>JAHRHJ020000038.1:0-111323 GCA_019776745.2 Taxus chinensis | reverse complement strand
AGTCACCTCCATGTATTTCTCAACTCCTCTAGATCATCATTTTGATCAAATTCAGAACCATCATGATTACCCATATGAGTAGTGTCAAAACCATTTTGGCTATGAAACTTATCAAGAACAAGGGTATGCATACAATGATAACAGCTATGTGGAGAATGCAGATCTGTTGGGTAAGATTAAAAGAATGGAGGCTATCATGGTTCAGTCAAGGGATAAAGCACAAATGAAGGCATTCAATATTTGTTACAGGGTACTTTGTCCATGGGAATGCCCTTTTCCAAGACACTATAGCCCTCAAGAGAATCTAGACTTCATGGTTGAAACGTTGCCTCAACTTGTACAGTGGAGCGAGGAGATAGAGGCATATGAGAAAAAAGTGATACAACCTTGTTAATGGGTAAGTTAGTCACCACTTCCTTATGCTCCTTCATTTTCTCCCTCCCAAACTCTGTCATTTCAGCATGGTCAAGAGTAAAACCCCTCACTTTCTACCCCAAATGTCCTTTTCCCTTCTCCATCCCCTATTATTCCATCCCACCTCAATTCCATTGCCCTTTTCCCTTCCAAAAGCTATTCCCCTCCAAAAGAGACAGAAACAATACCTTCCCCTCCACCACAAACAATAGCAGAAATGGATGAATCCCAACCTACCACTCCTAATTTCCCAAGTCCATGTTGGGAAGAGACTCAGGAAATGAGTCAACAAGAGAAACAAGTAGAAGAACCAAAAAAAGAATAAAATATTAGAAACTTGGTGAGCTTGGCTCTAAAATTTGGGATAAAAAATATCCCCTTATTGGTTAAGCCAGAGGAGGTCAAGGTTGAGGAGCTAGTGGTGGCTAAGGCTTATTTTGTGGCAGGAGTGGAATAAGAAGATCAGTTGTCTGTATGTTCTAAATGTAGTGTCCATGATGGCACTTTGTTTCAGATGATTGATCATCATTTTCCAGCTGCACGATCAGTCCAAAAGGAGGAGTGCATTCCAGATGTAGAGGAGAACCATATTGTTTTAGAGGCCTTGAGAAAAAATATGGCCATAGAAGAACCTTTAGTTCTTCCTCCCACTTTATCTCCTTTAAGATCTAATTATGAAGAATACTTTGAGCTTTCAAGCATCAAGTTTGAAGATGAGGGGAACCATGGTGAGCAAGATTCAGATTAGGAGGACACCATGGAGGAGGTCGAGCACATGTAGCAGGACAATAAGGAGGAAAATTATCTGTCTTACTTAGAGGATTGATTTGATGGAGAGGATCCCATGGAGATCACATCATTTTCTCCTCCATCATTCATCCTTCAACCACAAGAACGTGTTGCCATGGAAGACAACATGCAAGCACAACCTGTAGTTTGTAACATGCCTCTTGGACCAAAGTTGGAAGAATTTAATCTTCCAAAATCCAAATTGTATGCAGAGGAAGGGGAAAAGCAAGAGGATGTCATCATCTCTTCCACACCATTCACCTAGGAAGGTCTACAGGAAGACTCCATTCTTAGAGTTGAATGTCAAAAAAATGGGCACATTCATCGGATCAAACCTTGCCCTATCAAATACTTGGCTTCATTCGAGCCAAAAGAGTATTTTCCACCAGTCATGCTTGCTTCTGAGAATCGGGATGAGTTTCAGAGTGCCAAGGGTCAGCTCCAATGCCTCTTCAATCCAAATAAAGAGAAACTAAAAGAGTTATTTGTGTTGTTTCCAATTTCTACCTTAATGATTTGGGTGGAGGATCGACCTCTAGTCAGTTTTTCTCTCATATAAGAAGCCATATTCAGTGTCAAATCATTTGCATGGCTTCCCTTTTTGAGAAAGGGTAGCTACTTCTCCTTACCAGTTGCAGGATTTCTTGAGTTCCCGTAGCTTTTTGTTAGAGTAGAGCAGGTAGGTTTGTTTTCAGCAAAAGAAGTGCTTGTGCACACTCTGCATATCCCATTTGGGGTGTGTATGATTTTAAGTTTTGTACATAGTTTTTTGTGGTGTTTTGTTCCTCATGCACAGTGCATTGGTAGCATTTGGTGAGATAAGTCCAATTTTAGTGGTATTCCAAGTGGCTTAGGGATCAAATTTCAGAGATTATGATCATATTTTTGTTTATCAGGCTATAATATATGAATCCATGCCCAATGGATGGTTCAAGGACACTGATCATTTCACCTAGCAGGTAGATGACCCCTACGAGTCGCCAAATTTTTGACCAAAATAAGCTCACACTTAATTTTTGGTAAACTAACACCATTTTCCCCCTTATGTGCTTCAATATGAATTTTTATATATTTCAAGCACTTAAGGTCCCCTCAAAGCATTTCCATTAGATAGGAAGTTTCTTCCCCTTTAAAAAATTATAAATAAGTCCTTCTAACTCCTCATATTTTGCAAGTTACGGGCCGGTGGGCCTTAGAAGGATTTTTTGCCAAAAGCGGGCTGGCGGGCCTAGTGAAGACTTTTCGCCAAAGGGAAAACTTACGGTTATAGGTCGGTGGGAGATATATTGGAATTTTGCACTTTTTGCAAAAATCACAAGTTACAATTGCGGGTCTGCAAGCCTGGGGATGATTTCTTTTGCTAAGTGAATATGTGGGGCTGCGGAGGAAATTTTGCCCAAGTGTAAATTCAGGCCAACGGGTCTGCGGGGCATTTTAGAAATTTTGTAAATTTTCACAAAATGGCTCAGTTTTCAAGTGCGGGCCCATGAGCTTGTGGAGGTTTTTTTTCATTGAGTGCAAAGTTGCAAAGTTGCGGGGCCGTGGAGGTTTTTTACCAAAGTAAACTTTCGAGCCTACAAGATCTTTTCACCAAAAGTGAAGTTTCGGAGGCGCGGTCCTGCGGAGGATTTTTACACTTTTTCCTTTTTGCGCAAAGGGTGCAATTTACATTTTCTGGTCCACGGGCGCGTAGAAGAATTTTTCAAATGGAAGGTTGCGAAGTTGTGGAGCTGCGGGTTTGAGGGATACTTTTGCACATTTGTAATTTTTGCGCAAAAGGTGCAATTTCAATTTTGGGCACGCAAAGGTTTTCAGAAAAAGTGAATTTCATAGTTGCGGGAGGTTTTTTTATTTTTGCAAATTTTCACAAAAAGCATAGTTTGTAATTTCGGGCCCACGGATCCGATTTGCAAAGATTGCATTTTTGCCATTTTTGCACAGTGTCAATGTAAAATCTTCAGACGGCCAAATCTTTTGACTGGAAGCTCGGATTTGATCAAGAGAATACTTTTTGCAAAGGGATCAATCCCCTCTATGCCATGGAAGTATAAAATATTATTTTCAGGAGGCTTTGGTGGGTGAGAAATAGGAAACCTTATATCACGCCATTAATGTGCAACCTGATTGCTTCAACTACCTAAATTTGATTTGATCCGCCATTCTTCCTTCTCTAAAAAACCAAACAGACATGGAGAGCAAGACTTGACAGATTGTAGGTTGATTTGTAGGGGCATTGATGGCTGGTGGTTTATATTTTGAATCAGATTTTCCTCCTTTCTCTTCTTCTCCTCTCTTCACTTCATCTATAAATGTAAGAGCTTAGGCTCATTTTTAAGGTTGTTGATCATTTTTTCCTCTCTTCCCCCCTCTCTCTTTCTTCCCTACAGTCGAATGTGGAGTTTAAACCTCTTTCCTTTTCTCTTTAATGGTATTTTATTTCCTCTTTCCCACAAATGATGTACCATGTAAACTCCTGGAGCAATAAAATATGTTTCGTGATGCATTTTGTCCATCCTTGGATTATTTTTGTTGTCTCTTCTTGCCTCTCATCATTGCAGGGTATACCGTGCATATTTCTCATGTCTATTGCAGGTTTTGGGAGCTTTGTTTAAGGTATTTTGAAATGGTGTTCCGTGTGAACCCTATCTTCGGTCTGTGATGCATCTTTTCCATCCTCTCCATTGCTCACCTCTCTCCATTTTAGGAGGTTGGATTTTTGATGAGCACCTTCCTTTTCTGGTGTATCACCACTTTAGTGTAGGTTGTATTTTTCTTGCATTCTCTCTCTCTCCCTGTCTCCTTGGAACGTTAGATTAGGTTTAGATGGTTTTCTTGCACTAGAGTAGCTTGTGCCAGGTAGTTTAAGAAGAGGAACTAGCCTTCCTTGGAAGATCATCTCAAGTTTGCAAGTCCCACAGCTTGAGATATGGTCCAATGTTCTGTCAATCACACCGAATTCCCCATTTCAAACTAAGGACATTTAGGGGTGCTGCGATTTGCATCAACACACCCTACTTATTTAATTAATTACACCCACCCATTCCCATTAAGTCATTTTAAATCCCAAAAAATTAAAGGTGGAGGGTGTATTTCATGCCCTTAGATCAAATGAATCCAAGCCCTAGATCCTATGGATTTTTGAAAGCCCTAATCCTCCACTATATGCCTTGTTTTCTTTTTATTTATTTTTTCATTATTTGTTTTGTTTTTCTTTTGCACAGGTGTTTTTGTAGGAGGGGTTAAGGAGGAAGGGGAGGCTATGGAGAGAATTGGTGCTTCCTCTAATGGAAAAAGGGATTTTTTTAATAATCTTGGGGTTATCTTCCCCAACTGGGGTTTCATTATTATTTTTCTTATTTTCTTGTAATAACAAGAGATAAAACATCTGGTTTGAGTGTGTGTGTGTGTGTGTGTGTGTGTGTGTGTGTGTGTGTGTGTGTGTGTGTGTCTATATACATGTGTATGTGTATGTGTATGTGTATACACTGATATTATATTTTGCAGGTTCCAAAGTAGGTTGAATCCATTATAAGAAAGTAAGGAGAAAAATATTAATCATTGTTGCTCGACCGCACATGGGGGGTTTTATACAGTGGGTCGGCCACCGTGGAAGTGGCAGGGGCACTGGGAGATATAGTGTGGTGGCGCAAGTAGTGTTTCCGTAGCCACACCATAGTGTACTGTGGTGTGGCTATGACCAGACCACTATATAAAATAAACATTGACAAGGGATGGGTAAAGCCGCGACCTTTCCCCCAACCCATTTTTTTAATTTAACACAACCATACCACAATATGGCCATCTTATTAATTTGCAATAGGAAATATTTTTAAAATGTTTTTTTTTTTGTGTGTGTGTGTGTGTGTGTGTACATATATTTGAATACCCTTCAATACAAAGAATATATTAAGGAAAAAATGATATTCTCGGGTTTCAACATTTTT
This sequence comes from Taxus chinensis, assembly GCA_019776745.2. Lineage (NCBI taxonomy): Eukaryota > Viridiplantae > Streptophyta > Pinopsida > Cupressales > Taxaceae > Taxus > Taxus chinensis. Next base: position 106,176 of record JAHRHJ020000038.1, on the reverse strand, counting down.
CTCTCATATTTATTCATATTCAATATATAAGAAATGAAATACATACATACATACATATATATATATATATAAATGAATAAGGAGTCATTCTTATAAATGTGGTTTACATATTTTTACAGAAATAATTAAAATTAAATCCACCATATAGTTTAGATTGGATTAAAATCTTCATTCTTATATATAATTAATTTCTTTTAATCAAAATCAAATCATAGAATACAATATTGGTGCAATGGTTTTAAAGGTAAAGAACAGATCAAATTCATTCATCCTCTTGGCATAAAATGCAAGATTTTTAGAACTAAGATAAATATTTCACAAGTAGATTTATGGTTCTCTTATACCACTATATTCCTTAAAAAATTAAGAGGGAAAGTTTATCTAACTCTAGAAAAATCTTAAATAAATTCCACTCTCAAGTTTTATAAAAGAAGTGAGCAAGAATTTTAATGATATAATCTTCCTTTTTATACAAAACAAAAATCTCTACTTTCACCTTACATTTTATTGTAATGAGATGTTTAGAAAAGCACACAAAATCTGCATTCTTCCTATCCATAACTCATACAAGTAAAAAAATCATTTGATAAACAAAATAACTTCTAAGTAAGAACTCTTTTTTTGTCTCATTCCAATAGGCATAACAAATAGCACAAAGATAACTGATTCCATATACTAATCATGCATTTTTTAAAAAAATCTTGAATCCAATCAAAAAAATAATGACATGTTTCCATCCCATAATTTAAGCCTTACCCACATTTTCCATGAAGCAATGTTTACAAAACATACAAAAAATATAGAATAAGAACCTATTACAACATGTAGGAGTAAAATTACAATATGCCAATATTCCTTATCAAGAGAAGATAAAATGACTCAACATTTACAAGTGCATGATATAGTTTTCATCCTAAGATAGGAGACAACTTAACAATATTTACAACACCTTTACAAGAGAAAAAAAAATACAAGAGGATAAGCCTCCCCAAAATGGGGAACAACATGTCAAAATTTATAACTTTTCTTCACAAAACTCCAAGCCAAATCTGTAAGTATTCTCTCCAAGATAGTCTTCAATGCAAAAATAATATGGTCCCAATTTCCTCCCAACCAAATGACATCATCACATATCGTATCCATAAAATGGAGGACATAGTAGCCTCCCTCCAAGCCCATGGGAGAGAGAGTAACAAGGCTCAAGAATGCACAAGGAAGATTGGGACAATGGTGACAATCACACACACACAAATTTTTCATACATAACAACTAAATGAACAAAACTTATCACATGAGGAAAATCTCCATGTTTTTCTCCAAGGGTAAGTGTGGTAAGAAGCCTATAAGAATCCAAAATGTGAACCACCCATAGGAACACTATAAAAATCTCCAACATGCCCTTATTATATCTTCATTCAAAAATAACCTCCTTATCTCTCCTTCCCAAACACCAAGCCTCCTCCTTGGAAGTATTTTCAAACCACACATGGTTTCCTTTCCAAGGATGGAGAAGGAGGTTCAAACCATATGAAAAATCCTTCTCCACATCAAGAAGCATGAGGGGAGGAATAAAAAGAAGGCCATCATGGCTTGCCCATCAAGCCATGTGGTGTAAAAGGGAACAATTTTCCCTCTTTCCCATATAATTCCAAAAATCCACCTCAAAATAAGGATGGATTGGAGAAAAATAAAGGAACAAAAAACACATAATACACCCACAACCAAACATGCAACAAAAAATGTTCAAAAAAAACTAGATTTATCTTTACAATATACTATGGAAACAAAAAAAGAATATGCAGTTTACCTCAAAAACTAAAATTTCAACTCTAAGCACCACAAGTTCTCCCTAGCTCTAAGCTCCAAGCTCCAAGCGCTCTCAAATCTAATAGCAAAAAATGACAAGCCAAAAACCCTTACCCCTATCCATGAGGGAGTGTAAAAATAGTAAACCAATTACAATCCTCACAAATTAGAGGGTGACATGTGTCACCCATCTCATCTCCTAACCAAAGATTCTAAAAATCACAAAGAGTATAAAACAAATAAAATTTTGAGGTAATCTCCCAAATTCCCTAAAATGATAATAATCCAACACCCATTATCTTTTAAGAAAACAAAAAAACAACCACCCTTACAAGATAATGACATGAGAAGGGTCAAATGGGAGGGAAAATCCCATCTCACCTTGAAAAGAGACCCCCTTTCTTATAGGTAGGGTCCAAAAGGTCTTTTTCCATGTAAGGGAGACCCCCAAAGTGAAAAAACCCCTTGAAATTGCCACATTTAGCTTAAATTTGGGATTGGGATAAGTGAAAGAAGGGTGGATGTGGTGGGTCCCACCTAAATGATAATTAGATTATCCCAAACACAAAAAACATAATTAATTAAATTAAAACACAATTAACACATGTAGAGACCATTATGTCCATAAACTAGCTCAACACATGACTAAACAATTTAAAATTAACTTAATTATAACTAGGAATCACCCATGATGTCCCAAACAAAAACATGCCAAAAACATACAAGGCTACACACAATCTTGCATGGCTAGGAATCGGCAGAGTCAGCCACTTGTGCAACTCGAGGCACCACTCTAAGAACCACCGTCTCCTTTGTGCCCTGTAATCTACACACTCAATATAAAAATTAAACATACCTACTCCATAAAATATATAAACTAAATAATATAAATAAATCAACCAAGGATAATCATTCTATCTATACCCCAATAACTATTAGTAGGAAATGACTAAGCACTAATCAAATACATCCATTGTAGTTTAAGCTATGACATCCATCTAGGCACTTACACAACAACATTCAATTAGCTGTTATAAATCAATGATATCAAAGTATACAACAAAACCATGCATCTATCCATGATATATGAAATAAAACCAACTATACCATAACCTATTGATATTCAAAATCCTACAATGCAAAAAAAAATGATCCATAATACTAGTTTGATGCTACATTCCCAAATCACCACAAGTGTCATCAATAATCCATAACGAAACCATATAGTATATAAATAATGCTAAAATATATGTCCATAATCTAGTAAAAGAAAACATTCCATAGATGAACTGATGCAAGAAAAAGGTGGGTACTACAATATCCCTTTCACCATCAATATAGTATGTGGATGTAGTGCAATTTAAATAAAACATATTAAATATAAAAAGTGGGAAGTGATGGTTAGGTGAAGGCGTGGGCAGGTAGGTGGTATGTAGAAAAGGCATTAGAAAGTGGAGGGTGACTTGTCCTCCTAACCTACCGACTTGTCATTCTTCTTACACAAAAATACAAACACTTAAATGTGAGTTCCAAAGGCATTCAACACACTAAAACCAAATTCAACATTGCAGCTTTAGCAGTAATTAGATAGTACAACGAGAGAAAATACTAGTTTTAAAGTATTAAAATAATAATAATATGTTTATTTTATTGAAATGTGTTAGGTTTTGGATGATTAATCCATCAAATAATGTATTATGTGCATGTGGATCTCTTCCTTTTCTAGTAGTTGTGAATGCCTTGCGGCAGACATGTGGGAGGTGGAGGATTTCTTAGGATTTTTGCAAATTCTTTCATTTTTATTTCTGATATTGCTGTGGTAGGAAATTGGGCTAGGAGATATTTTTGGACACCTGCATTTGTTGTACGAGAGGTTAGAGTGTGAGGGATATTTTTTTTTGTTCGCTTTTAAACAATTTTTCTGCGATATTTTAGTTGAAGCTTTCAAATTTTGTGAATATATGATCAGGCAGTGAGGCTTCATATTTTTTGGGCTCCTTCATGATAATAACCATGTTTGGGACATGTATGGGTGTGTGGAATTGTTTTTGGACCAGCTATTGCGTATGAATAATACTAATATTAATAACGCATACAACATCTCTATGTTTGAGTAGGGAATGGGATGCAATGATCAAATTGTTATGGGAAAATCTAAGTTTTATGTAGGGTTGAGTCTTCCAATAATGTCGTGGTTTTTGTCTTCTAGTATAGACTATAATACTTCAATGAAATTTCCTGATGTTTCACCTACGGGTTTGATGAGTTTTTATCTTGGATATGTTGATCCCTCTACTAGTTTTTATCCTTCTCCAAGCCTTAGGTTTGAGAAGAAGGTGAATAAGGAGGATAAAGAGGGGAAATCCTTGCAAGAAGATAAGTATTAGGAGCTTCAGCCTCTACTGGACGAAATAAACAAATTACCAGAGTCTCCGGTAAAGCGGGACTCTACAGAATTACACATTGACGAGGATTGTGATGTAAAGGCTTAGTTCTCTAAAAGAAGGATACTCAAACGAGGTTAATTTATCGATGGATTTCGAAAAGGCATACTATCTTGGACATTCCCATTGTAATTCCCAGATATCAACAGAGAATGGTTGATAACATATTTTATTGAAGACTTGGCATTGGAAAAAGAGTCACTTACAAGGGCTCTTAAAATATAATTATATGAAGTTCCAAAGTTAAGAGCTTAAAACAAGGAGTTATATTATCAGTGAGAGTCAAATATTATAAGTCTAGAGCTTCTAATTTTCTAAAAACATGGTGCATGGAAGTAGTGTGGTGGGCTATGGGATATTCACACTTTGAATGATGAATAGGGTTGGGGCAAGTATTACTATCCGATGTTGTAGTGTGAAATCTTATGAAAAATGTGTATGAAAAATGGGTTCGTTAAAAAAATATTTAGAGTATTTTAGGAAAATGCAAAATGGTGGAGTTGTGGATGCTCACAGACTATTTGACGAAATGCTAAAAGAGAGTTTAAGCCTCGTGGAGTGTGAGTGAAACCACCTTGATTACCTCATATCCACTTTGCTCATCATTCCCAAGCATGGTTCATCTCTCCTTATATTTTATAATTTTTGTTCATTAGTTTTTTATTTGCAATGAAATAAAATTTTAAGCCATTGGATAGTTGTACATTTGATTATTTTAAATATTTTTGTGTTTTAAACACAAAAAAATGTTATATCGTATGTTATGAAATTCAAAATTCCTTGGTAGACAACCACGAAATTAAACCATCACTTTGAGATGATCTAGAAAACTTCCTAACCAAATTAGATTGCTATAGTACCCTTTTATTGACAGACAAAGGTTGATTTCCCTATAAATATGTTGAATGTTCCCTTATTAAAACAAATAGATCATGATTTTCGAAGACTCGCAAAACAACCTTCATAACTCTGAAAAGAAGATTTTAAGCTTCCTACTTGTACCTTATTATGTGAGGGGTAACTTAAATCCTTGGATCAACCTCGATTGATCTTCTGTGATATTTTTGACACCCTTCTACGATCCTGTTGACCAAAATAATCTCACACTTATTTTTGGTCAAGTAACACTATTTTCCCCCCTTTTGTGTTTTAATCCAATTTTAACATATTTCAATCATTTAAGGTCCCTTAAAAATATTTCCCTCTGATAGAAAATTTCTTCCCCTTTCCAAAAATGTAAATAAGTCCTTCTAACTCCTCATATTTTGTAAGTTACGGGCCGAAGGATTTTTTGCCAAAAGGGGTCGACCCTGGGGAAGACTTTTCACCAATGGGGAAAATTGTGGTTACGGGGTAGCGGGAGATATCTTGGAATTTCGTAACTTTTGCAAAAAGCACAGTTTACAATTACGAGCCTGTGAGCCCACAGAGAAATGAAAAAGTGAAAATGCCTAAGGCCCACAAAGGACACATGGCCATGTTTCAAGTCAAAGTAGGAAAGTGGGTCACCGGAGGCAGTTTGAGATTTTTGGCTTTTATTTTGAAAAAGCATAAAGTATAAAAGTGAGCCGCAACTCTGCTAGGGACTAGATAAAGTTACATGCAGGGAGGTGGGCCATCGGGGAAAATTTGCATTTTTGCAACTTTCTCAAAAGGCATAAGTTATGATAGTGGACCCACAAGCCCGAGGAGGTTTCTTGACAAAAGGGAAAAAAATGGAAGGTTGAGGACTTTCGGGCCTGAGGGAGACTTTTGAACTTTTGTAATATTTGTGCATAAAGAGCAATTTAAATTTTGGGCCCACTGAACTTAAAGGTCGAAAGTGAATTTCAGGCTTGCGGATCCATTTTGCAACATTTGCATTTTGTAATTTTAGCCATTTTTTCATAGATTTGTAGTTCAAATATTCAAATAGGCATAACTTTTGATCCAGTGCTCAAAATTCAAAAAAATTGGTACCATTCGAAAGATCCCAATAACCTCTTTGTCATGGAATATTGAAAGTTGCATTTTGGCGAAGTTAGGTGGGAAAAAAATGTGAAAACGTCTCCAACATGAAAAAATGCAAAACCAGGCTTCCAACCACCAAATTTAGTGCAGTATGGCACCCCATTTCTTCTCTAGAAGCTCAAATGCATTGGGAAATGGATTTTAAGAGGCACCCTTGAATTTTGGGGATAATTTTTAATGGATGTTATCAGTTGGTGCGTGCACAAATTGAGTTTCTCCTCTTTCTCTCTGGATTTCGTTCTATATATTGTAAAGAGGGGCATTTTATTGCTGTTGATAATTTTTCCTCTCTGCCCCCCCTCTCTCCTTCTTCCCCAGGGTCGAATGAGGAGTTTAAACCTCCTCCCTTTTCTCTATAATGGAATTTTCTTTCCTCTTTCCTAGTAATAATGTACTGTGTGAACTTTTGGAGCAATAAAACCCATTTTATGATGTTTTTTGTCCATCCTTGGCTCGTTTTATTGTCTCTTCTTGCCTTTCACCATTACAGGGTATTATCTACATATCTCTGATGTCCATTATAGGTTTTTGGAGCTTTGTTTAAGGGTTTTGAAATGGTTTTCAGTTTGAACTCTATCTTTGGTCCATGATGCATTTTTTCCATCCTCTCCATTGCTCACATCTCTCCATTTCAAGAAGTTGGATCCATGATCAACACTTTCCTTCTTTGGTGTATCACCACTTTAGTGTAGGCTCTATTTTCTTGCATTATCTCTCTCTCCATGTCTCCTTGGAAAGTTAGATTAGGTTTAGATTAGTTTTCCTACACTGGATTAACTTGTGGCAGGTAGTTTAGGAAGAGGGACCAGCCTTCTCTAGAGGATCATCTCAAGTTTGCAAGTCCCACAGCTTGAGAGATAATCCAATGTTATGCAATCACACTGAATGCCCCATTTCAAACTCAAACCATTCAGGGGTGTTGTGATTTTGCACTAACAGTTTTGGCATGCCTAGTGGGACACAGCATGGGGTTATATTTTTCTATATTTTCAAAGTGTCTGAATATAAAACAAAAAATCTTAAGCCACTGTGTGCCACCAACAGTTCTTGCACACCTGGTGGGATAGGTTTGAAGGACCTTACCACTTCATTTCATCAATTTGATGTGTTCTTTATGAGATTCATCCTTTGGAGGCACATGTAAAGCACATCTGGTGACTCCACCTAGTCAAAAACCCATCTCTGAAGTTGTAGACCTTCTTTCCATTCATTTCCATTCATTTTCACTCATCTTTTTTTCCACATCTTTCATATTCTTCCATTCCATGAAGTTGTGCAATCATGACTTCATTCCCATCTTGGAATTCACAAGTTTGCAGCAGCAACAATGCATTCCACCTCCAATGTATTTCTCAACTCCTCCAGATCAGCATTATGATTAGATCCAAAACCAATATGATTACCCATATGAACAATGCAAAAATAGTTTGGCTATGGAGCTTATCAAGAATAAGGGTTTGCATACAATGATAACAACTATGTGGAGAATGCAGATATGTTGAGAAGATCCAAAGAATGGAGGCTGACATGGTTCAGTCAAGGGATACAAGCATAAATGAGGGCATTCAGGATTGGTTGCTGGGAACCTTGTCCATGGGAAGGCCCTTTTTCAAGACACTATAACCCACAGGAGAAGCTTGAATTCATGGTTGAAATGATGCCTCAACTTGCATAGTGGATCTGAGGAGATAAAGGCATATGAGAAAAGTGTTAGACAACCATGTAAATGGGTAAGTCAATCACCAAGTCCTTGTCCTTCATTTTCTCCCTTCCAAGCAATTTTGCATTTCAGCAGTGAGTCAAGATTCAAGCCCATTGTATGCTGCCCCAAGTGTTAATTTCACTTCTCCATCTCCTAATCTTCCATCTCATCTCAATTCTTCTTTCCTTTTCCCTTCCAAGTAGTCATTACCTCCTTAAAAACAAAGAAGTTCCACTTCCTTCACCACCACAAACAATAGTAAACTAGTTGAATCCCAACCACCCCTCCTCTTGCATCCCCCAATCCATGTTGAGAAGAAAACAATCAAAAACCAGTCAAGGAGAGAAGGAGGAAGAAGAGCCAAACAGAGAAGAAATGATCAAAATTTTGGTAAGTTTGGCTCTAAAATTTGGGATTAAAAATATCCCCTTGATGGTTAAGCCAACAGAGGAGGTACAATTTGAAGAGTGAGTGGTGGCTAAGGCTGATTTTGCAGCAGAACAAGAACAAGAACAAGAAGAAGATCAACAATCTGTTTCCTCTTAATGCAATGTCGATAATGGTACTTTGTTTAAAGAGAATGTTGATCTAATCCAAGCTGCATAATCAGAAAAGAAGGAAGATGAACAACCAGCTCCAAGACCCATTGAAGAGGAGCAACTGGAAGAGATCAAATCAGAGTTGAAGCCACTTGATGAAGAAATCATTATTGAAGATTTTTTGCTTTCATTTGAAGGGCCTGATTTGATTGATGAATCCATGATGGAGGAGAGCTATCAAGAAGACCTTGCTGCCCCAAATAGTCCTCTAGAGCAGCAAATTGAATATTTTGATTTGAAAAATTTCATGCTAGAGGAAGAGGCTATCCAAGAGCAAGTTGGTCTTCAAGAAACAATGGAGGAACTCCATAGCCAACAATGTGTTGCAGCAAATGATGATGATGCAAGAGCAACTTCATTGGATGTTGCAATAAAAAATGATGAGCTGAAGATTGTAGAGGATTCCATACTGCCATGAGGAAGGGGAAAGAGCAAGAGGAAGACATCATCTCTTCCACACCATCCACCCAAGAAGGTCTACTATAAGACTCCATTTTTGGAGTTGAATTTCAAGGCAATGGGAACATTCATCATCAGACCATGCCCAATCAGGTACTTGGATTTATTGGATCCAAGGGAGGAGAAAACACCAGTCATGCTTGTTTTTAAGCATGAGGATGAGTTTCAAAGCACCAAGGGTCACCATCAACACCTCAAGAGTCCAATGTCAATTAGCTTGAGGAGGTATTTCCAATTGATGTTGATACTTTGATGATTTGGGTGAGGATTGGCCTCTTGTCAGTTTTTCACTCATAATAATAGCCATGTCCAGTGCCAAATCATTTGCATGGCTGCCTTTATTGAGAAAGGGAAGCTACTTCTCCCTACCAATTATAGGATTTTTTTGAGTTCCCTTTCTCTCTGGTTAGCATAGAGTAGGTAGGTTTGCTTTCAGCAGAAGAAGTGCTTTTGCACACTTTGCATATCCCACTTGAGATATGTATGATTTTCCAATTTTTTACATAGTGTATTGTGGTGTTTTTTTTCTCTTACATGGTGCATTGGAAGTGGCATTTGGTGAGATCAGCTCCATTTCCAGCAGTTTCCAAGTGGCTCAAGGGATCAAATTTTCAAAGTTCAAATCAGAATTGTGTATATCAGGCTTGACTCCATGACCAAATGGATGCTTCAAGGCCACTAATCACTTCATCTAGCAGGTAGATGACCCCTGTGAGTCACCAAATTGTTGACCAAAATAAGCTCATTTTTGGTCAAGTAACACCATTTTCCCCCTGTGCTTCAATCTGATTTTTACATATTTCGAGCACTTAAGGTCCCCTGAAAATATTTCCATCAAATAGGAAATTTCTTCTCCTTTCCAAAAATATAAAGAAGTCCTTCTAACTCCTCATATTTTACAAGTTACGGGCCGACGGGAAGGATTTTTTGCCAAAAGCAGGTCGGCGGGCCTAAGGGAAGACTTTTCACCAAAGGGGAAAATTGAGATTTTTGGCTTGTATGTGATGGGAGGTGGGCCTAGATATCTTGGAATTTTGGCAACTTTTTGAAATGGAAGCACATTTTGCACTACAATTGCAGGCCACGAACCCGTAGAGAAATGAAAAAGAAAAAAATCCTAAGGCCTGCAAAGTACATGTGGCCATATTTCAAGTCAAAGCGAAATAAGTATGGAAAGGCGGGTCGTCGGAGGCAGTTTGAGATTTTTGGAGCAATTTTCCATTTTGAAAAAGTGTACGTAAAAATTCTACGAGTGAGCAATAGGTCCATAAAAGTGAGCCACAACTATTTCCAAGGACCCCAGATAAATTTACATGCGGGGAGCTGGGCCATCGGGGGAAATTTACATTTTTTCGCAACTTTGTCAAAAGGCATAAGTTATGATTGCGGACCCAATTCAAACACGAAAGGTTTAACTTTTGCCAAAAAGGAAAAAATGGAAGCACAGACTTTCGAGCCTGAGGGAGACTTTTTTTTGCAATTTTTGTACAAAAAGCACAATTTTTTTCCAATTGTGGGTCCATGGAGCTTAAAGGCGCAAAGTGAATTTTGGGCCCGCAGGTTCCACTTTTGCAAAATTTAACATTTTGAGCCATTTTTTCACAGAGTTGTAGTTCAAATATTCAACATTTTTGGGCATAACTTTCGATCCAGTGCTCAAAAATTCAAGCAAATTTGGTACCGTTGGAAAGGGTCTTGACATCTCCCAAGATGTGGAATCCTCGTCACCATGGAATCTTGAAATTTTAATTTTTACAAATTTGGGTGGGAAAAAAACTTGAAAAAGTCTCTAGCATGAAAAACTGCAGAACTGGACTTCCAACCACCAAATTTAATGCAGTATGGCACCCCATTTTTTCTCTAGAAGCTCGAATGCATTGGGAAATGGATTTTAAGAGGAACCCTTGAATTTTGGGGATCATTTTTAATGGATGTTCTCAGTTGGTGGGTGCAGAAATCAAGTTTCTCCTCTTTCTCTCTCCTTGGATCATTCTATATATTGTAAAGAGGTGCATTTTATTGTTGTTGATCATTTTTCCTCTCTGCCCCCCTCTCTCTTTTTTCCCCAGGGTCGAATGTGGAGTTTAAACCTCCTCCATTTTCTCTTTAATGACATTTTCTTGCCTCTTTCCCAGTAATGATGTACTGTGTGAACTTTTGGAGCAATAAAACTCATTTTGTGATGCATTTTGTCCATCCTTGGCTTGTTTTATTGTCTCTTCTTTCCTCTCACCATCTTAGGTTTTGTGAGTATGTCTGATGTCTTTGCAAGGGAACTTTTTAAGGGGTGAAATGGTGTTCTATGTGAACTCTATCTTTGGTCCATGTGATTAATTTTTTCCATCCTCTCCATTGCTCACCTCTCTCCATTTCCGACAGTTGGATCCATGATCATCACTTTCCTTCTATGGTGTATCACCGCTTAAGTGTAGGCTCTGTTTTCTTACATTTTATCTCTCCATGTATCCTTGGAAAGTTAGATTAGGTTTAGATTAGTTTTCTTGCACATGAGTAGCTTGTGGCAGGTAGTTTAGGAAGAGGAACCAGCCTTCTCTGGAGGATCATATCAAGTTTTCAAGTCCCACAGCTTGAGAGATGATCCAATGTTGTGCAATCACACCAAATGCCCCATTTCAAACTCAAGAAATTCGGGGGTGTTGTGATTTTGCACCAATAGATCCCTGTTACATTGTTTTGCAACTGTATGAAGCTGTTAAAAGTGAAAATTTGGGTTTCATTTCGGCTCACCGTGTGAAACCTAATCAAAAAAATGTTTGATCTCCCTCGCAAACCTCTAGTATTTTTTACTAGAAAATTGTCTGGAACCTTCGGTTCAGGAAAATAACATTCTTGGATAGTTTGGAAATGAGGTTTTGTAGGCCTCCAGTGCTAATTTTGACTAGGTCAAACTGAGACACTATGACCCATGGCTCAAAAAACTGTCGCCTTTCAAACTAAGTTTTGGAGTTCTCAATCCCATCGACTTTGACAAATTCCCATTATATAGGGGAAATAGTAGGAAATTTACTATTGTGCTTTCATCCTTTGAACACTTTTTTTGAACATGGTTTTAGAAAAGGCCTTTGAGCTAACTTTTGATCATTTGCAACTAGGCCAATTACTGAAGACTCAGATGGCCTTAGAAAAATGGCCGCCTATAGTAAATTGTTCCCCAGTTCTGAATTTCCTCAGTTCCTTTGAATTTTGTGTGTATAGAAGGATACACTTAAACTTACTCAAGAGGTGTTTTTCTCATCGGAAGACAACATTTTAAAGTGGTTTCTTAGACTCCGAGCCTAAATTGATCGTTTATGCAACTAGCAGGAAAATTTTAAAAAAAAGTTGTAGGACCCTAGACAACTTACCAAACCACCATGGAAACTTGTTGATGATTTTAAATAAATATTTTGAAGTCTACACTTTTGGTCTTGTTGTGTAAAATTTGAATTTTGAGGAAAATAGTGTTTCTCTCTCTTTCCCCCAAAGACTTAGTGCTCTCTCCTTGGTTATGAAAACAAGTGAAAGGAATATATGTCTCTACCCCTCTCCTTTCGAATGTAAATTATTATCCCTTATGTAAATGGAAAAATGAAAATGTTAATTATGCTAGATCTAGGTGTATGTCATGCTCAGCATTTTATCGCTAATTTCAAGGCTCACATGGTTTTGTAGGATCTTGTAAGAAAAATGGTAAACGAATGACGTGGTTGAAATTCATTGAGTATTATTGTCCAATTTTTGTATGTTAAAGGAAAATTTTATATGTATAATGTATACAAAAATGTTACAGAAAGAAAGTATACCTTAAATTGGCTAATATGTATGAGATGCTAGGTTTAGGGATGTCTCTTGGGAAATGTGCATTTAATCAAGGTATAAAGAGATACAAGAATCATAACTAAGTAGAGTAATTTTGATATCATATATATATATATAATGTTAAATTAATTTGAATGATAATATATTGCCAGTGCATTTCCAGTGTGTAATAGAGGATTACGTAATTGGTACATGATGTGTTTCTTACCTTGAAAATGTAATAAAGGGATGTAACCAAAACAATCATCCCTAGTATAAGATTTGTGCATAAATCTTCTTCATGTGGATCCTTAGCACAAAATAAATTGAAACCATAGAATGAACTTTAAACTTTTGCACTCAATGACACCTTCTAGTTTAAGTAAATAAGAGCCCAATTTTGAGTTGTCGTCATAGACTTGATATGTTTAGTGACATCGTGGTGAACTCGAAGGTTAGCAACGACATGGACCAATATTTATTTAGAGTAAGTAGAACTAATATTTCTTTAGTATCCTAGTGGACTGACCAAGTCTTATGAAGTTAGATCTAGAAATTAACTTCATCTTTGAATGAATTCCCTGTGGGATCTAGACGACGCAAATGGAGTTAACTGAAATAGTTTTACTATGACTTAAACTCTTGTTAATGATATTATTAGTTCCTCACAACTAAATGTGTTACCTTATATGCTAGTTTCATTATAGCTCCTTGGTCCTTTTTGAAGGCTTTATAGGGTAAATATGTTTTTAGAACTTAATTTGATCTATAAGAGTGCGTATATCCTTGAGTGAAAATTGGAATTGAACTAAACCTTAGTTGATTGGGAGGTTTTCTAGTGGGTATAAAATTATAAGTAACTCTTTGTAAACTAAATTGATTTGAAAGATGTTAACTTAAGAGAAACCAGGAAACTGAAAACATGGTTCCGTAATCCCTAAGTTATGTTGTTTATGACATTAAGAATAAATGAAATTTTTACATGCGCTATTGTGAAATTAGGAAACATGGGATCTCACTTTGAAGTAAAATCACTTGTGGTTCATGTGTGGTTCAAACAGCTTCCATAATGTACTTCTGTAAGATGTTAGACAAGTACTTCTCGTAACTCTTTTTATTATAAAGTGCTACTAGTAATGAGACCATAGTCCAATGTAATTGTAAAGCATATAAGAGTAAAAATATATATATATTTGAATTTAGGATGAATGTCACTATTTGAGTCCTTATAACTCAATTCTACATTTTCCTGTGTTAAAAAGAATATGAATTTCCCTTAGTGAGATAAAACTTTCACGAAAAAAATCCATATATATATATATATTTATGTAATGCCTATATGATAAAGTTTAATATAGAATTTCTTGATGTAGAAAACAATGGATTCAACAAGTTATTGAACTTTAGCCTTACTATAGTATAAAGGAAATAAAAGATACCATGATTGAAGAATGTTCATAGGAAAAGGTATCTTGAATTTAAATGTTCCCTCAAATGCTAATATTTATTTCTTGACATCACGTTAGATTCAATTTTCTAGTAATGGTAAAATTTAAAATTAATAAAAATTGAGAAGTATAAGCTTAACATAAGAACGAGAGAATTAGGATCTTTGTATGCAAATTGAAATACGGAATATAATTTTGTAAGTTATGGAGATTGTTGTAAGGGATAAATATCCAGCTTATATGTTTGTAACTTTAAGTGGAATGTGGAATGAATTTTAGAACCTGTAGGAAAAAAAAGGAGATAAAATTATCCTTGCAAAATAATGTTCTTGGAATGTTAATCGTAACTAAGATGTAATCATGGTAATAATGTGTTGTTGGTTTTCCAATCCTTGGTCCCCCTTCTTATGGTTGGTTCATTTCTAGGATTCATTCATTAGGGAAAGTGTGGCATCGACATGTATATGGCCTCCCCCCCACAAAAACAAAAAAAAAACATTAGACTCCATTTAACCAAATGCGGCCGCTATTTTTTACCTTTGGCTATGGATTTCATGATTCCATATGGCCGCATATTTTTTCTTACGATCCAAACCTTGTATTATTTAAAATACAATACATACATGTTATAAATATTTACATACATTATTGAAGTGGGCAGCATGTGTACATAATACATACATGGTACATATGATTACATGTACATTGGAAATAGATGGGCGCGATTATAGTTTTGTTTAAAACGAGTAAAGTATTATATTGGTTTATGACATCAAGAAAATGTGCCCTATATATATACCCTTCATAAATGAAGACATATATCAAATATAGCTATTTTTAATCAAATGGGAAAAACAAACAAACCCATTTAAGAAAAGCAAAGAAATATGAACTAAATAAAAAAATAAAATACATTTAAAAAGCCTAATTGATGGTATGCTCAAACAAGAAAAATAATTGAGCTTGTATGCCTCCCCAAAAATCTTAAAGGGCCTCCAATGGCTTCCCATCCTCCTCCAACAACCTGCAAAACAAATCAGAAAAAAGAAAGAGAGAAAGTATTTTTCTTAAGCACATTTTAGGGTTAGTTGTTTTTTCCCTCATCAAGGGTCCTAAATGAATCCATCCAAGGGATGAGATTCATCCCTAAAAAAACGTAGGTGGGGAGTGGGTCAGTGAAATTTGAATTTAAATGTAAATGTTTTAATTTCAAAATACATGGGTTGACTTTTAAGGGGGTCAGTTTATGGGTTAGGGGTGTGTTTATTATTCTAACGCAATATTAAATGGGGACCTTGCCTAATGTTTTAACCTTGTGGAATAAATAACTTTAGTATTTATTTATATTGGCCCCTTTACCCTTGAGACTTAATTATGGGATATTTAACTATAGTGGGAATTAAATTGTTTTATTAAAGTAACACCTAGGGGAAAAATTAACCATGCTTGATCTAACTAAGTTCATTAAAGTATAATGTGGATTTCAATATTTTGTTAGAATGGGAAAAAAAATATTATTAAATATAACTGACTTAGAAACATTAAAGGGACAACTATTTTTCGAACCCTGTATGTGGGCATGCTTTTCAAAAAAAATTACTCCATAATTTTTTCTAGTTTGTCCTAGGTTGTTTTTGGGTTTGTGCGGGAAAAATTTTGCGGGCGTTACATACATGATGTTGTCACATGTCTATGTGATTCGATGAATTATGTAAGTGTCACATGCGTTGATGAGTTTCTCTACTTGGAGCCCTTATTGTGTTGTGTAGTGAGCAATGTAAGTAAAAAAAATATTCTGATATTTTTACTGTTGTATTTGTGTGTGTAAAATGTGGGCATTACATTTGGTATCAGAGTGAGGTTCAAGCTCTCGAACCTCTGGGACAAATTTGAGTTATGATGGTTTTACATGGTGGTGGTGGAGATCGGAAGAGTAATTTTATATAAGTGTGATGTTAACAATGTTGTAATTGTGATATTATGAATGCATATGTTGTGCATGTCACTTAGTGCATAATTGTTGTCATGTTGAAGTGCTGGAGATGAGAGTATTCTTCCTCCTTTTTTGTGGATTCAATGAGGAATTCGTGTGTGATGTACCAACTTGTTGTGTGTGAAAGGAATGTTATTTTTTATTACGGAGTGTTGGAGAATTTTTGCATTTTGTGATATGTAGGTGTGCTGATATGTTGTATGACAATATTAGTGTATAGTGAATTGGATTATATTGTGATGTCATCACTGTATTGTGATGAATCGTGTGCATCACCGTGTTGTCTTGTAATTGACTATATATTTTAATGTTAGACATTGTGTTCCTCATACATATAATTCATGTAATATGTGATGGTTCATGTCATGATTTATGGGAAGATGGTGAGATTATGATCCCTATTGTAAAGTGATTGCACTTTGGGTGTAGAATGTGGTAATGTGATGTATCGTAACCCATGAAAGTAATGATTTTGTTATACCCTATATATATACCATGCGTAAGATCTTATGGTTAATTTGTGTGAATCACCATTGTGTTAGTGATGTAGTTATGTGTTATGATGCGAACCCTACAGTAATCGACCCTAGCGAAATCGGTAAAATTTGATGTTTGGAGTGTGGAAATGTCTACTTTTGACCAGTCACTCAAGCCTACCTTAACCTCAGTAGATGAAAAATTGTACTCCTTTCTCTCTCCTTATATGGTTATCCTATGGATTCAATCTAAGTGTAGTTACAACTATGTTGAGCCTTGTCGAAGCGGTGGCGGGATGATTTAGACAGAGATTATGAAAATTTCATTATTTGATATGTTATTTTACGAGCCAAGGCTCGATGTCCGAGTGCCAGCAAATTTTTGAGTACCAGTTCACCAAAATAAGCTCACACTTATTTTTGGTCAACAAACACCATTTTTCTCCTTTTTGTGCTTCAATATGATTTTTTATACATTCTAAGTACTTAAGGATTCCTGAAAACATCTTCATCAAATAGGAAATTTCTTCCCCTTTCCAAAAATATAAAGAAGTCCTTCTAACTCCTCATATTTTTCAAGTTACGGGCCGGTAGGATCTGGAAGGATTTTCGGCCAAAAGCAGGCCGCCGGGCCTGGGGAAGACTTTTCGCCAAAGGGGAAGATTGTGACCGACGGAGCTGGGGAGATATCTTGGCACTTTACGCTTTTTGCAAAAAGCACAGTTTATATTGCGAGCCAGTGAGCCCATGGAGAAATGAAAAAAGAATGCCTAAGGCCCATAAAGGACACATGGCCATGGCACGTTTCAAGTCAAAACGGGAAGACAGTCATTGGAAGGAACTTTGAAATTTTGGCTTTTGTTTTGAAAAGAATAAAAGTATAAAATTAAGTCGTACCTCAGATGACGCCCAGCGAAGTTACATGTGTCAAGCCTAAATTTTACATGGCGGGGAGGTGGGCCTTGAGGGAACTTTGGGTTTTTGCAAATTTCCCAAATGGCACAGTTTGCAAGTGCGGGCCCGTGAGCCCAAGGAAGTTTTTTTGCCAAATAGGAAAGTTCACAATTTCAGGCCCGTGAAGGTTTTTTGGGCAAAAATGATTTTTGAGCCGAAGGATTTTTTTTGCCAAGGTGATTTTTGAGCCTGCGAAGCTGCGGGAGGTTTTCTGATTTTTCCATCTTTTCATAAAAAAGTGCAGTTTTTATTTTCGGGCCCACAAATCCATTTTGCAAAAGTTGTTTTTTTCACCATTTTTGTATGGATTCGATGCAAAATTCAAATGGGCATAACTTTCGATCTGGAGTGCTCGAAAATTGAAAAATTTGATACTGTTGGAAATATCTCAACATCCCTTATGCCATGGAAGCATTGAAAATATTAATTTCAGCAGGGTTAGGTGGGTGAAAAATTGGAAAATGTCTTTCATGCCATTAATAAATGATAGATTGCTTCAACTATCCCAGATTTGATTTGATGTAGTATGCCATTTCTTCCTTCTCCAACATGCCAAAAAACATGGAGAATGGATTTTAAGATTGCAAGGTGATTTTAGGGATAGGCATTTAATGAATTTTGGTGGTTGATCTTTCGGAGTAGATTCGAGTTTTTCTTCTTTCTCTTCTCTCCTCTTCATTCTATATATTGTATAACACTTCTCATTTGAGAAGAGAGACATTCATGTGGGGAAACTCTGTAGAATTTTTCTCTCTGACTCTATTTGAGCTGTAAGCCTTCTCCTATTCCTAGAAAGTGCATTTTCTGCCTCTTTCCATGTAATGGTGTATGTGTGAACTTCTAGAGCAATAAAATCATGTTTTTGTGGTGTTCTTCAACCCTTGGCTCATTTTTTTGTTTCTTCTGCCTCTCCATTTTGTGCAGGTTTTTTGTGCATGTATTTCATGTCTTTGCAGGTGTTGGGATGTTGTGTTTCATGGAGTTTTTTGTGGTGTTTTCTATGAAGATTATCTCTGTGTCACATCTTTTCCTCCTCTCAATTCCATTTCCTCTCCATTCTCCCTCAGTTGGATATGATCAACCCTTTCCTTTTCTGGTGTATCACCGCTTTAGTGTAAGCTCTATTTTCATTCCCTCTCTCTCTCTCTCTGGTTCCTTGGAATATTTAGATTAGGATAGATTAGTTTTTCCTGCATTAGAGTAGATTTTGGCAGGTAGTTTAGGAACAAGAACCAACTTTCTCTGGAGGTCCATCTCAAGTTTGCAAGTCCCAAAACTTGAGAGATGGTCCAATATTATGCTATCACACCGAATGCCCCACTCAAAACTCAGGAGACATTCGGGGGGTGCTGTGATTTTGCACTAATAGTTTTGGCATGCCCAGTGGGACAGGTTTGAAGCACCTTACCACTTCATTTTTAGCAGGTTGGTGTGTTCCTATTAAAATTTCAGCCTTTGGAAGCACATGCAAAGCACATCTGGTGACTCCATCTGGTCAACAACCCATTCTCTGAGTTGCAGAATTTCCTTCCATCCATTTCCACCCATTCTTCTTTCCACATCTTTCATTTTCTTCCATTCCATGAAGTTGTGCAATCATGACTTCATTCCCATCTTGGAATTCACACTTGCAATAGCAGTGTGCAGTCCACCTCCAATGTATTTCTCAACTCCTCCAGATCAGCATTATGATCAGATTCAAAACCATCATGCTTACCCATATGAGTAGTGTCAATACCAGTTTGGCTATGGAGCTTATCAAGAACAAGGGTATGCATACAATGACAACAGTGAAATGGAGAATGTTGATCTGCTAGAGAAGATTCAAAGAATGGAGGCTAACATTGTGCAGTCCAGGGCTACAACACAAATGAAAGCTTTCAGAATTGGTTGTAGGGTACCTTGTCCATGGGAAGGCCCTTTTCCAAGACACTACAGCCCTCAGGAGAAGCTTGACTTCATGGTTGAAATGCTTGCCTCAACTTGCATAGTGGACTGAGGAGATATAGAGGCCTATGAACTTGGTGTGAGACAACCTTGTCAATGGGTAAGTCCTACACCATCATATAGTAATTTTCTCTCCATTCCCAAACTAGTCCATCTCAACCCATGCTTCAATTTCCAAGCTTCCCATCACTTGCTTCCCCAAGTGTTGAACCCTTCTCCATCTTCTAATCTTCCATCTCATCTCAATTCTTCTTCCCTTTTCCCTTCAAAACCCTATTCCCCTCCAAAGTCAAACAAGAAATTCCTTCCCCACCACCACAAACAATTGCAAAACTGGTTGAATCCCAACCACCCCTCCTCTTGCCTTCCCAAATCCATGTTGGGAAGAAAAATCAGAAAACCAGTCAAGGAGAGCAGCAAGAAAGAAGAGCCAAAAAAGAAGAAATGATTAGAAATTGGTAAGCTTGGCTCTAAAATTTGGGATAAAAAGATTCCCTTGTTGGTTAAGCCTATGGAGGAGGTCAAAGTTGAAGAGCCCAGTGGTGGCTAAGGCTGATTTTGTAGCAGTAGTGAAACAAGATGATCAACAATCTATTTTTTCTGAATGTAGTGTCCATGATGGCACTCTATTTGAAGAGAATGCTGATCTAATTCAAACTACACAATCAGTCCAACTGAGGGAAGAAGCAGCTACTCCAAATCCAAAAGAGGAGGAGTGTATTTTGGCTATGGAGGAGAACCATACAGTTTCAGAGGCTTTAAGTACAGAGCAGGCCATAGAAGAACCTTCAGTTATTCCTCCCACTTCATCCCCTTCAAGCTCTAATGTTGAAGAAGAGTTTGATCTTTCAAACTTCATGTTTGAAGATGAGGGGAACCATGGTGAGCGAGTTTTAGATCAGGAGGACACCATGGAGGAGGTCGAGCACATGCAGTAGGACAACAAGGAGGCAGATTATCTGTCTGACTTGGAGGATTGATTTGATGGAGAGGATCCCATGGAGATCACATCATTTTCTCCTCCATCATCCACCTTCCAAGCACATGAGCCTTGTTGCCATGAACGAGAGCATTCAAGGACAACATCCTACACTTCATAACAACCCTCTGGAACCAAGGTTGGAAGATCTCAATCTTCTATGTTCTTCACAGGAGGAGGAAGGAAAAAATGATGACACACATTACATATCAGTCATCAATGCAGAGGATAAGCTACTTGCAGAGGCAATGCAAACGAAAAATCAACATGCAAACAACCTCTGTTTTATGGAAGGTCTGCAGGAAGACTCCATTCTTGGAGTTGAATTTCAGAGTAATGGGCACATTCATTGGATCAACCTTGCCCAATCAGGTACTTGGCTTCATTAGAGCCAAGGGAGAAGCCACAACCAGTCATGCTTGCTTCTAAGCATGAGGGAGAGCCTCAAAGTGCCAAGGATCAACAACAATACCTCTTGGAACCAAGTGAGCCATAGACTGAAGAGGTATTTGTTTTGTTTCCAGTTGATACCTTGATGGAGGGAGTGAAGAAACAATTTGCAGTCAACCTTCCACTCCTAATAACAGCCATATTCAATGCCAAATCATTTGCATGGCTTCCAATTGTAAGGAAGGGCAGTTATTTCTCATCACCAGTAGCAGGTTTTGTTTGAAATTGCCCATCTCTCTGGTTAGAGTAGAGTAGGTAGGTTTTCTTTCAGCAGAAGAAGTGCTTGTGCACACTCTGCATATCCCACTTGGGGTATGTATGATTTCCAATTTTGTACATAGTGTGTTGTGGTGTTTTGTTTCTCTTGCACAGTGCATTGGAAGTAGCATTTGGTGAGATCAGCTCCAGTTCCAGTGGTTTCCAAGTGGCTCAGGGATCAGATTTCAGAGTTTCAGATCAGATTTGTGATTATCAGGCTATCATTCATGACTCCATGCCTAATGGATGCTTCAAGGCAACTGATCATTTCACCTAGCAGGCAGGTGATCCCCATGAGTCACCAAATTGTTGATCAAAATACGCTCACACTTATTTTTGGTCAACTAACACCATTTTCCCCCATTTGTGCTTCAATCTGATTTTTTACACATTTTAAGTACTTAAGGATTCCTGAAAACATCTTCATCAGATAGGAAATTTCTTCCCCTTTCCAAAAATATAAATAAGTCCTTCTAACTCCTCATATTTTGCAAGTTACGGGCTGGCGGGCCTTGGAAGGATTTTTTGCCAAAAGCAGGCTGGCAGGCCTGGGTAAGACTTTTCACCAAAGGGGAAGATTGCAGACTGGTGGGGTGGCGGGAGATATCTTGGCACTTTGCACTTTTTACAAAAAATCTAGTTTACAATTGCAGGCCCATGAGCCCATGGAGGATCTTTGAGAAATGAAGAAAAAAATGCCTAAGGCCCGCAAAGGGACATGTGGCCATGTTTCAAGTCAAAGCGGGAAGGCGGGTCACCCGAGGTATTTTGAATTTTTGGCTTTTGATTTGAAAATGCGTAAAGTATAAAAGTAAGCCACACCTCTGCCGACACCCAGAGAAGCCATGTGTCAGGCCTTTATTACATGCGGGGAAGCGGGCCATCAGGGGAAACTTTGGAAAAATTGTAACTTTTGTAAATGGCGCAGTTTGCAAGTGTGGGCCCAAGCCAAGGAATTTTTTTTGCCAAATGCAAAGTTGAATTTTGGGCCCGAATTTTTTCAAAAAGGTGCAATTTTTTTTTCGAGCCAAAAGGTTTTTTTTCGCCAAGGTGAATTTCAGCCTGCGGGCTGTGGGAGGTTTTTTAATTTTTGCATTTTTTACACAAAAGGCGCAGTTTGTATTTTTTGGGCCCACAGATCCATTTTGCAAAACTAGTTTTTTTTGCCATTTTTGTACAGATTCGATTCAAATATTCAAATGGGCATAACTTTCGATCCAGTGCTCAAAATTCAACAAATTTTATACCGTTGGAAATATCTCGACCTCCTCTATGCCATGGAAGCATAAAATATTATTTTGGTGAGGTTAGGTGGGTGAAAAATTGGAAAATGTCTTTCATGCCATTAATATGTAGATCCAGGCTATTCCTTCAACTACCAAATTTAATGCAGTATGGTCTACCATTCTTCCTTCTCCAACATGCCTTGAACAGCATTGGGAATGGATTTTCAGAGGTTTTAGGTGATTTTAGGGACCATTTAATGAAGTTGGTGGTTGGTTTCGAATCAGATTTTGATTTTTCTTCTTCTCTCTCTTTTCACATTCTATATATTGTAAACACTTCTCATTTGAGAAGGAGAGACATTCTGGGTGTGGGGAAACTCTGTCAAAATTTGTTTCTCAACTCCATTTGAGTTGTAAGCCTTCTCCTATGCCTGGAAAGTGGATTTTATGTTTCTGAGCATAATGTAATGGTCTGTGCACCTTCTAGAGCAATAAAATCATGTTTTTGTGGTGTTCTTCAACCCTTGGCTCATTTTTTTGTTTCTCTGTGCCTCTCCATTTCATGTTTTATTTTTTGTGCATGTATTTCATGTTCAGGTGTAAGATGTTGTGTTTCATGGAGTTTTGATGGTGGATGAAGATCTGGGTCTATGTCACTTTGTCTGGCCTCCCTCAACTCCATTTTTCCTTTTTCATTCCTCCCTCAGGATATTTCCCCTTTCCTTTTCTGGTGTATCACCGCTTTAGTGTAAGCTCTATTTTCATTCCCTCTCTCTCTCTCTCTGGTTCCTTGGAATATTTAGATTAGGATAGATTAGTTTTTCCTGCATTAGAGTAGATTTTGGCAGGTAGTTTAGGAACAAGAACCAACTTTCTCTGGAGGTCATCTCAAGTTTTGCAAGTCCCACAACTTGAGAGATGGTCCAATGTTATGCAAATCACACCGAATGCCCCATTCAAAAATCAGGCCATTCGGGGGTGTTGTGATTTTGCACTAACAGTTTTGGCATGCACCGGTGGGACAGGTTTGAAGCACCTTACCACTTCATTTTAGCAAGTTGGTGTGTTCTTGTTAAAATTTTAGCCTTTGGAGGCATATACAAAGCACATCTGACAACTCCATCTGGTCAACAACCCATTCTCTGAGTTGTAGACTTTCCTTCCATCCATTTCCACCCATTCTTCTTTCCACATCTTTCATTTTCTTCCATTCCATGAAGTTGTGCAATCATGACTTCATTCCCATCTTGGAATTCACACTTGCAGCAACAGTGTCGTCCACCTCCAATGTATTTCTCAACTCCTCCAGATCAACATTATGATCAGATTCAGAACCATTATGCTTACCCATATGAGTAATGCCAAAACCAGTTTGGCTATGGAGCTTATCAAGAACAAGGGTATGCATACAATGACAACAGTCAAATGGAGAATGTTGATCTGCTGGAGAAGATTCAAAGAATGGAGGCTAACATGGTTCAATCAAGGGCTACAATACAAATGAAAGCATTCAAAATTGGTTGCAGGGCACCTTGTCCATGGGAAGGCCCTTTTCCAAGACACTACAGCCCTCAGGAGAAGCTTGACTTCATGGTTGAAATGTTGCCCCAACTTGCACAGTGGACTGAGGAGATAGAGGCCTATGAATCAGTTTGGATACACTTGGTGTCAGAGAGCCTTGTCAATGGGTAAGTCCTACACCATCATCATAGTAATTTTTCTCATTCCCCAAGCAGCACCATCTCAACCCAAGCTTCAATTTCCAAGCTTCCCATCTGCTGCCCCAAGTGTTAAACCCTTCTCCATCTTCTAATCTTCCATCTCATCTAAATTCATCTTCCCTTTTCCCTTCCAAATCCAATTCCCCTCCACAAGAGCCAAAATCAATACCTTCCCCTCTACCACAATCAATAGTAGAACTAGTTGAATCCAAACATACCCCTCCTCTTGCATCCCAAAACTCATGTTGGGAAGATGAAAATAAGACAACCAGCCAAGGGCAGCAAGAAGAAGAGCCAAGAAAAGAAGAAATGATTAGAATTTGGTGATCTTGGCTCTAAATTTGGGATTTAAAAGATTCCCTTGATGGTTAAGCCAACAAAGGAGGTCAAGGTTGAAGAGCCAGTGGTGGCTAAGGCTGATTTTGTAGCAGTAGTAGAACAAGATGATCAACAATCAATTTTCTCTGAATGCAGTGTCCATGATGGCACTTTATTTGAAGATAATGTTGATCTAATTCAAGCTACACAATCAGTCCAAGCAAGGGAAGGAACTACTCCAAATCCAAAAGAGGAGGAGTTCATTCTGGCTGTGGAGGAGAACCATACAGTTTCAGAGGCTTTTGAAGTACAAAGAAGGCCATAGAAGAACCTTCAGTTCTTCCTCCCACTTCATCCCCTTCAAGCTCTAATGTTGAAGAAGAGTTTTATCTTTCAAACTTCATGTTTGAAGATGAGGGGAACCATGGTGAGCAAGTTTCAGATCAGGAGGACACCATGGAGGAGGTTGAGCACATGCAACAGGACAACAAGGAGGAAGATTATCTGTCTGACTTGGAGGATTTCTTTGATGGAGAGGAGCCCATGGAGATCACATAGTTTTCTCCTCCATCATCTACCTTCCAAGCACATGAGTTGTACGAAGGAGAGAATTCAAGTACAAGTAGCCTGCATTCATAACAACCCTTATGGAACCAAGGTTGGAATATCTAAATCTTCCATGTTTTTCACTAAAGGAGGAAGAAAAAATGATGACATATATTGCATATCAGTCATCAGTGTAGAGGATAAGCTACTTGCAGAGGAAATGCAAAAAAAATCAACATGCAAATAACCTCTATTTTAAGGAAGGTCTGCAAGAAGACTCCATCTGTGGAGTTGAAAATCAGAGCAATGGGCACATTCAACAGATCAAACCTTACCCAATCAGATACTTGGATTCATTGGAGCTAAGGGAGAAGCTACAACCAGTCATGCTTACTTCTAAGCATGAGGATGAGCATCAAAGCACCAAGGATAAACAACAATACCTCTTCAACCAAGTGAGTAGTAGATTAAAAGAGGTATTTATTTTGTTTCTAGTTGATACCTTGATGGAGGGTGAAGAAATAATTTGCAGTCAACCTTTTCACTCCATAATAACAGCCATATTCAATGCCAAATCATTTGCATGGCTTCCAATTGTAAGGAAGGATAGTTATTTGTCATCACCAATAGCAGGTTTTGTTTGAAATTGCCCATCTATCTGGTTAGAGTAGAGTAGGTAGGTTTTCTTTCAACAAGAAGAAGTGCTTTGCACACTCTGCATATCCCACTTGGGGTATGTATGATTTCCAATTTTGTACATAGTGTGTTGTGGTGTTTTGTTGCTCTCATGCACAGTGCATTGGAAGTAGCAATTTGGTGAGATCAATTCCAGTTCTAGCAGTGTTCCAAGTGGCTCAGGGATCAGATTTCAAAGTTTTAGATCAGTATCAGGCTATCATTCATGACTCCATGCCCAATGGATGCTTCAAGGCAACTGATCATTTCACCTAGTAGGAAGGTGATCCCCTATGTGAGTCACCAAATTGTTGATCCAAAATAAGCTCACACTTATTTTTGGTCAACTAACACCATTTTCCCCCTTTTTGTGCTTTAATCTGATTTTTTATATATTTTAAGTACTTAAGGTTCCTGAAAATATTTTCATCAGATAGGAAATTTCTTCCCCTTTCTAAAAATATAAAGAAATCCTTCTAACGGCTCATATTTTGCAAGTTACGGGCCAGCGGCCTTGGAAGGATTTTTGCCAAAAGCAGGCCAGCAGGCCTGGGGAAGACTTTTCACCAAAGGGGAAGATTGCCAACTGGTGGGGCTGGGAGATATCTTGGCACTTTGCATTTTTGCAAAAAGTGTAATTTACAATTGTGGGCCAGCTAGCCCATGGAGAAATTAAAAAAAAAAATGCCTAAGGCCCGCAAAGGGACACGTGGCCATGTTTCAAGTCAAAGCGGGAAGGCGGGTCATCAGAGGAACTTTGGAATTTTGGCTTTGGTTTTGAAAAGTGTAAAATTATAAAAGTAAGCCGCACCTCTACCGACGCCTAGAGAAGCCATGTGTCAGGCCTAAATTACATGTGGGGAGGCGAAGCCATCGGGGGAAAACTTTGGAAATTTGCAACTTTTGCGACAAATGGTGTAGTTTGTAAGTGCAGGCCCATGAGCCCGAAAGTTTTTTTTCAAAGTTTTCAATTTTGGGCCCGCAAGGTTTTTTCACCGAAAGAATGATTTTGGGCCTTGGGGGTTTTTTTGTAAAGGTGATTTTTGAGCTTGCGGAAGGGCTATGGGAGGTTTTGTGATTTTTGCATTTTTTCACAAAAAGTGCAGTTTGTATTTTTTGGGCCCGCGGATCCATTTTGCAAAACTTAATTTTTGCCATTTTTGTATGGATTCGATTCAAATATTCAAATGGGCATATCTTTCGATCCAGTGCTCAAAATTCAACAAATTTGGTACCGTTGGAAATATCACGACCTCCTCTACGCCATGAAAGCATAAAATATTATTTTTAGTAAGGTTAGGTGGGTGAAAAATTGGAAAACGTCTCCAACACCAAAAATGCAGTTCTAGGTATCCCAACTACCAAATTTAATATAGTATGGTCTAATTTCTTCTTCCAGAAGCTTAATTGCATTGGGGAATGGATTTTCAGAGGTGCCCATGATTTTGGGGATCATTTTAATGAATGTTGTTGGTTGGTGAGAGAGAAATCAAGTTTTTCTTCTTTCTCTCTCTCCTCATTCTATATATTGTAAACACTTCTCATTTGAGAAGGAGAGACATTCTGGGTGTGGGGAAACTCTGTATAATTTTTTTCTCGATTCCATTTGAGTTGTAAGCCTTCTCCTATGCCTGGAAAATGTATTTGTGCCTCTGAGCATCCAATGTAATGGTCTGTGCACCTTCATAGAGCAATAAAATCATGTTTTTGTGGTGTTCTTTCAACCCTTTCTCATGTTTTTTTGTTTCTCTGTGCTCTCCATTTCAGTTTTTGTTTTTGTGCATGTATTTCATTTTTCTAGGTGTAAGATGTTGTGTTTCATTAGTTTTGTGGTGGATTAGAAGATCTGGGTCTATGTCACTTTGTCTGGCCTCCCCCAACTCCATTTCCTTTTTGTATTCTCCCTCAGCAGATATTTCCCCTTTCCTTTTCTGGTGTATCACCGCTTTAATGTAGGCTCTCTTTCACTCTCTCTCTCTCTCTCTCTCTTCCTTGCAATGGTTAGATTAGGATAGATTAGTTTTTCCTTCATTAGAGTAGATTGTTGCAGGTAGTTTAGGAACAAGTACCATCTTTCTCTCGAGGTCCATCTTAGGTTTTCAAGTCCCATAGCTTGAGAGATAGTCCAATGTTATGTAAATCACACCGAATGCCCCATTCCAAACTCTGGACATTCTAGGGGTGTTGTGATTTTACACTAACAATTTTGGCACACCTGGTGGGATAGGATAGAAGCACCTTACCACTTCATTTCATCAAGTTGATGTGTTCCTTGGTGAAATTTCAGCCTTTGGAGGCACATGCAAAGCACATCTGGCAACTCCATGTGGTCAAAAACCCATTCTCTAAGTTACATACTTTCCTTCCATCCATTTTCATCAATTTTTCTTCCATCTCTTTCATTCTCTTCCATTCCATGAAGTTGTGTAATCATGACTTCATTCCCATCTTGGAATTCACATTTGCAGTAGCAATGGTGCAGTCCACCTCCAATGTATTTCTCAACTACTCCAGATCAGCATTATGATTAGATTCAGAACCAATATGCCTACCCATATGAACAATGCCAAAATCATTTTGGCTATGGAGCTTATCAAGAACAAGGGTATGCATACAATGACAACAGTCAAATGGAGAATGTGCATCTGCTGGAGGAGATTCAAAAAATGGAGAATGACATGGTTTAATCAAGGGCTACAATACATATGAAATCCTTCAAGATTGGTTTCAAGGAACCTTGTCCATGGGAATTCCCTTTTCCAAGACACTACAGCCCTCAGGAGAAGCTTGAATTCATGGTTAAAATGCTGCCTCAACTTTCACAGTGGACTGAAGGATATAGAGGCCTATGAACTTGGTGCTATAGAACCTTGTCAATGGGTAAGTCCCGCATCATCATATAGTAATTTTCTCTTTGTTCACCAAGCAGCACCATCTCATCCCAAGCTTCAAGATTCCAAGCTTCCCATCTATTGCTTCCCAAGTGTTTTTCCCTTCTCCATCTTCCAATCTTCCATCTCATCTCAATTCTTTTGACCTTTTCCCTTCCAAACCTTATTCCCCTCCATAAGAACCAAAGATAATACCTTCCCCTCCACCACAAATAATAGCAGAACTGGTTGAATCCTAACCTAACCCTCCTCTTGCATAACCAAATCCATGTTGGGAAGATGAAAATTAGACAACTAGCTAAGGGTATTAAGAAGAAGATCTAATTAAAGAAGAAATGATTAGAATATTGGTAAGCTTGGCTCTAAATTTGGGATTTAAAATATTCCCTTGTTGGTTAAACCTATAGAGGAGGTCAAAGTTGAAGAGCCCATGGTGGCTAAGGCTGATTTTATAGCAGCAGTGAAACAAGAAGATCAACAATCATTTTTCTGAATGTAGTGTCCATGATGGCACTTTGTTTGATGAGAATGTTGATCCAATTCAAGCTACACAATCAGTCCAAGTGAGGGAAGATATAGCTACTTTAAATCCAAAAGACGAGGAGTTCATTCTGGCTGCGGAGGAGAAACATACAGTTTTAGAGGCTCCAATTACAGAGCAGGCCATAGAAGAACCTTTAGTTCTTCCTCCCACTTTATACCCTTCAAACTCTAATGTTGAAGAAGAGTTTGAGATTTCAAACTTCATGTTTGAAGATGAGGGGAACCATGGTGAGCGAGTTTCAGATCAGGAGGACACCATGGAGGAGGTCAAGCACATGCAGCAAAACAACAAGGAGGAAGATTATCTGTCTGACTTGGAGGATTTCTTTGATGGAGAGGAGCCCATGGAGATCACATCATTTTCTCCTCCATCATCCACATTCCAAGTACATGAGCCCGTTGTCACGAAGGAGGGCATTCAATTACATCATCCTGCATTTCATAACAACCTTATGGAACCAAGGTTGGAAGATATGAATCTTCCATTTTCTTCACTGAAGGAAGAAGGAAAAAATTATGACACATATTGCATATCAGTTATCAATGCAGAGGATAAGCTACTTGAAGAGGAAATGCAAAGGAAATCATCAGCATCCAAACAACCTCCATTTTAAGGAAGGTCTGCAGAAGACTCCATTTTTGGAGTTGAATTTTAGAGAATGGGCACATTCATCAGATCAGACCTTGCCCAATAAGGTACTTGGCTTCACTAGAGCCAAAAGAGGAGACACAACCAGTCATGCTTTCTTCTAAACATGAGGGATAGCCTCAAAGTGCAAAGGATAAAAAAACAATACCTCTTGGAACCAAGTGAGTAGTAGACTGAAGAGGTATTTGTTTTGTTTCCAGTTGATACCTTGATGAGGGAGTGAAGAAACAATATGCAGTCAACCTTCCACTCATAATAACAACCATATTCAATGAAAAATAATTTGCATGGCTGCCAATTGTAAGGAAGGGAAATTATTTCTCATCACAGTAGCAAGTTTTGTTTGAAATTGCCCATCTCTCTAGTTAGAGTAGAAGTAGGTAGGTTTTCTTTCAGTAGAAGAAGTGCTTTCGCACACTCTGCATATCCCACTTGTGGTATGTATGATTTCCAATTTTGTACATAGTGTGTTGTGGTGTTTTGTTGCTCTCGTAAAGTGCATTAGAAGTAGCAATTGGTGAGATCAGCTCCAATTCTAGTGGTGTTCCAATTGGCTCAGGGATTAGATTTCAGGGTTTTAGATCAGTATTAGGCTCTCATTCATGACTCCATGCCCAATGGATGCTTCAAGGAAACTGATCATTTCACCTAGTAGGCAGGTGATCCCCGTGAGTCACCAAATTGTTGACCAAAATAAGCTCACACTTATTTTTGGTCAACTAACACCATTTTCCCCTTTTTTGTGCTTCAATATGATCTTTTCATACATTCTAAGTACTTAAAGGTCCCCTGAAAAGATCTTCATTCGGTAGGAAATTTCTTCCCCTTTCCAAAAATATAAATAAGTCCTTCTAACTCCCATATTTTGCAAGTTATGGGCCAGCAGGCCTTGGATGGATTTTTGGCCAAAAGCAAGCCACCGGGCCTGGGGAAGACTTTTCGCCAAAGGGGAAGATTGTGGATCGGCCGGGTTGGGAGATATCTTGGCACTTTACGCTTTTTGAAAAAAGTGCAATTTACAATTGCAAGCCTGTGAACCTGAGGAGAAATGAAAAAAGAATTCCTAAGGCCCAAAAATGGACACATGGCCATGTTTCAGGTCAAAGCGGGAAGGCGGGTCATTGGAGGAACTTTGGAATTTTGGCTTTTGTTTTGAAAAGCGTAAAAGTATAAAAGTAAGCCACACCTCTATCGATGCCCAAAG
Source organism: Taxus chinensis (assembly GCA_019776745.2). Lineage (NCBI taxonomy): Eukaryota > Viridiplantae > Streptophyta > Pinopsida > Cupressales > Taxaceae > Taxus > Taxus chinensis. The sequence continues at coordinate 75,080 of JAHRHJ020000038.1, read as the reverse complement.
AATCCATGTGTCAATCCTAAATTACATGCGGGGAGGCAGGTCATTAGAGGAAATTTGGATTTTTTGCAACTTTTACAAATGGTGTAGTTTGTAAGTGTGGGCCCATGAGCCTGAGGAAGTTTTTTCGCCAAATGCAAAGTTTGCAATTTCGGGCCCATGGAGTTTTTTTGGGAAAAAATGATTTTTGAGCTGAAGGTTTTCTTTACCAAGGTGATTTTCAAGCCTGCGGAGCTGCGGGAGGTTTTCTGATTTTTGTGTCTTTTTAGAAAAAGCGTAGTTTGTATTTTTGGGCCCGTGGATCCATTTTGCAAAACTTGTTTTTTCACCATTTTTGTACGGATTCAATTCAAATATTCAAATGGGCATAACTTTCGATCCAGTGCTCAAAATTCAACAAATTTGATACCGTTGAAAATATCTGAACCTCCTCTATGCCATGGAAGCATAAAATATTATTTTCAGGAGGGTTAGGCAGGTGAAAAATTGGAAAACGTCTCCAGCTTGAAAAAATGTAGTTCTAGGTATCCCAATCACCAAACTTTAATGTAGTATGGTCTCGTTTCTTCTTTGAGAAGCTTGAATGCATTGGAGAATGGATATTTAGAGGTGCCCATGCCTTTTCTAGACCATTTAATGAATTTTATCGGTTAGCGAGATAAGATTCCAAGTAATTCTTATTTCTCTCTCGCCTCGACACTCTATATATTGTAAACACTTCTCATTTGAGAAGGAGAGACATTCTGGGATGTGGAGAAACTTTTTATAATTTGTTTCTCGACTCCATTTGAGTTGTGGTCCTTCTCCTATGCCTGGTAAGTGGATTTATGCCTTTGAGCATCCATGTAATGGTCCGTACACCTCATAGAGCAATCAAATCATGTTTTTGTGGTGTTCCTCAACCCTTTCTCATGTTTTTTTATTCTCTGTGCCTCTCCATTTCGTGTTTGTTTATTGTGCATGTATTTCATGTTTGTAGGTGTAAGATGTTGTGTTTCATGGAGATTTTGTGGTAAATGAAGATCTGGGTCCGTGTCACATTGGTCTGGCCTCCCCCAACTCCATTTCCTTTCTATATTCTACCTCACCAGGATATTTCCCCTTTCCTTTTCTTGTGTATCACCGCTTTAATGTAGGCTCTCTTTCACTCTCTCTTTCTCTCTGGTTCCTTGGAATGGGTAGATTAGGATAGATTATTTTTTCTTGCATTAGATTAGATTGTGACAGGTTGTTTAGGAACAAGAACCAACTTTCTCTGGAGGTCCATCTCAAGTTCGCAAGTTCCACAGCTTGAGAGATGGTCGAATGTTATGCAAATCACATCGAATGCCCTGTTCCAAACTCAGGACATTTGAGGGGTGTTGTGATTTTTCACTAACAGTACCCCTTTGGTGGATGTATAAGGCCACATAGTTATTGTAATGTGCTATTCCTATATAATTATTTTATTTGTAAATTGAAAATTTTCTCTTTTCTTGCAAGAACCAACAGTTTTATTGATCGATATGTTCTTATATTTTGGAAATTTTATTTGGTTATTTCACTAACATGTAGATTTTTGCACTAACTATGGCTATTTGGCCATTTGTTTTACTTAGATTTAAATTTTCGTTTTAAGTTTAAAATTTTTATAGCCTAGCCAAAGGCTTGGGATTGTTGCCACTTTGCATTTGAAATGGATTGTTATGATGGTTCTAATGTCGTAATGTGTTGGAATAGGGTCATGGGATTCAACATGGAGTGGTAGAAGATATGGACCCGCTTCGTTGTATAGGGTTACGCCCCAAGTAGTTACAAATAACTAGTGGTTTTTTGAACCATGAGTTATTATGTCACTTGGGTTAGAGGTGTCTGGACTCTATGCACCTAGGGCGATAGGGTGGCCTACATCTTTTAGGGAGCGAAAAGGAAAATCTATCTTTATTTTATTACTTAGTAGGTATATGGATATGTTTTTTGATGATTTGGGAGGTATATTGAGATGTTTTTTGATGTTTCGGGAGGTATATGTAGTTGTTTTGTAATGCTTGGGAGGTGTATGTGGTTGTTTTATGATTCTTTGGGAGGTATATGGAGATGTTTTGTGATGCTTTGGGAGGTATATGGAGATGTTTTTTGATGCTTTAGGAGGTATATGGAGATGTTTTGTGATGCTTTGGGAGGTATATGGAAATGTTTTGTGATGCTTCGAGAGGTATATGTAGTTGTTTTGTAATGCTTTTGAGGTGTATGTGGTTGTGTTATGATGATTTGGGAGGTATATGGAGTTATTTTGTGATGTTTTGGGAGATGTGTGGAGTTGGTGTTATGATTTATGTGTACTCTTGGGAGTCATTTTGTGTTTTTTGATGTTGATGATTGATGCTTCTCATGGTTGGTATGATGTTATTTTCATCTTGACCCTATATAGCTGCAGTTACAATTTTGAGTTATGAGTACCTTTGTGTCAGAAGCATGTGTGACAAGTATTGTGTTGTACGGTCTATGTATGTTCTTTCCATGCTTCAGTTGAGTTCTTGTGATGGGATATAGTGGTACAAGTATGTAATAAGATGTCTCATGGGTCATTTGTGTTGTGTTGATTTTTGTGTGACACCTTGATGTCAGTTACTGTTGGGCACACATGAACATAAGATAATTGAAAATTTTAACAATCAATGTTAAGATCTTGAGATTAAGAAATACTGTAAAAGAAAACACTGATTGATTAGTAAAGTAAAAGATAGCTAACTACCAATCTTCACAGAACATTAAAATTTAAGATATTTCCAAATTTAGTCTACTTCTGTGTGGTCAAATTATATTGACAAGTTATTTTGTTAAAAAAAATGTGTCATTATTAAATTTCTTTCCCACATAACCGTCGAGCTTCAGTGTTGTGTCGCATCGAGGACAATGCTCTTATAAGGGGAGGGAAATGTAGTGCCAGGTAAATAAAACAAATTAAATATAAAAAGTGGGAAGTAATGGTTAGGTGAAGGCATGGGTAGGTGGGTGGTGTGTAGAAGAAGCATTAGAAATTGGAGGGTGACTCATCCTCTTAACCTACCGACCTGTCATTTTTCTTGCACAAAAATACAAACACTTTAATGTGAGTTATAGAGGCATTCAACACGCTGAAATCAAATTCAACATTACAGATTTAGCAATAATTAGATAGTACATCGAGTGTAAACACCACTTGTAAAGTATTAAAAAATAATAATACGATTCTTTTCTTGAGATGTGTTAGGTTTTGGATTAGTAATCCATCAAAGAATGCATTATGTTCATGTGGATATCTACCTTTTGTAGTAGTTGTGAATGCCTTGTAGGAGATGTGTGGGAGGTGGAGGATTTCTTGGGATTTTTGTAAATTATTTCTATTTTTATTTCTAATCTTTTTGTGATATGAAACTGGGCTAGGAGAGATTTTTGGACATCTGCGTTTGTTGTATAAGAGCTTAGAATGTGAGGGAGTTTTTTTTTGTGTTTTCTTTTAAACAATTTTGCTGCAGGATTTTAGTTGAAGCTTTCAAATTTTTTCAATATATGATCAGGTGGCGAGGCTTCGTATTTTCTGGGGTCCTTTGTGATAATCACCATGTTTGGGTCACGTATGGGTTTGTGAAATTGTTTCTGGACTAGTTATTACATATGAATAATAATAATATATTACCCAAATTGATTCTCCCTCAGAAGCTGAGCAACATCACAGGTTTGGCAGGAAGCTTAGAGGCAAGCAGAGCATGTAATGTGTCATTTTGTAGCTGGGGATGAAATGCAGCTTGCTCTTTGTCACTCAGATGTGGAGAAATGGGTAGCACCCTCAAGAGGATTTGACCTATCCTCACTACTTTATGGTTGTGCCTTTCAACTAGGGTGAGAGGACCCTTTTGTAGCCTGTTGTTTATGGAGGAGATGGAGATGTCCTTCCTTGTGAAATTATTAAGAAGACCTTGAAGAAAATATGATCAATGCAACAAAACCTAACTCTCATGAGTTGTCACTCTAGATAATGGAGATATTTTCTAGGCAAGGTTCAGGCCACTAAAGACAATGAAAACCTGATTGTTTCTACATGTTTTGGTAGTAAAAATTATGCATTTGTATACACACATGAAAAATAGGGGTAGTATGGGTATGATTAATTGTTTTTGAATGAATTTTGGTGGGAGGTGAAGCAGGATAAAGTTGATTATACCAAATCTTTGAGAACTTTTACAAAAATGGAAAGCTCAATAACAGAATGCTTTCAGAGTAGCTAGAATGTTCCTTTAACCAGAATATGTGCTCCAATGGAGGCCCAGATCAGCACTTTTCACACAAACTTCAAGGATCCAAAATGAAGGCTCAAATTGGAAAACTTAACTAAACATTATCAATCTTTGTTTCATCACGCCTAAGATACCCTCAAAGGCTAACAAACAATCTTATAGTCATGCTAGGAGTCACAGTGATTTTAAATTTGTTTATTTCACTATCAAATGAAAGCTCTTCTGATAAATGAAATTGCAAATGCCACCAAACTATCACAAGGATAAGATCTTGTGTGATTCACATAGATTTCAATGTAAGAATGCAATAGGAACAAGAAAAACTACTTGCAGACATTCAGGAACGAAGCAAACACAAATTTTTCCCAAGAATAACACAGATTAACTCAAGTTTGGTTAAATTTATCAGCAGGGGAAAGTTTCTCGAACAATCTCAGAGCTTGTCAATGGTTGTACACTCGCAACCACCTTGACATGATCAAATGTAACACAAAGGAGATAAACAGGCTTCTTCAGATAGTTTCTCAGAAAATATGGGCTCTATCAAGCTTTTTCTCTTAGGAAATCAGTTTCTGACTCATAATACTTCTACGTTCACAAAATCCCAACCCTTTTCATGGAAAAATCATGCCTATTTATATCATTTTACAACAGGGCCTTTTCCCCCCAAAACCAGAGACATTGAGTGTACCAGTGCTCGCCATGATCTCGATCGCGATTCCCAGAATCAGATCTGTAAAAATTTGTCAGGTGCTCAGGGGGCAGATCTCTTCGAACATCTCCCACATTCAACTCCTTCCTCTGGTAGATCACTTTTCCCTTTACTTGCCAACCACTTCCACCCCTATTCTGTCCAATCTGGTTCTTTGCGTGCCCGGGAAGAAGAAATGGAAGATCAGATCGAGCCCAAAGGTCAGATCTCATCTTAATGGTAAAAGATGTCCCCAGATTTTTCTCACCAAACCCAGATATCAACAGGTCCTTCTCATGCCAAGGAAAGAAAAATCGGGCCGAATCCAATAGTCAGATTGCATATTAATGGTGAGAGACATTTACAGACCTTCCCCACCAAACCAGGCCTCTAGATTAATGTTCCTCTTTATTTGGCATGCAGGAGACTCCAAGAAATGATAAAAAACCAAAAGAATACACATCCCTAGGAGCTCTAGAGTGAAAATGGTGGAAAAATCAAATACAGAGACACAATTGCCGTTGATTTCTATTTTGAATTTGGACCGTCCACGTGGGAGATCCATTTTAGAGTGGGCCTGCGGGTTCCCTTTTTCCTTTTACAACTTTTGGAAAAATGTAAAATTTTCACATTTTGCTCCACACCTCCGCCCTTGAGAAATGAGCCTGACAACGTGTCCTAAGGTGGGTCCCAAAGGAACTGCAGCCAAATTTTACTATTTCACCTCTTTTTTGGAAAAGGGAAAATTTTCTAAATTTTCCCCGCAGTTCCACCCTTCCGATTTTAGTCTCGGATGTGGGTCCCAGTGGAACCACACTTCCTTTTTTACTTTTAACTCCCTTCTCCTAAAAAGGAAAATTTTCCAAATTTCCCCCGGAAGTCCGCACCTCCGCCATTGACTGGGGAAAATTTTGACTATTCTCTGTCAGGTCTATGGGCCATTTTGATGTTTTAATCCTTTTGGTAACAAGAGGAAAAAAATCCAAGTTGCCTCCGATGGTCTGCTTCCCCACCCCTTTGACTTTTCAAAGCCAACCTTGACCTCCCTTTTGTCGGGATTGCGGGCCATTTTGATACTTTAATCCTTAAGAGGCAAAAAATCCAAGTTTCCCCCAATGGTCCGCTTCCTCACCTTTTGACTTTTCAAACTGCCATGCGTCACAATGGCACATCTTGAGATGGTCCCCAAAAGTTGAGATCCTTGAATGAGCATATAAAATCACCACGTGTCCTTAAGTCCCTTGAAGGCTTAAAGCTCAGTGGAAAGGTGCCATGTGTCAACCCTGGGTCTGAAAATCTCCTTTGGCCATTGAAAAGGGAAGAAAAATGCAAAGTGAGCGGAGGCCTCCACCGAGGCAGTGTCCTCCTGGCGCAATTTCAAAAAGAAAAAATTAAGGGTCAGTCCTCAAACATGCGCGGTCCCTCCACGTGTCCCATGCCTCTCAAAACCTTTTTTGAAAAAATACTAAGTATGGGAAGCCCCAGTGGAAGCCTCCACGTGTCCCAATAAAAATTTCTAAAACAAACCCGTGGGTACCCCATCCAATTCAGAAGAAGCTTCATGTCAGTAATTTCAACATAGAGACCCAAAGCGGAGATTGAAAAGAGCGGGCTCACCACATGTCCCTGTTCCACCAAACTGTACCAAACATAAAAATTTGTCTAAGTCTGGGAAAAGTAGTGGAAACCTCCACGTGTCCTCCTGCGGGGTCCAAGGCCAAACCAAAAGGAAAATCTTCAAATGAGCGTCGTTCCTGCACATGGGTTCAATTTTGGGTTAAAACATCCCAAAAAGAAAAGTTTTAGAGTGCCCCAACCCGCCATGCATCCAACCAAAAGAAAAATGTTCCTTGTTGCACCAAAAGATGTAAATTTGATTGGGAAAAATGCCCGTCAAAATGTAAAATGCATAAGAAAATGACCATTTGAGCCCAATAGATGAAATTTTCTCCACGGACAGTTAGAAATTAGAAATGTTACAAGGGTTTTTCCTCCTAAGCTACATCCATTCATTTTTCTTCAAGTATTTAGAGACCAAAGATAAGGACAACAAATTTATCATTTTCAAGCAAGTGAAGGTAGAGGAGTGGAAGGAAAATGGAAAAATGGAGAGCCCAAGTGGATTTTAATGAACAGAGAAATTAGGGAGGACCACGTAAGACCTATACATCCTTGGTCCAGAAAAGGATTGAACCTGTGGAAAAAAAAGGAAGGTAGAACTTCTCAGGCACAACACAGGGGAATAAAATATGGCAGAGGCTTTGAATCAGGGTTCATTTTAAAGATGAAGCACAGAAATCAGAGGTGGAAAATACCTCCTTGACAAATACCTCAAGAACATTTTGCGGGAAGGCCCAAATTTTTTGGGGGTAACAACAAATTTTTTTCAAAATTTTTAAGAGGTGTGAATCAAGGCTTCAGATGCACGACAACAAATATTTTATCAACATGGTACAGAAAAGAAAGTATGCAACAAACCAAAATCTTTGTAAGTCACACATGAACAAATTTTCATGTCTTGCAATCTACTGTTCTCCACACTCCTATCAGACGTCAACAAACTCTCCATATCACACATCAAAAAACTCTTCTTCATGTCACACATCAAAAAACTCTATGTCACTCATTTTAGCCTCTGCCCTCTTGAGGGAATCTGTAAGCCTCTACCCTCCTGTCATGTGAAACTTGTTTTGATAATAAATATGAAGGTGGTATGAGTGATCTAGTAGGTTCTGACCTTTGGGAATAATCTAGGATTATAAGGGGATAGTTTCAAGGGTAGGCAAATCCACAACCCCTAAAAAAATTAAATTTTAATTTTTAGGCGAACAATCTCACTGACACGCGTATTAGAAAATTCACCTTTTCAAATTTTTCAAAAATGAAATATTCCCATATTACGAATATTCTATAATGGAAAATGATAGATTTTAATTTTGACAAATATTTTGAGCACCAACATCGGCTCCGACTCGGGGATGGGCACTCCCTGCGAGTGCCACAAGAACAAAGGTAGACCAAGTGCCAAAATATCCATTGGGTAAAGGATTCAGCTTACAAAGCACAAAACCATGACCATTCCTCAAAAAACGAACAGAGAATCCAACAAAAAATAGGCCACTAGGGGCCAGAACAAACAAAAACACGAGAGATAGAAAAACAAACCAACAAACTATACACTATACAGATGATGTTCACCTTGATTCTGGGGAATCAATCCAAGAAGTGCTTTAGATGCCTTCCATTAACAGGAAATTCAAGCAACTCTCCATCCAAGTCCATCAAGAAGAAGGTATGCTCACCAATCCAATATCTATGGAGTAAGGGCCCATCCACAGTGCATCAAATTTACCATGCTTGCCCTTATCTTCATGCTAGTTATCCCATAATAGCATGAGATCTCCAACATTGAAAGCTCTTGGGGTGACCTTCTTGTCAAATAACTTCTTCAGCTTCTCTCTGAACTTTACATGCCTTTGGTGGGATGCCCTCCTTTCTTCATCAAGTTCAACAATCTGGTTAATGCGGGCATCATATGGACTTACCTCTTGATCTTCCAGTTGTTGCATGAACTGATATGAGGATAATTGCATATGCAGGGGCAGCAGGGCCTGAGTTCCATACACCAACTCAAATGGACTCTTTCCAGTGGCTCTTTTAACAGTAATTTAGTGTGCCCAGACAACATACTTAAATTTCTCACCCCATTTTCTCTTGTTCAGCTCCAAGGTTCTTCTGATAATCTTCAGCAAATTTTTATTACTGGACTCAGCTTGTCCATTTCCTTGGGGATTGTAATTAGAAGCATATGTCAAGTTGATCCCATATTCTTTACACATTACCACCAAAGGTTTAGCTCTAAAGCTCATGGCATTGTCAGCAAAAATTTTGACTAGCACCCCAAACCTATAGATGATATGGTTCAGCATGAAAATCCATGACAATTTGGTGTGTTGCTCTTTTGGTGGGGATTTCCTCCACCCATTTGGTGAAGTAATCAGTGGCTACAAGAATCCACTTATGGCCAGCACTTGAAGGGTCTGAAATCTCACCAATGAAATCCATCCCCCATTGCTTGAATGGGGCTTCAATTGATACAGGCTGCAAAGGAAGGGAGCCTGAAGCTTTCAGTCTTCCAGAGAAGCGCTGACAACTCTCACATCTTCTAACCAAAAGAGTTGCATCCTTGAAGAGAGTTGGCCACCAATAACCAGCCCTCAAGATCTTGTGTGTTGTGACCCTTCCAGCAAAATTCCCCCCACAAACTCCTCCATGGAGATCAACAATTATCTTGGGGGCTTCATCTTCAGTAATGCACCTTAAGAGGACTCCCTCAGGGTTCTTCCAAGCTAACCCATAATTAGTAATGACATATTTCTGGGAAGCCAACTTAAGGGCCCTTTTCTGGTTCTTACTCAAATACTCAGGGCAGTATAAATGTCTGAGATAAAAAATCACATCCTTGTACCACTCAGAACTCATTAATTTCTCAAAGACATCTACCCTTCCTTCTCCTACCTCATTTACCTCAATAGTTTGCAAGTTGCTCTCAGCCATAAGCTTAGCCAAGCCCAAACCTCTCACCAACTTCATGGTTTGGATATCCATGTCATATTCTTGCAACTTGTTCACCCATCTGCATCTTTTTCTTGAGACTTCCATCTCTGATAAGATGTCTTTCACCATGGTGTGGGGAACATAAGCAACAATCTTAGAACTCAAAATGTAAGGCCTGAAAACCTTTGTTGCTTTTACCAAGGAAAATGCTTGTTTCTCCATAATAGTGTATTTCAGCTCAGCCCCCTGCAATGCCTTACTGAAAAAGGCAATTATCCTCTCAGCCCCTTCATCATCTTTCTGCAACAGGACAGATGCAATAGTGTTCTCTGAAGCAAAAGAGAACATAGTTGAAAGGGCTTCTTATAATCTGGAGCTGCTAGAACAGGTGCATGCTTTAATGCCTCTTTAATCCCATTGAAATCTTGAATGGCATCCTCCTCCCACTTGATGACCTGGTCCTTCTTTAACATGGAAGTGATTGGAATGGTCAACTCAGCAAAGTTTGATATAAATCTTCTGATGAAGTTTATCTACCCAAAGAAGGACTGAATTCCTTTCTTGGTTCTTGGGATTGGAACCTTGCTGATGGCCTCTACCCTTTCTGGATCAATCATCACCCCCTCTTGTGACACAATGTGACCAAGCAACTTTTCCTTCTGCACTCCAAAATGGCACTTCTTTGGATTGAGTGAAATGCCATATTCTCTACATCTTATCAGCATCTTTTCCAAGTGCAGCAAGTGATCACTTCTCTTTCTGGAGAACACAGTTACATCATCTTGGTAGACAACAATAAAATCATTGATGTAACCAGCAAAAGCAACATCCATTGCTCTTTGAAAAGTTTCTCCAGCATTCATCAGTCCAAAGGGCATCCTGACATATACATATGTTCCCCAAGGGGTGGTAAAGGTTGTTTTAATCCTTTCTGATTCCTTCACCACAACTTGGTTATAACCAGAGAAACCATCCAGGGTAGAAAGTAGCTCAGAACTAGTCACTAGCTGTAGCATGTTTTCCATGTTTGGTAAAGGATAATTATCCTTCATTGATGCTCTGTTCAGATTTCTAAAATCCACACACAGCCTGATGTCACCATTCTTCTTTCTGACTGGTACTAGGTTTGCAACCCAAGAAGAATACCTTGTGGGCTGAATAATCCCTCCATCCCTCAGTTTCTTCAGTTCCTCTTGCATCTTAAGAGATAGGAGTGGATTGATTGGCCTCTGTTTCTTCCTGAATGGTTTTGCATTGGATTCCAAGGGAATCTCATGTTGAAACAGATCCTCTCTGTATGCCTTCAGCTCAGAATAAGTCCAAGCCATGCAATCTTGATACCTTTTCAGTAATTGGATGTAGGACTGCTTCTCCTCCTTGCTGAGATTGCTGCCTAACCAAATCTTCCTTGGTTTCTCCTTTGTGCCAAGGTCATGCTCCTCAATATCCCTTGAGGCTGCCATGCATCTGTTAACAATGCGATCAACATTATCAAAATTGGACTCAAGAGCAACCAGCCCTCTGGGAATGGTATTAGTCTTTAGTTGGATGATGCCTTTTCCAAACAAGGTTTCTTTACCCTCTGCTACGCACACCATTGGCTCCCAATCAATATTTTGATCAGAAAACTCTCCTTTATTCTGCAGAAATCTTCTGACCTGAGCATCATCATCAAAAACCTGCCAATGCTTAATATTGTCAGGTACAGATGGCCTTGTTAACACCTCAACATCATATTCACAATATGGGGACACTGCACAATTATCAAACCGAGATCCTAATACTGCAAGTTTTTCTGCCAAATCATTGAACTTCCTATCATGATGCACAATGTTGAATGAAACAAACATCTCAATGAAATCCCAAACTGCATGCTTGTATTGTTTCATTCACTGATTTTTTGTGGCATACAATTTTCTGACTTGCTTTACAATTAATTCTGAATCTCCTTTGACAATGATGTCTTTAACACCATATTTCCAAGAAATCCTCAGACCTAACAACAATGCCTCATACTCAACAATGTTATTAGTGCACTCAAAGTTGAGTTTGAAGGAAAAAGCAAACTCTTCCTGGCCTGGAGAGATTAGAACAACACCAACACCATTTCCAAACTTGTAGCAAGCTCCATCAAACAATAAAGTCCAAGGAGATCCTTCTTGTACAAGAAACTTGCATTCTTCAATGTTGTGCTCTTTTCCATCAGCAAATCCTACAAAGTTATCAACATCAACACTTGTGTACAATACTTCATAAGATGCATTGTTGGGATCTTCAATAAGGTGCAACATCTTCTTTTCCCCATACAACTTGACAAGGCTGCCCTCAATTGGGATGGTGGCATAGGACATATCCATTTCAACACTCCCACCAACACTTGCAACCCATTTTCTAGACAACAACATACCCCACTTGGCTGGGCAGTCAACAATAACTACATCAAGCTTCAAATTCCTACCTGGATAGGCTGCAAGTTGTACCACCAGACCCTTCACACATCCCACCACTGGCACCTCTCTGGAATCCATAGCAGTACACTTCCCATATGCTATTGTTACTTTGATATTCAGCTCATTCATGACTTCCAGAGGCATAACATTGCATGATGCCCCTGAGTCAAACATATAATTGTGTAACAATCTATCCTTAATGATCAGAGTGGTGAAGAATGGATCCACATTCAGCTGAGAATCTACCAAGGATGTCCCCAAATAAACCTTAGGTGGTTCATCTAGCTCTTCTGATGCTGGTGGTGCTTTCACTTCTTCAATGATTGGAGGAATCTCCACAATATTTACATTTCTACCTGGGGCAGTCTTCTCTTCTTTCAATCCAAAATACTCCAATGCCCTCTTCTTGTGCTCAGGGATCCTAAGCAACTCATCAATTGGAACTGATATCTTGATCTGACTCAAGACTTGGGAAATATCATAAGGGACAGACTTTGGCAAGGTAGTATTGGAAGGAAGGTTGACACACTCATTAGGTGGCACATAGATTTTTGACAGCTTGGGCATGAGGAGGGGTATGAGTTTTGTTTGGGACAACAAGGCCCTTGGTAGATCCATCTTTCTTAGGAGCCTCTTTAGGAACATTTGAAAGCAATGGAGTTTTTGGCTTGGCCTGAGGCCCTGTCCCTTTGATAACCCTACTTCTTGTGTTGTGTTCCTTTTCTTGAGCCACAACAACATTCATCAACAACTGCCTATCCTCCTTAGATGGGATGCCTCCATCATACTTATTTATCATTAAAGCCCTTAAATATTCAAAGTCATTATTGGGAAATTCAAAAGCTTGTACAGTATCTACTTCTAAAGTATGAGAGGGAGGAAGAATAGGTACCCGGTGGATGCAATCCCAAAAATCAGCAGCAGTTCTAGCACTTATTACCTTAGTTGAAGTTGCCCCTTGTTGTGAGCTCATGGAGCAACCCATCATGCAAACATCATCATCATTGTCATCATCAACTTCTTCTTCTTCCTGCTGATCTTCCTCACATGGAGCATGGGGCATGAAACATCTGTCACACCAATCAATGACATCTGTCTCCTCCACAACAACAACTCTACTAGCCAAAGGATCAGGTACCATTCTATTTTCCCTGCCTGGGACTACCTATTTCCAAATCCAACAGGTCCCTTGCCTTTATCATCAGATCTTTGGTGATTTGTAAACCTTTCTTGGCCTTGTTGCTTGTGTTGACCTTGTGAACTCTGCCCAATCCCTTTTTCTACCTGGGCTAATTTGTATGATATTTCCTTGACAACCCCTGCCAAAGTTTTCACAACTTCCTCCAAATCAGCAGCCTTACTTGTTTGAGGCTTCTCTAGGTTAATTAGTTTTACACCCTCCTTTTTTGGAGGATTTCCAATTGCCTTGATGTTGTTCTCAATTTGCAGGGCCATTGTGAATTCCTGCCTCAAATTAGTAGGGATTTTTCCCCTCAAGTAGTAATCAACCTTTTTATCAAATGCATCTGAATATTTGATCAAACATGATTCATCACATGGCCTTATCCTAACAGGAAATCTCCTCAAGGTATTATTAAACCTTGTGTTGAAATCATGTACTGACTCATTAGGATTCTTCTTGATGTTTTCAAATTCTGATAGAAGAAATAGGGTGAATTCTATCACCATACTACAATCTAAATGCATTTTTCATCTCTGTCCAAGAATCAATGGAATTATCTGGAAAAGCTTTATACCAGTTCCCTGCATCCTCTTCCAGAGTATGGATAAACAATTTGATATATACATCTTCATGTTCAATCTCAAAGTCTTCCATCATATTGATAAAAATATTTAGATGTTGATCACCAGTTATAGCGTTGTTTCCTTGGAACTTTGGTAATCTATTTCTTACATCTTGGGGAACTGCATTTGGATAACCAGCCATCCCTACAAAATTTATAGGACCAAAGGTGTTTACAACAAAAGGGGGTCTGGGTGGGGGCAGGGCCATGTTGTTTTGAGGAGGTGACCCTGGAGGGGTGACAAATTGATAAGGGGTAGAGGGTCTTTGAAACACAGGAGTATAAATTTCAAAATGGATATCCCCTAAAGGCCTTGTTTCTTGGAAATCCCTATCAACTTCTGAAAAGACAGGGGTAGAATGAGAAGAAAACTTTTCAAAATCAAATGAAGGCCCCTCTCCAGTTGGAGAATTCAATTCCACAAAGAGGCTACCTAATTCAGAAGCACTTGAATTGCAGTCTTCAATAATAGGCCGATCACTTTCATCAATGGAGATCCCTTTTCTTGTCTATTGATCTCCAACAACTCTCCAGGATTTTCTTCCTTCTGACTTTGCTTTTCCTAGCTCTGGAAATAGTGTCCTAGCAGGATCCCTAGCAAAGAAAGACCTTCTTCCTTCCAGCTTTGCAAAGGTTAGTAACAAATCTCACTTGACAGAGGTTAAGACACTGGTATTCATTAAGAATCAGATCAACAGGGAGTCACCACTAAGGATTTCCACCTTAGTTGTGCAAATGCACTAAATATGATCTGTCAAATGTCTGTCAACACTAGAAACTAGAAATGGAAAGATTCTGACTTTTCTTTACCCAGATTTATCAATGAAAGCTAGTGCACTAGGTGTGGAAACTGAAAGAATTTCACACAACACTTGGAGCATATAAGAAGTGTTTTACCAGGGTCTGAATATGAACTGTAATCACTATGTCCCCGGCACCAACGCCAGTAAGGTGTTGGTACCCAAATTGATTCTCCCTCAGAAGCTGAGCAGCATCATAGGTCTAGCAGGAAGCTTAGAAGCAAGAAAATCATACAATGTGTTGTTTTATAGCCGGGGATGAAATACAACTTGCTCTTTGTCACTCAGATGTGGAGGAATGAGTAGCATCTGTAAGAGGATTTGACGTATCCTTACTACTTTATGGTTGTGCCTTTCAACCAGGGTGAGAAGACCCTTTTGTAGCCTGTTGTTTATGGAGGAGATGGAGATGTCCTTCCTTGTGAAATTATTAAGAAGACCTTGAAGAAAATATGATCAATGCAACAAAACCTAACTCTCACGAGTTGTCACTCTAGATAATGGAGATATTTTCTAGGCAAGGTTCAGGCCACTAAAGACAATGAAAACCTGATTGTTTCTGCATGTTTTGGTAGTAAAAATTATGCATTTGTATACACACATGACAAACAGGGGTAGTATGGGTATGATTAATTGTTTTTGAATGAATTTTGGTGGGAGGTGAAGTAGGATAAAGTTGATTATACCAAATCTTTGAGAACTTTTACAAAAATGGAAAGCTCGAACAACAGAATGCTTTCAGAGTAGCTAGGATGTTCCTTTAACCAGAATATGTGCTCCAATGGAGGCCTAGATCAGCACTTTTCACACAAACTTCAAGGATCCAAAATGAAGGCTCAAATTGGAAAACTTAACTGAACATTATCAATCTCTATTTCATCATGCATAAGATACCCTCAAAGGCTAACAAAACAATCTTATAGTCATGCTAGGAGTCACAGTGATTTTAAATTTGTTTATTTCACTATCAAATGAAAGCTCTTCTGATAAATGAAATTGTAAATGCCACCAAACTATCACAAGGATAAGATCTTGTGTGATTCACACAGATTTCAATGTAAGAATGCAACAGGAACAAGAAAAACTACTTGCAGACATTCAGAAATGAAGCAAACACAAATTTTTTCCAAGAATAACACAAATTAACTCAAGTTTGTTTAAATTTATCAGCAGGGGAAAGTTTCTTGAAAAATCTCAGAGCTTTTCAATGGTTGTACACTCACAACCACCTTGACATGATCAAATGTAACACAAAGGAGATAAACAGGCTTCTTCAGATAGTTTCTCAAAAAGATGGGCTCTATCAAGCCTTTTTCTTAGGAAATCAATTTCTGACTCCTAATACTTCTACATTCACAAACTCCCAACCCTTTTCACAGAAAAATCATGCCTATTTATATCATTTTACAACAGGGCCTTTTCCCCCCAAAACTAGAGACATTGAGTGTACCAGTGCTCGCCATGATCTCAATCGTGATTCCCAGAATCAGATCTATAAAAATTTGTCAGGTGCTCAGGGGGAAGATCTCTTCAAACATCTCCCGCATTCAACTCCTTCCTCTGTAGATCACTTTTCCCTTTACTCACCAACCACTTCCACCCCTATTTTGTCTAATCTGGTTCTTTGCGTGCCTAGGAAGAAGAAATGGAAGATCAGATCGAGCCCAAAGGTCAGATCTCACTTTAATGGTAGAAGACGTCCCCAGATTTTTCTCACCAAACCCAGATATCAACAGGTCCTTCGCGTGCCAAGGAAAGAAAAATCAGGCTGAATCTGACAATCAGATTGCATATTAATGGTGAGAGATGTTTACAAACCTTCCCCACCAAACTAGGCCTTTAGATTAATGTTCCTCTTCATTTGGCATGCAGGAGACTCCAAGAAATGATAAAAAACCAAAATAATACACGTCCCCAAGGAGCTCTGGAGTGAGAATGATGGAAAAATTAGATACAGAGGCACAACTGTTGTTGATTTATATTTTGAATTTGGACTGTCCATGTGGGAGATCCAATTTAGAGCGGGTCTGCAGGTTCCCTTTTTTCTTTTACAACTTTTAGAAAAATGTAAATTTTTCACATTTTTCTCTGCACCTCTGCCCTTGAGAAATGAGCCTGACACGTGTCCTAAGGTGGGTCCCAAAGGAACCACAGGCCAAATTCTACCATTTCACCTCTTTTTTGGAAAAGGGAAACTTTTCCAAATTTTCCCCCGCAGCTCCACCCTTCCGCTCCTAGTCTCTGATGTGGGTCCCAGTGGACCCATGCTTCCTTTTTTACTTTTAAATCCCCTCTCCTCAAAAGGAAAATATTCCAAACTTCCCCCAGAAGTCCACACCTCCGCTGTTGACAGGGGAAAATTTTGACTATTCTCTGTTGGTTTGTGGGCCATTTTGATGTTTTAATCCTTTTGGTAACAAGAGGCAAAAAATCCAAGTTACCTCTGATGGTCCACTTGCCCGCCCCTTTGAATTTTCAAATCCAACCTTGGCCTCCCTTTTGTAAGGCTTGTGGGCCATTTTGATACTTTAATCCTTCCTTAAGAGGCAATAAATCCAAGTTGCCCCCGATGGTCCACTTCCCCGTCTTTTTACTTTTCAATCTGCCATGCATCACAATGGTGCATCTTAGATGGTCCCCAAAATTTGACATCTTGAATGAGCGTGGGCTCACCACGTGTCTTGGCCTAGAAAAATTTATTTGAAGGCTTAAATCTCAGCAAAAGGTGCCATGTGTTAGGGTCCGAGGAATCTCCTTTGGCCATTGAAAAGTCCAAGCAAAATGCAAAGTGAGCGGAGGCCTCTAAGTGTCCTCCTGGCACTTCTTTAAAATGAAATTCAAGGGCCAATCCTCAAACATGTGCGGTCCCTCCTGTGTCCAAGGCCTCTCAAAACCTTTTGAAAAAGACTAAGGGAAACCCTGACGGAAGCCTCCATGTGTCTTCATGGCACAATTTCAACATAGAGACCCAAAGCAGAGATCCTGAATGAGCGCGGGATCACCACGTGTCCCTGTTCTGCCAAACTGTACCATCTACATAAAAAAATTCTAAGTCCAGGAAAAGTAGCGAAAACCTCCACGTGTCCTCCCAGCACAACTCCAAAGCCAAACCAAAAAGCAAATCTTCAAATGAGCGTCGTTCCTCCACGTGGACCATTTTTGGGTCAAGGTGATCCATAGAATTTTAGAGTGCCCCATTGAGCCGTATCCAACCAAAAGAGGCCACATTTCCTGATGATGCAAGGATGTAAATTTGACCGGGAAAAATGCCCGTCAAACTGTAAAATGTAGAAAAATGACCATTTGAGCCCGGAGATGAAATTTTCTCCAAGGACAGAGAATTTAGAAATGTTACAAGGCTCAAATACATTCCTTCGAGCTACATCCATTCATTTTTCTTCAAGTATTTAGGGCAAAAATGACAAGGACAAAAAATCCTGACTATGGAAAACAGAAAGAATGGGATAGCCCAAGTTTTTGTTATGAGAAGGTATTTACCTTAGCTCATGTTCACCTAGGTACATTATTTATTTATTTAGATATTAGGAGATATTATCTAGTTGTTAGGTATAGTTCTTTCCTTGATCTATTATTGATTAGTTCCCTAGATCTATGGTATTGACTAGATCCTTGATGTCTAGTTCTCTCATAAATCTATGGACTTGACTATGTTCTTTCCATGATTTATGGCTTGATCTACGACCTTGATTGGTTCTTAGATTGTTATTCCTTGCCTATATAAGCAAGGTCATTTTCATTGTATTTCATGAGTTCCATAATAATATAAGATATTACTTGCTCATTTGTTTGCAAAGGTTTATGTAAAGTTATTTAGGAATTACTTTCATCTTATTGATCATGATGTTTTATTAGCATCTGTGTTCTTGGCTTGGCATGATCTGGTTATCATTCTTTTTATGGTATCAGAGAAGGAGATTGCTATTGAATTCGTCTGTAAATTTTATTTGGCATAATTAAATCCTTTATTATTTTATATTTGGGATTTGCTCGTATTTTGTTGCCGTGTCAGTTTTTATGCAAAACAGAGGCTTATTGGATATAGAATGAAATATTTAGCCTACTGGTCATATGGTATGGTCATATGAGGGCTTAAAGTCTTGTGACTTCCTACTAGTATGAAGCTTAACTACAGCCCCCTTTCACATTATTTGTGTGGTGAAGGCAAGAGCATTTGGAAACTAAAATAAATAGTAGAGTTATTATTGAAAAACTTGTATTTTTGATCAAAAATAACTCCATTTTGAGTGCTGTTTTTTGCAAAAGTGCTATAGTTTTTTATGCTCTTTCCAGTGGAAATATTTATTTTGAGAATCACACTATAATTATAAAGTGTCATATTGTAAGGCACACTCATTATAAAGTGCCAAAATTGGGGGGCTCTTGTTGCATTGTTTGGGGGTGACTTGTTGCATTGCTTGGTTCTTGCATTTCTTTTGGTGATTTTTTTTCAGGATGGCATCTATCCTCTACATTTTGAAGGATTCTGCATTAGATCATGTTGAGCCATTAAAGAATGGAAACAATAATTAAGAAAAAAGCATTATGGGCTTTAACTTCTTCAGAACAACCAGTGTTCACTAGAGAATATGGGAAATTTCAGTAACAGTGTAAATTTGATGAGTGTATGGGTTTGATAGGAACTTATGTAAGTGACAGTATTTTATTTCATTTGGAAAGGTGTTGACTCTCCTTTCAAAATATGGGAGAAATTGGAGGATTTATTTGGTAAGGTGGATTTTATGAGAGCCATGCAACTTGAAATTGAGATCACCTCTCTTAGTCTTGAAGATTTTCTAACAATTATAGACTATCTTACCAAGTTCAAGTATTTGTTGACACAGTTTAAGGGGAATGGAAGAGATAAGAAAGATGAAGAGTGTGTTTACTTGATTCTATCCAAGTTGAGAGGACCATTCCAAATTTTTGCTTCTACCTTTTTCTCTAGCATGGATGCCTTAGGTGACACCTTCAAAATGCCTAACTTAGAAACATTTTGTGAAAGACTTACTAGGGAAGAATCCAAATTATCTCACCTTGAGTCTTCCACCTCTCAAAAGGCATTAGTTGCATCTAATCCTAAGGGAAAGGGAAAAATAAACTTATAAAACTCAAATCCACACCTTCTCCATCTCAAAATGCTCCTAAATCAAAGAAAACAACTCAAAACCCAATGAGTCTTCTAAATCTAAGAATAAGTCTAGCCATTCATGCTCTTTTGTGGGGGTAGTAATCATGAAGAACATAGGTGTTATAAGACAATGCAAGCCTTAGAGGATGCAGTAAGGAAACACATAATCAATTTCACACTTCAAAGTATTCAAGACTTTGGTCGATAAACAATCTTCTAGTAGCATAAAGAACCTTTGCTGACTGATAATTAGGAGGGAGTACTTCACAATGAGTTTTCTAAATTTTTTCAACTCAAGGCATTATTGACCAGACATTCTTATTATATTCAAACTCCACAATAGAAAATGGTATTTCCGTAGAAGGTTTCCAAAAATAGCCAACTTTGAAGGAAATGGCTAATCTGATATGATGCAAGTTTAGAGTTGATACCTCCTATCTATTGGGCAGAAGAAATTAATTGTGCTAACTATATTCAGAATTACATCCACCATCTTAAAGTCACTTGAGAATTTGAATCATCAGAGGTCAAGCTTGGTGAACACTAAGCCAAGGATGTCTCATTTTTTAAGAAGTCATTATTTGACCTAGTATCTATGTGCATTTACCTTTATTGTATTATCCTCACCCATTTATGTGTGTGGATATTTATTTTTATTTATTTAGATATTAGGAGATATTATCTAGTTGTTAGGTATAGTTCTTTCCTTGATCTATGGTATTGACATTCTTTCCTTGACAGTTCTTTCCTAGATCTATGATATTGACTAGATCCTTGATGTCTAGTTCTCTCATAAATCTATGGACTTGATGGTTCTTTCCATGATTTATGGCTTGATCTACGACCTTGATTGGTTCTTAGGATTGTTCATTCCTTGCCTATATAAGCAAGGTCCATTCTCATTTTATTTCATTGAGTTCCATAATAATATATGATATTACAGCTCATTTGTTTGCAAAATCAATGTAAAGTTATTCTAGGAGTTGCTTTAATCTTATTGATCGTGATGTTTTATTAGCATCTGTGTTCTTGGCTTGGCACGATCTGGTTATCATTCCTTTTAGTTTTTAGTGAACAAGAAGTAAGGGAACCCATTTTTGTGACCTATACATTTCAACTTGGTCCAACACCATGGACTGATTTTGGGAAAAAAAAGGGAATTCTCAGGAACAACATTAGGGAATAAAATATGTAGATAGAGTCCAATCGATAGATTTTCATGGCAAGATGGGTGGAGACTATTTTGTAGCACCAACACCCTCTACTAGTTTTTATCCATCTCCATCCTTTGTTACGAGAAGAAGGTGAATGAGTAGTTGAAGAGGGAAAATCCTTGCAAGAAGATGATTATCAAGAGCCTTCATCCTCAATTTAAGGAAACAAACAAATTATCAGAGTCTCTATTACCCTAAAGCGGGACTTTGATGAAGGAAAACACCGATGAGGATTTGATGTCAAGGTTTAGTGAAAATGCTTAATCGAGGTTACGTATCCATAATTTTGTAATTGGCATACTATTTTGGACATTCCCATTGCAATCCCTAGAGATTAACATAGAACTTGATAACATCAACTCTTTGATTGAAGAGTACTGGCATTGGAAAAAGAGATCACTTGCAAGGGCTCTTAAAATTAATTATATCCTCCAAAGTTAAGAGCTTAAAACCAGAGTTATCTTAGAAGTTAGAATCACTTATTTAGAGGCTAGAGCTTCTAATTTTATCAAAACATCCCATGTAAGTGTGGTGGGCTATGGGATATTACATTTGAGTGACGAATCAGGGTCCTGGGGCAAGTATTAAAAATGTTGTAAAGTGAAATCTTATGAAAAATGTGTATGCAAAATAGGTTTGTTGGAAAAAAGCTTTAACATATTTCAAGGAAGATGAAAATAAGGAGTTTGGATGCTCACATCTATTTGATTGAAATGTTAAAGGAGAGTTGAATCCTTGTGGAGTGTGAGTGAAACTATCTAAATACCTCATACCCATTTCGCTCATCATTCCCAAGCATGGTTCATCTCTCCTTATCTTTCATAATTCTTGTTCTAAAATTTTTTCATTTGCAATGAAATAAAAAACAATTGGATAATCATACATTTTATTGTTTTAAATAAACAAGTTTTTTTTAAAATCTCTTACAATAAAACAAGTGTGGATATCACACTTATGAAATTCAATATTCCTTGGTAGAAAACCACGTTTTAAACACTCACTTTGAGGATGATTTAGAAAACTTCCTAACCAAACTAGATTGCTACATTACCTTTATTAAAGCTTAAGGTTGAGTTCCCTGCAAATATGTTGACCATTCACTTGTTAAAACCAATAAATCACATTGATTTTCGAAACTTGCAAAATAACCTTCGTTACTCTGGAAAGGAGAGGTTAAGTTTCCTTCATGTATCTTGTTATTTGAGGAGTCACTTCAATACTTGGATCAACCTTGATTGATCTTCTTTGATATTTTTGACGCCCTTCTAGGAGCCCTGTTACATAGTTTTGTAGCTGAAGGAAGTTGTTAAAAGAAAAAAGTTTAAATCATTTTTGACCGTTTGAAAAACATCAACGAAACACTTGATCCTTCTCAAACCTCTAGTATTTTTACTAGAAAATTTCTCGAATAGCATTTGGTTCAGGAAAATAACATTTTTGGTTCGTTTGGCAATGAGGTTTTGTAGGCCTTTAGTCACAGTTTTGACTAGGTCAAACTGGACCAACTACGACTGGTAGCTCCAGAAAACCCGTCGCCGTTTGAATACCGTTTTCCAGTTCTCAGTCCCGTCGACTCTAGTGAATTCCCCATATATAGGGGAAATTGTAGGAAATTTATCCTCAATTGTGCGTTTTCATCCTTGAACGGTCATTTTTTAACATGGTTTTTATGAGCCCTTGAGCTTGTTTTCCCTAATCGTTTGCAACTAGGCCAATTATGACCGATAGGCCTTTAAACTTCAAGCCTATCGTAAACCATTCGCAAATTTTGAACTCCATTATGTCAGTTCTTGTGAATTCTTGGTGTATAGGAGGATATGTATAAATTTATGCATGGTGTGTTCATATCATTGAAAGACAACATTTGAAAGTGGTTTCTTAGCCTTCGAGCCTCTAAATTGAACCTTTTTTGCAACTTGCATGAAAATAAAAAAATAAAGTTGTAGGACCCTTAGTTGAGTCACCAAACCATTGTGGAAGCTTGTAGACGCTTGTAAATAACTGTTTTGAACTCTACCTTATGGCTTGTTGTGTAAAATTAGAATTTTGGGAAAATAGTGTTTCTCTCTCTTTCCTATCTCTTTCTCTCTCCTTGGTTACGAAATGAAGTGAAATGAAAATAATACATGTCTCTAACCCTATCCTTTCGAATGCACATTATTCTTAATATAAAAAGAATTGAAAATGTTAATTACACTAGATCTAGGTGGATGCCATGCCAACGATTTATCCATTGATTTCATGCTTCACATGGTTTTACAAGATGCAAGAAAGATGGTGAAACGACGTGGTTAAAATTCATTGCATATTATTGTAATTTGTGTATGTTATTCGAAAAAAATTTATATGTATAATGTATGTCCATGTTACCAGAAAAATTTATATTTGAAATTGGTAATATGTATGAGATGATAGGGTTAGGGATGCCTTGGGAAATGTGCATTTAATCATAGGTACAATTATGATTCATATTTATATAGAGTAAAAAGTTTGGATATATACATGTTAAATATCTAATTTGAATTTAATATATTGCAATGTTTTTCTATTGTGGGGGTAGAGGATTACATAATCGGTGTGTTGTGTTTCTTACCTTGAAAATGTAATAAAGGGATCTAACCACAACAATCATCCCTAGTATAAATTTGTGCATAAATCTTCTTCATGTGGATCCTTCTTAGCATAGAAGAAATTGAAACCATAGAATGAACTTTAAACTTTTGCACTCGATGACACCTTCTAGTTTAAGTAAATAAGAGCCCAATTTTTAGTTGTTGGTATAGCTGATATGCTTAGCGACATTGTGGTGAACTTGAAGGTTAGGAACGACATGGAAAAACTTTATCTAGAGTAAGTAGAACTACTATTTTTTAGGTTTCCTTGTTTGGACTACCAAGTTTGACGAAGTTAGGGCGGACACCAAACTAAAACACATCGTATTTAAATTCGATTGTAAAAAGTTGACGCCATGAAAGTACAGTATCTACACGATTGAGGAACCACGTAAATGGACGGCAATCATCACAAACAATCTTAGTGGTCATTACATGCATGATTTGATTTCATTGACTTCTGGGCGTGTACACAGACCCAAAGACTTTGATTTCAGCGTTGAGGGAAGATTCAAATATATTGCTCTTGTAATGATAAGTTTTTCATGGCAATATACCAGACTTTGATGTCAGAGAAGCTTCATTACATTTCCGTGGGATTTCACTCCGTCAGTTTGAAATTTGAAAATGGTTTTTTCTCTTATGCTGTGGGATTTTCCGCTCATTTTCCCCTTCTCATGCTGTAATGATTTCATTAGTACTACCACTTTCTATCATATTATGCTCGCTATTTATGCAGACGTCTGGTCTTACCTCTGCAACTGCGTACGGGGAAACTACATGGATCAACAATATTCAACCATATCTTTACATCTTAAAATGAGGTTTTGTAGGCCTTTAGTCACATTTTTGACTAGGTCAAACTGGACCAACTACGACTGGTAGCTCCAGAAAACCCGTCGCCGTTTGAATACACGTTTTCCAGTTCTCAGTCCCATCAACTCTAAAAAATTCCCCATATATAGGGGAAATTGTAGGAAATTTATTGTTGTGCGAAATTGATCCTTTGAATATCATTTTGAACATGGATTTTCTTGAGCCCTTGAGCTAGAATTTTTGATCGTTTGCAACTAGGCCAATTATGACCGATGGCCTTGATAAACCGGTCGCCTATCGTAAACCATTCCCAAATTTTGAACTCCGTCAGTTCTTGTGAAATTCTTGGTGTATAGGAGGATATATATAAATTTATGCATGGTGTGTTGCTCATCGAAAGACAACATTTGAAAGTGGAGTTTCTTAGCCTCCGAGCCTAAACTGAACTTTTTATTTGCAACTTGCAGGAAAACAAAAAAAAGAAAGTTGTAGGACCCTAGTTGAGTCACCAAACCATTGTGGAAGCTTGTAGACGCTTGTAAATAACTGTTTTGAACTCTACCTTATGGCTTGTTGTGTAAAATTAGAATTTTGGGAAAATAGTGTCTCTCTCTTTCCTATCTCTTTCTCTCTCCTTGGTTACAAAATGAAGTGAAATGAAATGAAAGTTATACATGTCTCTAACCCTCTCCTTTCGAATGCAAATTATTGTTATTATGTAAATGGAAAACTGAAAATGTTAATTATGCTAGATCTAGGTGGATGCCATGCCAACGATTTATCCTTGATTTCATGCTCACATGGTTTTACAAGATGCAATAAAGATGGTGAAACGACGTGGTTAAAATTCATTGCATATTATTGTAATTTGTGTATGTTATTCGAAAAAATTTATATGTATAATGTATGTCCATGTTACAGAAAAATTTATATTTGAAATTGGTAATATGTATGAGATGATAGGGTTAGGGATGCCTTGGGAAATGTGCATTTAATCATAGGTACAATTATGATTCATATTTATGTAGAGTAAAAAGTTTGGATATATACATGTTAAATAAATTTGAATTTAATATATTGCAATGCTTTTCTATTGTGCAATAGAGGATTACATAATCGGTGTGTTGTGTTTCTTACCTTGAAAATGTAATAAAGGGATCTAACCACAACAATCATCCCTAGTATAAGATTTGTGCATAAATCTTCTTCATGTGGATCCTTCTTAGCATAGAAGAAATTGAAACCATAGAATGAACTTTAAACTTTTGCACTCGATGACACCTTCTAGTTTAAGTAAATAAGAGCCCAATTTTTAGTTGTTGGTATAGCTGGTATGCTTAGCGACATCGTGGTGAACTTGAAGGTTAGGAACGACATGGAAAAACTTTATCTAGAGTAAGTAGAACTACTATTTACCAAGTCTGACGAAGTTAGGGCGGACACCAAACTAAAACACATCGTATTTAAATTCGATTGTAAAAAGTTGACGCCATGAAAGAGTACACGATTGAGGAACCACGTAAATGGACGTGCATTACATGCATGATTTGATTTCATTGACTTCTGGGCGTGTACACAGACCCAAAGACTTTGATTTCAGCGTTGAGGGAAGATTCAATATATTGCTCTTGTAATGATAAGTTTTTCATGGCATATACCAGACTTTGATGTCAGAGAAGCTTCATTACATTTCCGTGGGATTTCACTCCGTCAGTTTGAAATTTGAAAATGGTTTTTTCTCTTATGCTGTGGGATTTCCGCTCATTTTCCCCTTCTCATGCTGTAATGATTTCATTAGTACTACCACTTTCTATCATATTATGCTCGCTATTTATGCAGACGTCTGGTCTTACCTCTGCAACTGCGTACGGGGAAACTACATGGATCAACAATATTCAACCATTGGATTCGTGGGCACCTCCCCTAGGTGACCGTGTCACGATGAGGAAGATTCTTCTCAGCAACATTGTCTCATATAACGGCATGAATCTGCAATTTGGATGTGGATTTTTCTGCTATGGTATTCCTTGTGACAAAGGCTACTTGTTTGCAACTTTCTTTATTATGTACACCACTGATGGTAGCCTTTATGACTTGCAAATGGTGTGGAGTGCAAACAGAGAGCAGTTGGTGCAAGACAATGCAACACTCGCACTTACCTCCACTGGAAACCTTATGCTGAAGGACGCAGATGGCAGTCTCGTGTGGTCTACAAATACAGACACCCAAGCTTTTCAAGGAATGAGGATCCAAGAATCCGGAAATCTTGTTCTGTTGAACAGCTCCAATGGAACTCTCTGGCAGTCTTTTGATCATCCCACTGATACTTTGTTGTTGGGGCAGAAGATGAAGGTGGGACAGAAGTCTTTTGCAAACATATCTCCTATTAATACAAGCAAAGGTTATTTCTACGCATCAGTGCTTGCTGACGGATATGGCCTGTTTACAGGGAGTACAGCCCCTAAAATGTATTATAGGTATCCCACGAAACCTACTTATGTTAATATAACTTATATCCAGATGGACAACGACTATGCCAATTTCTTTGCTGAAAGAGGAGGAGGCCAATCCGATGCAATTGCATTCAGGTTAGCAATACCCAAAAATTCGGTCTTCACTAAGCTTAATTCAGATGGGCATTTGATGTCTTATAGCATGCGATCAAACCCAGGCACAGGAATATCTATGATTGACTATTTCTCAGTCTATACAAACGCACTGACTCTATGCGACTATCCAAGACAATGCGGAGGCTATGGTGTCTGCACAGATGGTCAGTGCAGTTGTCCAAAAACGGGCGAAGCTTTTGATCAGATTGATGTCTATCAACCCAATTTCGGCTGTCTTCCACATAATCCCCTGCTCTGCTCTGAGACATCCATAAACAGTAGAAATCCTCAAGGCCAGCAATTTTTGGAATTGGAGCATGTTTCCTATTTCACTTATTGTTGCGAAAATCCGTCCATTCCAGGTTTGGTCTCACGAGATTACTGTAAAAATATTTGCTTCCAAAATTGCTCTTGTAAAGCTGCTTTTTTCAGGTATGCTGACAACATTTCTAAGGGTTATTGTTATCTGGAGTCCAATGTTTATTCTCTGAAAACTAACAAACCAGGAGATAAGTTTTACAATTCTACTGCGTACATTAAAGTTCAGTCAAGGCCTAAACACAGTAACTTCTTGGTTAAAGTTATCAGTGTTACCATCGTTTGTGGAGTAGCTGTTCTGTTTTTCTCAGTGTGGGCAGGATTAACAAAATTTCGAAAAGGCAGAAAGGAGGATGAAGAGGATCCTGTAGAATTGCCTGCAGGCTTGCCCTTGCGCTACTCATTCCAAGAATTACAACATGCTACAAATGACTTCAGTATAAAGCTGGGCAGCGGAGGATTTGGTTCTGTTTATGAAGGAATTCTGACTGACAGCACAAAGATTGCAGTGAAACAGCTTGACAGAGCAGGGCAAGGTACCAAAGAATTCCGTGCGGAAGTGGAAACATTAGGGAACATTCATCATCTGAATTTGGTAAGACTAAAGGGCTTCTGTG
Organism: Taxus chinensis; assembly: GCA_019776745.2. Classification (NCBI taxonomy): domain Eukaryota; kingdom Viridiplantae; phylum Streptophyta; class Pinopsida; order Cupressales; family Taxaceae; genus Taxus; species Taxus chinensis. The sequence continues at coordinate 47,189 of JAHRHJ020000038.1, read as the reverse complement.
CTGAAAAGTCCCATCGAATACTTGTATACGAGTATCTCTCTAATGGGTCTCTAGACAAATGGATATTTCCCAGCAAACCCCATCAACATGTTCTCGACTGGAAAACCAGATCAAATATAGTTCTTCATATTGCACGAGGATTGGCATACTTGCATGAAGAATGCCGGGAATGTATAATTCATTTCGACATCAAGCCCGAAAACATTCTTCTAGACGAAAATTTCAATGCCAAAGTTTCAGATTTTGGGTTAGCAAAGTTGATTAACAGAGACGAAAGTGAAGTCATTACCATGTTGCGAGGAACGCCTGGATACATGGCACCGGAGTTACTAAATTTGCAGGTGACAGAGAAGTCAGATGTATTCAGCTTTGGCATCATGGTGGTAGAAATTGTGAGCGGAAAGAGAAGCAGAGAGATTTCTGCGTATGGTTTACTTCCAGCGTTGCAACTTGAGGCAGAGAAAGGGAGATTAACAGACTTGATAGATTCGGGAATCAAGAATGAAGGGTTGGGTGTAATGTTTGACGCAGTTAAAATGTTAGGAGTTGGGATGCGATGTATACAGGAGGATTTTACGAGGAGGCCAGCGATGTCCATGGTTGTTAAGGCTTTGGATCGTGGGGTAGACTTGTTGGATGATATTCCGTATGCGTTTACAGGGTCCACGAGTCCGCCATTGCTATCCTCACAGGAGACCAATAACATGGGGAGCTCCTCTTATGTGCCAAAGTCTTCTGTCTTATCTGAAGCTAGATGATTTGTTTTCATTTACTCGTTTCTCTCTCCAAGTTACTTTAAACACAGAACACAATGTTTTCTTTCTCTCAAGATACATATGACCGGATGACTTTCCGGACATCTCTGGGAAACATTATAATCTTTTAACTCGTTTTTAGTTGTTGTTACTTGCAAATAACATGTGCCAATGCTTCTGCAGTAACTGGAATATAATGTTTAGTTGTTGTTACTTGCAAATAAAATATAAAAAATGTTATGGCCTTTGGTTGGCTGTAAATATTTGAGATTTTATTGTTATTTTCATTTTATTCCAGGCAGTTGAGAATGAAATAGACATCATCCAAGAAATATTCAGTTTTATTATTCTGAAATTAATTACTTGTCACATTTTCCATGGATCAAATTAATATTTGAAGCAATACATTATTATCTCTTAGTTTAGTTGATGATGAGCATTCCCATTTTTATGTATTTTTTCATTGTATAGTGACACTTTATCATATCCAATAAATACTTTCACCACATAAATGTATGGTCCCTTCAATTTTCCTTGGGTCGCATAAATATGAAAGCAATTGACACCTACCATTTAGTTTAGTTGACGAGAAATAGGATTGTGATGCATTTGTTCATCACATATTGACACATTATCACATCCAATAAATACGAAGGAACCATATGTATATGGTCACCTCAATTTCCCTTTGTTCAAATAAATATTATAGTTATACATAACTATCTCTTAGTCTAGTTGGTGATGAAAAATCAAAATGTGATGCATTTGTTCATTGCTCATTGACACTTTATCACATCCAATAAATACAAAGGGGCCATATGGCTTCAATTTCCCTTGGTTCAAATAAATATTATAGTTATACATAACAATCTCTTAGTTTAGTTGGTGATGAAAAATCAAAGCGTAATGCATTTGTTCATTTCCCATTGACACTTTATCACATCCAATAAATACCAAGGAACCATATATATATGGTTGCTTCAATTTCTTTTTGTTCAAATAAATATTATAATTATACATAACTATCTCTTAGTTTAGTTGGTGATGAAAAATCAAAGTGTGATACATTTATTCATTACCCATTCACACTTTATCACATCCAGACAAAAATACCTCTTACTTGAGTTGATAATGAGAAATCAAATTGCCATATAGTCCTTTAAATTTTCTATGTCAAATAAATATTAAACCAATACACAACTACCTCTTACTTTAATTGATAATGAGAAATCAAAATAGATGCATTTTCTTATTACATAGTAACACTTTATCACCTCGAATAAATACCTTGACAGCCCCTTCATATAGTTGCTCTTTCGTATAAAATGAGAGTATAACTTTTATTCCTTTTTTTATGAAAATGATCTTATATTATATTAAATTCAATACGATACAAGATAGATTTCAACAAAAAAAGTGGGCGGTATGAGAGCACGCCCCAAAACCACGAACAAAGCTAGGCAGAGCCTAGACCAACAAAATTCAAACTAGGCTGAGCCTAGGAGAAAACAAAACAAAAATAGGCATTGCCTAAGAGAGGATAAAAAACAAAATCAAGCAACAGTAACAAACATGCCCGAGGCAGGCGGATCCTGGTTATCCGGCCACCCTGAACCTGATAGGTCCTTGCCAGCATCAGGAAGATCCCACCGAGTAGCAGTTTCATCCTCCAGGTCCACTACCCCATGAGTAGGAATGGTGAGGCAGAGGTGGGGAAATTTTTCAGAAGGTGGCAGGGGTGATGGTGGCTTTCAAGCCGTATGAGGCGTAGCAGTGGTGGGAGGAGAGCTCTAGCCCTATTGGCGAGGTGGCGATCCCCATCCCTGATAGTAAGGTGGTGAGCCCTAGCCCTATTGTTGAGTAGACAAATGTAGTGGCGAGCCCTAGAAAATGTGGCGAGCTGGTGAGAAACTATGATGGAAAGTTTGTGGGGAACGACAAGTGTGATTGAAAGCACGACGCTGAGACCAGTTGCGCCAGCCACCACGAGAAAAAGGCGAGGAGTTCCTGGTGGGAGACAGAGGCACATAAGCCACATTGCATGGGACTTCTCCCCAGTGGTGTATCAGGGTCTGCAGGTGATCCACCTCTACCGCCACCTTATTGGCCTGAACTTGAATCTGCAAAAGCACATTGGAGATCACCATAGATTTATTATAAATTGAGAAAGCTTGATCAACTACATAATTAGCAAAGAAAAAAGCATTTCTTTCTTTCCAAATCCAAAACAGAATCTCCCCTCTAAAAACATGTCAAATCTGGGTGAACATAGGCAGAAGCTTGGGATTGTCTCCCAAAAGGATATGTTTCCAAGTGAAGCAATGAGGTCATGACGGAAATACAAATGAATGAATCCAGTTCCACGGATTCTGATCTTTGGGACACAACCAAAAAACATGCAATATCATCTCCAGATGTCCACGGAAAGGGTATTTGGGAACATGAACCCCAATTTGAGCAAGATGAAATCTGATAGGGAGGCCTTGATGCAAAATACACCAAAGGAAATGAGCAATCTTAGGCTCCACAGATAGAGTCGAAACATTTTCAAACCACCGTCCCCAAGTGGACAAGGTGGAGTGAATACCCCAACATGTATTGTGTTTTTCCACCATAGGTAAATGGGGTGAGAGCCAACGATAACCGTTATTGGCTTTGTAATTACAAAAAGGGGTGTCGACATGACATTTCTAATCCGTCCACCATGGGTGAGAGGAATGCACAATAATTTTATGCACCATGTGATTAGGAATTGAATTGATCACTATATTAAAAGTACCCTGATCCTAGTTGGAAAGCCAGAACAGAGCTTTAAATTCTGACCAAGTGAGCCAGATTTACACATTTTTATAGAAAAAATCCTCTATGTTGCGAATTCTGAGCTTAAAGAATTTGAGCGCGAAGATTCCTGGGACTTCTACCAAGCATTTGTCTTGAGATTGAAAAATTGGTGACCACCAAAGAGAGTCACTACAACAAAAACGTCTTTTTTACCACAATTATTCCATAAAAAATCTACAATTTAGTAGAATTGTAGGACAATCATAGCATCTCTATGAAAACTTCATTCATTCATTTTTAGTTATTGTGGATATTCCACAATTTACATATAGTGATAATAATCTGTAGATAACTCACATAAACAAGCATTTGTCATAGAAAATCCACAATTTTTAGAAAGTAAAATATAAATTTATCATAAAATTCAATTATCAAATTAAACTTATTAAATATGTTTATGTCATAAATATAAATATAATATTTTTTACATGTTTTAATAAATAAATAAATAAATTAGAATATTATAGAAATTTAATTGTAGAAAAGAATATGAGTATTATATTATTTTTTAATATTATTAAGAAATATAGTATAATATCATATTGGTGTGCAAAATTTTAAATTATCTAAAATATGTAGCTAAGTACGATATAAATTTCAAAAACTAATTTAAAATTAAGCCTGAAATTATCAAGAAAATATTATATTACCAGAAAAATTTAAAAAATACATAAAATTAAATATAAGTAATACCTCTCAACATTTCATTTATGACATATGTAAAGTAAAACTAATTTAAAATATTTTCCTGACAAATTAATAATTGATTATAAAGGATCATGTATTCCTAACAATACTACCATTAGACAACATTTTATAAAAATCTGAAATTTTGCTAAAATGGTAAAAGTACCCATGTGTGTGTGTGTGTGTGCGTGTGTGTGCCATAAATTTTTCCGAAATCAAAGAGGTTATTGGGTTTTTCACTCTCACTAAATAGATGCCAATAATTATGAAATATCTTAGGATCTCCACATGGTTCTAGTTTTCGATGCATGCGGGTTAAAGGGAATATATTCAATCTTTTAACCTAAGGCTTAGCATGGAACATGTACACATGGAGTGCATCACTATATGTTTACTCCTATTATCTATGGTTAGATAATTGATGATTAACATTGACAAGCTGATTTGAGGCATTTTATTCTTACAAAATGCCTTTTTCAAGGATCTTAAATATCTCGAAGGTCCCAAATGTAGGCAATTTTTTGCAGGATTGAAGGCTTCCCTATTCAATGAAGATCTAATGGGGATAATTCATGGTAAATAGAATATTTATAAACGTGTAGATGTAGATTTAATCTTTGGAGATCGAAATTATTTGCACCCTCTCTTCTTCTCTTTTCTGTAATTAATCTTGTGGAGTTAAAACCTCCCATCTAAATGGTAACACAAATCTTTCCTGTTGGCCATTATAGTGCATTGTATCAAATTTGTGGAGCAATAATACATGTATGTGGATGATTTTCAACCCTCTCTTGTGTTCATTATATCTCTTTGATCTCTCATTGCAATCTTGGTAATCTGTGTATGGCGGTTGTATTACATTTCAATGGTTTGTGTTTGAAGGCAAAGCAAGTGTTAAAAATTACTTTGGTGCATCACCTTTGTTAGCTTAGGTTTATTTTCTTACATCTTCTTAACCCTATTTCCTTGGCAAGTTAGAGTAGATTTTAGGGTAGATCCTCTATAATTTGAATGTGTGTATCTGAATAGAGGAATAGGAACCGACCTTCATCTGAAGAGCTTTCATGATTGCAATGTCCCACACTTTGGTAAAATATCCATGTTATGCAATCACACTGAGATTTTCAACCCATCGAGTTGCAGACATTCAGGGGTGTTGTGATTACACATCAACAATTATACATAACTATCTCTTAGTTTAGTTGGTGATTGAAAAATCAAAGTATGATACATTTATTCATTACCCATTCACACTTTATCACATCCAGACAAAAATAACTCTTACTTGAGTTGATAATGAGAAATCAAATTGCCATATAGTCCTTTAAATTTTCTATGTCAAATAAATATTAAACCAATACACAACTACCTCTTACTTTAATTGATAATGAGAAATCAAAATAGATGCATTTTCTTATTACATAGTAACACTTTATCACCTCAAATAGATACCTTGACAACCCCTTCATATAGTTGCTCTTTCGTATAAAATGAGAGTATAACTTTTTTTCCTTTTTTGATGAAAATGATCTTATATTATATTAAATTCAATACGATACAAGATAGCTTTTAACAAAAAAAATAGGCAGTATGAGAGCACGCCCAAAAACAATGAACAAAGCTAGGCAGATCCTAGAGCAACACAAGTAAAACTAGGTCAATCGTAGGAGAGAGAAAAAAATAGGCATTACCTAACAAAGGATAAACAAAAAAATCCAGAAGCAACAAAAAACATGCCCGAGGCAGGAAAATCTTGGTCATCGGACCACCTTGAACCCACCAGGTCCTTTCTAGCATCAGCAAGATCCCATCAAGTAGCAGTTTCATCCTCCAGGTCTGCTTCCCTACGAGTAGGAATGGTGAGGTTGAGGTGAGGAAATTTTTCAGAAGGTGGTGGGGTGACGTTGGCTTCCAATCCATCTGAGGCGTAGCAATGGCAGGAGGAGAGCCCTAGACCTATTGGTGAGGTGGCAAACCCCAGCCCTGATGGTGAGGTAGCAAGCCCCAACCCTATTGTCAAGTAGACGAATGTGGTATGAGCCCTGGCCACTATGGCGAGCTAGCGAGAAACTATGTTGGAAAGGTCATGGGGAATGACGAGTGTGATTGAAAGCAAAACGTTGAGATCGGGTGTGCCAACCACCACCAGTAAAATGTGAGGAGCGCTTGGTGGGAGATGGAGGCACATGAGCCACATTGCAGGGGACTTCTCCCCAGTGGCGTAGTAGGGTCTGCAGGTGATCCACCTCCAGCACCACCTTATTAGCCTGAACTTGAATCTACAAAAGCACATTGGAGATCACCATAGATTTATTATAAATTGAGAAAGCTTGATCAACTACATAATTAGAAAAGAAAAAATCATTCTTTCTTTCCAAATCCAAAACAGAATCTCCCATATGAAAACATGTCAAATCTAGGTGAACATAGGCAGAAGCTTCGGATTGTCTCCCAAAAGGATATGTTGGCAAGTGAAGTAATGAGGTCATGAAGGAAAGAAAACTGAATGAATCCAGTTCTAGGCATTCTAAGCTTTGGGACATAACCAAAAAACATGCAATATCATCTCCAGATGTCCATAGAAAGGGCATTTGGGAACATGAACCCAAATTTGAGCAAGATGAGCTCCAATAGGGAGGCCTTGATGCAAAATACACCAAAGGAAATGAGAAATCTTAGGCTCCACAGATAGTGTCTGAAAAATTTCAAACCACTATCCCCAGGTGGACAAGGTGGAGTGAATACCCCAACATGTATTGAGTTTTTCCACCATAGGAAAATGGGGTGAGAGCCAATGATAACCGTTACTAGCTTTGTAATTACAGAAAGGGGTGTCGACATGACATTTCCAATCCATCCACCATGGGTGAGAGGAATGCACAAAAAATTTATGCACTATGTGATCAGGAATCGAATTGATCACCATATTAAAAGTATCCTGATCTTAGTTGGAAATCTGAAACAAAGCTTTAAATTCTGACCACGGGAGCTGGATTTACACGATTTTACAGAAAAATCCTCTATTTTGCAAATTCTGAGCTTGAATAATTTGAGTGCGGAGATTCACGGGACTTCTGCCAAGAATTTGTCTTGAGATTAAAAAATCGGTGACCACCAAAGAGAGTGTTGGTTGATAGATATCCCATTATAAAATTCATCCCCCTTCCATAAAATATAGGGTTTAACACATTCACATGCTTTCCAGATACTCTTAAGCACAAACGTGCCAACAATTTTGACAAGCACAGGAGTGATGAGTAGATTGACAAAACCTAAGCATTTCCATGCAAGACGGCCAAAAGGCGAGCCTTCCACAATAGCTTTCCGTATGAGAACTTTCCAAGCTTCTTGGCTAGTAATGCTTCTGATAATCCATTTAGCAGAAATAGCTTACCCTTCGCGTTGGTTGTGAATAACATTGAGGCCTCCAGAATCGCGAGGTAGACAACATATATCCCAAGTGACCCGATGAAAACCTTTACTTGTAAAAGCATTAGCCCACAAGAAAGCTTTGAGAAATTTTTCCAACTTCTAAATGGAGGCTTTGGATGGATCCCAACACGAAAAATAGTAAACATGAGTGGCTGCAAGCACTTTAGAGTAGATTTGGAACTTGTCGGCCAGGGATAAAGGCTTGGTGATCCAATATTCCATCTTTTTAGCCACTTGTTGAATGACATATTGCCACAACTCAATCAGGGAGGCTTGAAAGGAAAAAGGAATACCCAATAACTTAAAAATATCCCCAATGTGCCAGGATTTTCCAATTGAAAGTGGGAAGCGAGTCAAGTGCAGGAAGGAAGGATTGCCAATAACATTGGGTTTTTAATCATTGGATGGAGGAGCCAGAAGTTAGGTAGAAAATATCCAAGCATTTCATAACATTGCGAATGTCAGTTTCATCTTCAATGAGCGTAAGAAAGGAATCATCCAGAAAATTCCAATTAATAAGTTGAGCATTAGACTCAGCAGGTACAGAGATTCTGTGAACAAGACCTTGAGCTTTGGCATGAGCTAAAAGATAACCAAAACCTTTGGCCGCAAGTACATAAAGTGCAGGGAAAAAGGACAGTCTTTCCGAATAGAGTGAAAAATCTCAAAAGGCTTTGAGGTGAGGCCATTAATAGAGGTTTGAGTAGAGGCATTAGCAAAAATCATATTGACAGATTGAATGAAAGTGGGACCAAAGCCAAGAGCTTGGAGCATGTCCAGAATGAATGGCCATTCAATCCGATCATAGACCTTCTCAAAATCAATTTTGATAAACATGGCATCCTGATTAGACATACGAGCCCATTCCATGCCTTCCCAAACAATGATGATGTTGTCCAGGATGAAACATCCCTGTATGAAGCCAATTTTCTATGGATGAATGATAACATGCATAAGAGTGTGTAATCACAGAGCTAACACTTTGGAAATTATTTTGTAGTAGACAATCAATAGCGTAATCGAGCACCAACAGGTGATTTTCTCAGGGTATCCTTTCTTAGGGATAAACTCGATGTTTCCCTTATTGATGTGTGTAACTAGGGATTGTTTCTGAAATCCTTCAAGATAAACTTGAAGCAAGTCTTTTCTAATAGAATTCCAAAGGGCTTTATAGAATTCGTAAGGGAATCCATCTCATCTTGATGTTTTATCATTAGCCATTTTCATAGTGGCTTTATGGAGTTATTCAATGGTGAGAAGTCTCTCATAGATCACCTTCTGAGCCTTTGATAACTTGCACGGCGCAACCCCTAGATATTGATCAAGATTATCTTGGCGAGCTGTCGAGGGTGGTTAAGCTTGGAAAACGAGCTTGTAGTGGTGCACAAAGGCTTGCAACATAAGCTGCGGGTCTGAAATTTGAGCTTCATTGTCCATGATATCCCATATCTTTTGGGAAGGCTTTTTGGTTCTGAGTGAAAGAAAGAATTCTTTCGAGACCCAATCTCCAATTTTGAGCCAATGCATCCAAGCCCATATCTGGGTGCCCTGGCATTATAGTTATCAATAATTTGGATATTTTTCCAAAGCGTTGGAACCTACGGTTACAAGGTTTTAGAGAAAGGTTCACCTTGAAGTTCCAGTGCCACCCGGCTGAAGGACGAGGTGTTAGTGGAGTACAAGTGGCACCGAATTTTGGCCAGTTGTCTGTCATAGATTCTAATAAATCTAGTTGTCCAAGTCAGCGTGTCTTCCCACCACTGAAACCAGCTGGCTTGCATAGGTGGATGGAACCGCTGACAATGACTGGGTCGTGGAATTAAATTCCAAACCCTCTTGATATGATTGACAGTGGAGCCATGTTCCATCAAGGCAGTATTAAGAAAGAATTGGCCTTTATGAAAAAAAGGGCGTGCATCATGCCAACAGATACGAAATAGTATTATTGAATGGTCTGAATGGAAAAATTCAGGCGTGACCTCCTATGGCATGGAATAAATGTTATCAAACTCAAAAAAATATTAAGCCAACAATATGGTCCTATCAAGTCATTTAAGAACATGATCCATCCCTCCACATAGATTGGTCCACATATACCAAGCTGTAAAGGTGGGGAAGTGAGAAGCATTAAGATAAAAAAATCTAAATTTATTACGCATGAAGTACCACGCTTCCCTTTAACCAGGTGTCCAGCTCATGGACAAGTGGTCACTGTAATCTCAATTCTACCCCTGGAAAAATCAACCAAACACAACCCTACATAGAAGGAAATCCAAGGGTCAATTCCGTCGTTCGAGCCCACGTTTCAAATCCAACAATCAAGTTATAGGCGGGACTCTACAATGGAGTCCAAGCATGGTCGGAAAAAGAGGACAACGACATCAAAGGAAAACCATAAGCTCAATAGGAGGAAAACAGGGAAAGGCTCGAAGTTTTCAGACTTAGCCACATACGAGTAAACTCAGGGCTGAACAACAAACTCACGGAAGGCGCCATATGTCATCCCGGCGCAATTCAAAAAAGGCACATCCAAAAAAGGGTCTCTAGAAAAGCGTTGGCTTTCCACGTGTCCCAGGTCTGAAAAGGGATAGATTCGGCCGTTAAAAAATCCAAACAAGCGGAAGGAACCACATGTCACCTCGGTGTAATTTCAAAAGTGAGAGCCCAAGGCAGAGACTCAAACTAGCACAATCTCTCCACGTGGTCAAGGTCCAACAATATTCAAATGGCAGCGGGCCTAAATCGTTTAAGTATAAGAACCGGCGGAAGTCTCCATGTGTCTCATTAGCGCAAATTCAAAGGTACTACCCAAAGCGGAGACTCAAATGAGCGTGAGGCTTCCATGTGTCTAGGGTTCAAGAGAAGCATCGGCTCGAATTGGCTAAGTATCACAGACTCACAAAAGGTGCCATGTGACAGCTCAGGGCATCTTCAAAGGTAAATCTAAAAGTGGGTCTCCCAAACTAGTGCTAGGTTTCCACGTGTCCCAGGTCTAAAAAGGGACATAGTCGAAAGTTGAAAAGTCAAGATGGGGCATAGTCAGCGGAGGGTACCACGTGCCTCAACGGAACAAATTCAAACAGGGAGGCCGAAGGGCCAGTCTCAAGTGAGTACGTAGCTTCCATGTGTCCAAAATTCAAAAAGAGGGACAGAGCCTGGCCACTTAAATTGACTAAGTATGGAAGGGACGAAATGGAGGCCTCCATGTGTCTTGGGTCAGACATATGGCCCCGCCAAACAAAGAGGAATTAGCAAAAACACATAGAAACAAATAAAATCTGTAGAAGGAGCCACACGTCTCTTCAGTGTAACTTCAAAAGAAAAATCCAAAATTGGTCCCCAAATGCACACCAGCTCTACACATGGTCATGTTTCAAGTCAAAGCGGGAAGGGGGGTCTCCGAAGGTAGTTTGAACCTTTTGGCTTTTGTTTTGAAAAGGCATAAAGTTTTAAAATGAACCTCACCTCTGCCAACACCCAGGGAAGCCACATGTCAGGCCTAAATTACATGTGGTAAGGTGTGCCTTAGAGGGATTCTTTGCCAAAAGTGGGCCAGCGGGCATGGGGGAGACTTTTCGCCAAATAGAAAATGCAGACAGGAAGGCCCGAAGATGGTTTTTTTGGAAAAAGTGAATTACGAGCTACTGGGATTTATTTTACATTTTGTAATTTTTTTGTAAAAGGCGCAAAGTGAATTTTAAACCCGCAAACCTATTTTGCAAAACTGGTTTTCCACCATTTTTGTACGGATCTGATTTAAATATTCAAATAAACATAACTTTCGATCCAGTGCTCGAAATTCAACAAATTTGGCACATTGGAAAGATCTCGACCTCCTCCACGCCATGGAGGCCTGAAACCCTAATTTTGAGAAGGTTAGGTGGGTAAAAATAGCAAAACATCTTCATGCCATTAATATATGATCTGATTTCTTCAACAACCGGATCAGATTTGATTTGATCCTTCGTTCTTCCTTCTTCAACATGCCAAACAGACATAGAGCGGTAGACTTGACAGATTATGCGGATTTGCAGGGGCATTGATGGCTGGTAGCTGAGCTCCAAACCAAGTTTCCCACCTCTTTTCTTCTCCTCTCTTCACTACATCTATAAAGGTAAGATCTTGGCTCATTGTAAAGGGTTGGACATTTTGGTTTTGTGACCTCCCTTCTTCTCTAGTCTCCAGACGAATTCGTGGATTCCAGGTGTTCTATTAAGACTGTAATACAATTTTTTTCCTCTTGGCCATTGTAATGCTCTGTATCAATTTGTGAAGCAATAATACACGTCTGTGGATGATTTTAACCCTCTCTTGTGTTTATTTCCTTTATCTGATCTTTCATTGTAATATTGGTTATCTGTGCATGGTGGTTGTATTACATTTTAATGGTCTATGTTTGATAGCAAAGCCGATGTTCAGCATTCCTTTGGTGCATCACCTCTGTTAGTTTAGGTTTAATTTCTTGCATCTTCTTAACCATGTCTCCTTGGCAAGAATAGATTTTAGAATAGATCCTCTACAAATTTTATGTGTGCACCTAAACAGAGGAATAGGAACCGGCCTTCATCCGGAGAGCTCTCTCGATTTCAAAGTCCCACACTTTGAGAGATGCTCCATGTTGTGCAATCACACTGAGAGTCTCAACCCATCTAGTTGCAAACATTCAGGGGTGTTGTGATTTTGCACTAACAGTTTTGGCATGCCCAATGGGACCAAGAGGTCTCCATCTTTATTGCAACAATATTGATGTGCACTTGTTGTAAGTTTCCAGCTTGTAAGGAACTTGAAATTGCACATCTAGCGACTCCATAAGAGATAGAGTCCACTAGTTTTAGTAGCTCAGGCTTGGCAGATTCATGAGAAGAATCCAGACTAGATCAAGAACTAGAGAAGAAGGATTGTTTGTCTATCTGAACCTGTCCTCAGATAGAGGGAGAGGGGGGAGAAGATCTCAAAGGTCTCCATTTCCACCAAATAGGACCTTATCAACACCTCCCCCTAGTAGGCCTTTCATTTAATCAATAAGAGTTCTTAGGCCAATCATAATGGCACATCCACCACCCAATCCCTATGTCAACTTCACTGGCAGCAGCCCACTCACTCTCAATGCACAAAATCTAGTTCCAGTTGCAGCATTGAAGAGCATTCCATATTTCACTGGAGAGAACTAGACTACTCCTAGTGACCACATTCAAGACATTGCAAATGTCTATGTAATTCATGAAATCACTGAGATGGACATTGCAGTCAAATTGTTAGCCTCTTCATTCAAGGGGAAAGCATTGCAATGGTTCAGGAGTCTAACATTAGGATCTATTTAGAACTTGGACCATCTATGCAAATCTCTTCACAACTAATTTGGAGAGAAGGGAGATAATCTATCCTTGTTGGAACATTTGATAACCATCAAGAGGGCTCCTAATGAGTAAGTTGACTGATTTCAACTTCAGATTCCAGCGGATGTGGGATAGGATTCTGGTGGCCGTAAGACCAACAGAGGAAGGTGTTTTCTATACTTCCTTAGAGCTTTAAATTCTGATATTTCCTTAATGATTCAATCCATGGGAGGTGTAACCTTACTTGCAGCCTATAACATTTCCATTAGAGCTGAAAATTGTTTAATTCAGGCTAGTAAACTTGCACCTAGGCCACCTATGCCTCTATATCAGAACTAGGAGCTCCAAGCACTAGTCAAACACCCACATTAGCTCCCATACCTGCTCCAAGGAATCAAAGTTCAGCTAAAGCTTCCACCTCATCTTCTAGCACTTTAAAAGAGCTACAAGAGGTCTTGAAACAACTGTAGAACCTAGGAAATGAAATAGTGACTATCAAGAGACAACAAGTTCAAAGTCCTAGGCCGTATCAACCTCAAATTCAATATCAAGCTAGACCCGCATATCAGGAAAATAGACCACCAACTCAGGCTGCAAATCAAAACCAAAACCAAGGACAACCTCAAGCTGCTAGGCCCTTTTGACCATATGATCCGAACGAAGCTTCAACATCAAGGGCCTTGCTTCCAGCACAAAACAACATGGCACAAGAGTATGATGGGTGTTTCCCTTGTAGTCTACCTCATAATCAATCAACTGTGTTCAATGGTGCACTAAACCAGGCCTTGATGGTACAGACCATTTGGTGTGTCCCAAGAACCTAGTCAAGAGGAAAATCAGTAGCAAGAAGCTCAGCAAGAGGCACCTCCAAGTGAGGCCATGCTTGTCAATTGGTAGATTGAAGATTTATGTGGTATGAATCAAGCACCTCCTCATAGTGTGGCAGAAAATACACAGTCCAAGAAGAGGAATATTGGAGAGGGGAAATCCTCTGATTCAAACAATCCACAACCCTATGTTCCTCTGCAAAGTGTAACTCCCAATGTGCAGAGCCAGCCCAGGCCACCTTCCAAACCCGCTCAGGCACCAATTGTAACAACCCATGTGCAAGAGAAGAATGTGCAAGGAAAGGGGAAAAAAAAGATAGCTCATTCCCCTTTAACATCATTGAGAAGATGAAGAAAACAAATGTAAACATCTCAATGTGGGAGTCATTGGCTATCCCAGGACTAAGAGACCTATTACAGGCTGCTATGGCCAATTGGTCAACCTCAAATCAACCCCCAACCAACAAGAGAAAGTGCTTACCAATGTAGCTCAGCCTGAAGGAAATCATGGAGGACAACAAGGTAAGAATCTGAAGCCTCCTCCCTTCTATGTCTCATTGATCATTGGAGACAAACTGGTACATAATTACATGATCGATGCGGGAGCAAGTAGCTCTGTAATGCCAAAACAAATAGCCGATCAGTTGGGTCTTCAATATGAAGTCATCTCCAAGGGTGTAGTACAATTGGATGGGATAGTGGTAACAACGGTTGGAGTTATCAAGGATTTGAGACTCACATTACATGCATGTCCCAATGTGACCGTCTTGTAAAATGTATCAGTCATAGACTTGCCACCACTCTTTGCATTGTGTTTGTCAAGAGACTTCACTACTAAAATTGGAGGTTATTTGTCTACTGATTGGTCACACATGTTATTTAGAACAAGGTATGGAGCTAAGGCTACAATCAGATATGAGCCTATTGCAAAATTCCATATTGAGCCTCATGTACCCAGCCCAATCAATGCAAATTTTTCATCCCTTGATCAAGAAGATTATCCAAGCACCCATGAAGCTGATACCAAATTTGGGTACATTCCAGACTTGACTCTTGATGAATGGGCAAGAAAGAGGCATGCTTTTGACCCTTACAAGGAAATGGAAGAATCTGAGCTAGGAGTCTATTTCTTGCATGAAGAGAATCATCCTCTTCCTAACATCACTAAGCTTGACCACAAGGATGATAATGAGGTATGGCAGTTATTCTTTGATGGCTCAAGAAGTAGACAAGGTGCAGGAGGAGGAGCTATGCTTGTTTCACCACAAGGTATGAAATACTACTCAACTTTTTGTTTCCACTTTGCTTGCTCAAATAACATGGCTGAGTATGAAGCCTTGATCCATGGACTGCATTGGGCAAGAAAGAGAGGGATCAAGAATCTACAAATATTTAGGGATAGTGAGTTGATTGTGAACCAAGTCAGAGGACAACATGCTGCAAGGAATGACCTACTCAGGAGCTATAAAAACTGGGTATGGGACCTCATCGAAGACTTTGAAGCTTTTAACATTGTGTCCATACCTAGGAAAAAGAATGATGCAGCAGACAGATTGGCAGTGATTGGGGTGGCATTTGATGTAGTAGAGAGTATCAAGAATGAGAAATCTCAGCCCCATATTAAAGTGGTTGTGAGACCAGCTATTGCAGATAACAATACAAGTTGGCAAGTCTTCAAGAATGATCAGCAAATTGTCAATTTTTTACAAGAAGAAGCTGAGTTCTCTGCCAAAAACCAAGACAAGTTGGAACAATGGTATGGTGACCAAGTGGTGCAGCTGAGAACCAAAAAATTACCAAAGGGTATTGTAACTTTGGAGTCAATCTTCAACCCAAATGATCAATTCCGGAAAGGAGAAAGTAAATATTCAGGTAAAGGGTGAAGATTCAAAGCCCATTTCCATAGATGAAAGCAAAACATTGCGAATTGGCAAGGTAAGTACCCAACAAGAAAAATATGAGTTCATTCAACTTTGTCAATAATTCCCAGATGTTTTTTCTTGGACTTATAAGGATTTAAGAGGTTTCAACCCAAGGTTGGCACAACACACTATCAAGCTGGATCCGGGATCTAAGCCTTTCAGAAAGAAGCAAAGGCCAGTAAACCCTCACATTGAACCTCTCATGAGGAAAGATTTGAACAAGGTAATTGAGGCCATCATCATCTTCCCCATCAAGCATTCAAGTTGGGTTGCAAACTTGGTGCCTGTGAGGAAAAGAAGTGGAGAAATCAGATTGTGTGTAGACTTCCGTGATCTAAACAGAGCATCACTGAAAGATCACTACCCACTTCCATCAATGGAGAAAATCTTGCAGGTTGTAGCTGGTTCTGAGAGGTTTTCATTGCTAGATGGATACTCAGGCTATAATCAGATAATGGTGAAAGAGGAAGATTAGTTCAAGACAACCTTCACCACCAAATGGGGTACATATGCTTATAAGAAGATGCCATTTGGATTGTCAAATGTTAGAGAAACATTTCAGCGAGCTATGGACATGGCATTCAGAGGCTTAATCAACAAGATAGTTCTGGTGTATCTAGATGATATCACCATCTTCTCAAAGAATGTTGGAGACCATCTCTTCCACCTCAAGCAGGTATTTCAGAGGTTTAGAAGGTTCAAAGTGTCTTTGAATCCAAAGAAGTGTGTATTCTTGGCACATGAGGGAAAATCATTGGGCCACATTATCTCAAGATAAGGGTTAACAATTAATCCTAAAATGTTTGATGCCATCCAAACACTTCCATTGCCATAACATGAGAACTCTCTCCAAATATTTTTGGGGAGAATAAACTTTGTTCACAAATTTGTGCCTGATTTTTCCACTCTTGTGAAGCCTTTAACAATGATGTTGAAGAAGAGTCTTGCATTTAAATGGACAACAGAAGGAAAAGAGAGTTTTGAGGCCATCAAGCTCACAATATCACAGGCCCCAACTCTTATTAACCCAGAATTTTCAAAGGACTTCATGATGTATGCTTTTGGAGGGTCAGACACAATCTCAGCTATCTTGGTTTAGCCTAACAAGGAAGGTTTAGAACAGCCCATAGCCTTCTTCAGTCAGAGCTTGGAGGATTATGAGGTAAATTATTCTTTCATTGAAAATCATGTCCTTTCTGTCATTAGGAGTTTGAAGAAGTTCAGACACTTGGTCTCGAACAATAAGATTCAACTACTAGTGTCTCATGCTGGTGTCAAGGATTTTCTCCTAAACAAGGACTTGAATGAGAAGAGAGTAGGTTGGATCACTCATGTAATGGAGTATGATATTGAAATCAAAGTGACCAAACTGGTTCGTGGCAAGGGTCTGTGTGAGCAGCTCGCTTCCAAGAAACAAGTTGAGTCAGTGGATGAAGAAGAGGTTGTCCTGTTACTATAGAATGATCAAGAGCAGCCAGCTAATGATGCACCTATTCCATGTTGGACTCAATCCTTGGTGCATTATCTCCAAACAGGTTTGTGCCCTCCAGAATGGAACAAAGCAAATAGGAGATACTTCAGACTACAAGCCATCCCATATGTGCTTATTGGTGGTGTCTTGTTCAAGAAGGATATCAATAGTGTTCTATAAAGGTGCATTTGGATAGGAAAAATTGAGAGGGTGTTGCATGAGTTCCATGATGGAGAAGTAGGAGGCCACTTTTCTCCTTGAGTAATAGCTCTCAAAATCATGAAAGTTGGTTATTATTGGCCTACAATGTTTAGTGATTGTTACTCATGGATCAAGAAGTGCAAGAAGTGTGCATTCTTCACAGGGAAGGAAAAGTTAGCTTCCCTGCCCCTTCATCCAATTTCAGTGGATCAGCCATTCATGCAATGGGGACTAGACTTCATTGGAGTAATCAACCCAAATTCAAGCCAGGGCCACAAGTGGATACTTACGACAATAGACTATTTCACCAAGTGGACTGAAGTAGTGGTGCTTAAGGAGGTAAATGAATCCAATATCTTGGATTTCTATGAAGGCATAATCACTAGGTTTGGAGTCCCTGCAACTATCATATCAGATAACACATTGACATTCCTTGGTACAAGAATCACCGAATGGGCTGTTAAGAATGGTGTATACCTCAGCACTTCATCAAACTATTACCCTCAAGGTAATGGCCAAGCAGAGTCCACAAACAAGAACCTACTAAGGATTATCAGAAGGACTCTTGATGAAAATCAAGAGAACTTGGCACACTAAGCTCAAATCAGCTCTATGGGCTAACAGGATCACATCCAAAAGGTCTACAGGAAGCTCCCCATACAAGCTTGTATATGGAAAAGAGGTAGTATTACCCATATCATTGGAGCTGCCCACTTTGGAGCTCATGAAATAGTTGGAACTAGCCGAGTTTGAACCTATGGAAATCAGGTATGCAGAGCTAATGGGAGTAGAAGAAGCAAGAGAACATGCAATGTAGATCATGGAGAAAGATCAAGCATTGATCAAGAAGATATTTGATAAGAAAGCAAGAACAAGGACCTTTCAAGAGGGGGACTTAGTTCTAAAGTGGGATGTAGATCTAGAAAAACTAGGAAGGCATTCCAAGTTTGATGCCATTTGGAGTGGCCCCTACATGGTCACAAAATGTAAAATAGCAATGCCTTCCAGCTGGCTAAGTTGGATGGTGAAGAATTGTAGATTCCAGTCAATGGGATCTACCTCAAACACTGCTACTGAAAGGAAAATTTCTCACCCTTGTAAATATTAGCCTAGGTTTTCAATTTCTCCAAGTGCGTATGCACATTGTCTTGTTATAGTTTAGGTTTTAGTTTCCCTAAGTGCTGGTGCACATGCTCTATTGTTTCTGGTGTATGCTTGTATACAGTTCATCTCACTCATGGAAAAGACTTGTGGCCATAAGAAATTAAATCTACATAGTATCCATATTGGAGTAGGTCTGGATGTTTTCATTGCACTCCAACAGACCAAGCTACGGAAAATCAAATGAGGGAGAAGTTTCCAGGTTTCAGACAACTCTCTACTCTCATAAATCTTGAATCCAAGATTTTCTGCAAAGAAAAGAGTGCGAGTAGTGGAAGGTAGTTCCAGACCAGTTTCAAAATCACTAGATAGACTCCATGCCTAATGGATACTTCCCAAGCTACTGGTCTATTCATCTAGCAGGAAGATGTCCCCGTAAGTTGCCAAATTGTTATCTCAATTTTTCCCCTCAAAAAAATTAACCAAACACGACCTTGCATAAAAGGAAATCAAAGGGTCAGTTCCATCATTTGAGCCCGCATTTCAAATCCAATAGTTAGGTTAAAAGCGGGACTCTACAATGGAGTCCAAGTAGGGTCAGCAAAAGAGGCTAACGACGTCAAAGAAAATCAACAGGCTCAACATGAGAAAACATGGAAAGGATCGATTTTTTTGAACTTAGCCGCATATGAGTCAACTTGGGGCCAAACAACAGACTCATGGAAGTTTCCACATGTCATCCCAGCAAAATTCCTAAAGGCGCATCCAAAATGGAGGTCTCAAACAAGCGTTGGCTTTCCATGTGTCCCAGGTCTGAAAGGGACTGAGTCAGCCGTTGAAAAGTCCAAACAAGTAGAAGGAACCACGTGTCAGCTTGGAACAATTTCAAAAGTGAGAGCCCAAGGTAGAGACTCAAACAAGTGCTTGCTCTTCACGTGGTGAGGGTCCAACAAAAGTCAAATAGTAGCGGGCCTAAATTGGTTAAATATAAGAACCGGTGGAATTCTCCACGTGTCTCATTAGCTCAAGTTCAAAGGCACGACCCAAAGCAAAGACTCAAATGAGTGTGAGGATTCCATGTGTCTATGGTTCAAGAGAGGCATCGACCTAAATTAGCTAAGTATTGCAGACTCGTAGAAGGTGCCACGTGTCAGCTCAACACATCTTCAATGGTAAATCTAAAAGTAGGTCTCCCAAACTAGCGTTGGCTTTCCACATGTCCTAGGTCCGAAAAGGGACAGAGTTGACAGTTGAAAAGTCAAGATGGGGTAGAGTCAGCGAGGGTGCCATGTGTCTCAACGGCACAAATTAAAAAGGGGTGGCCCAAGGGCCAGTCTCAAGAGAGCGCGAAGCTTCCATGTGTCCAAAAGTCAAAAAGGGGGACAGAGCCAACTGCTTAAATCGATTAAGTATAGAAGGGATGGTAGAGGCCTCCACATGTCATCTCCACGCAAATTCAAAAGGTAAAATCTAGAAGGAGGTCCCAAATGCGCGTCAGCCCTCCACGTGTCTTGGGTCAGACATATGGCCCCGCCAAACAAAAGGGACTTAGCCAAAAACAAAGAAACAAATAAAAGCTGTAGAAGGAGCCACGTGTCTCTTTGGTGAAACTTCAAAAGAAAAATCCAAAAGTGGTCCCCAAATGCGCACCAGCTCTACACTTGGCCATGTTTCAAGTCAAAGTGGGAAGTCGGGTCTCCAGAGGCAGTTTGAACCTTTTGGATTTTGTTTCAAAAAGGCGTAAAGTTTAAAAGTAAGCCACACCTCCACTGACACCCAGAGAAGCCACGTGTCAGGCCTAAATTACATGCGGGAAGGCAGGCCTTGGAGGGATTCTTTTCCAAAAGCAGGCTAGCGGGCCTGGGGGAGACTTTTTCACCCAAATAGAAAATGCGGACCGGTGGGCCTGAAGATGGTTTTTTAAAGCAAAAGTGAATCACGGGCTTCCGGGGCTACGGGGCATTTTTTTTGCATTTTTGTAATTTTTGTGCAAAAGGCGCAAAGTGAATTTTGGGCTCCGGACCTATTTTGCAAAATTGGTTTTCCACCATTTTTTTACGCATCCAATTTAAATATTCAAATGAACATAAATTTCTATCTATTTCTCAAAATTCAACAAATTTGGCACCATTGGAAATATCTTGACCTCCTCTATGCCATAGAGTCCTGAAAACCTAATTTATAGAAGGTTAGGTGGGTAAAAATAGGGGGAAAATGTCTTCATGTCATTAATGTACGATCTGATTGCTTCAACAACCAGATCAGATTTGATTTGATCCATCATTCTTCCTTCTTCAACACGCCAAACAGACATAGAGAGGCCGACTTAATATATTGTGGGTGGATTTGTAGGGGCATTGATGGCTGGTAGCTGAGCTCCAAACCAGGTTTCCCACCTCTTTTCTTCTCCTCTCTTTACTGCATCTATAAAGGTAAGAGCTTGGCTCATTGTAAATTGTTGGACATTTTGGTTTTGCGCCCTCCCTTCTTCTCTAGTCTCCAGACGAATTCGTGGAGTCTGAACCTTCTATTAAGACTGTAATACAAGTTTTTTCTTCTTGGCCATTGTAATGCTCTGTATCAATTTGTGAAGCAATAATACATGTCTGTGGATGATTTCAACCCTCTCTTGTGTTTATTTCCTTTATCTGATCTTTCATTACAATATTGGTTATCTGTGCATGGTTGTTGTATTACATTTTAATGGTCTGTGTTTGATAGAAAAGTTGTTGTTCAGCATTTCTTTGGTGCATCACCTCTGTTAGTTTAGGTTTAATTTCTTGAATCTTCTTAACCCTGTCTCCTTGGAAAGTTAGAATAGATTTTAGAATAGATCCTCTGTAAATTTTATGTGTGCACCTAAACAGAGGAATAGGAACTGGCCTTCATCTGGAGAGCTCTCTCGATTTCAAAGTCCCACACTTTGAGAGATGCTCCATGTTGTGCAATCACACTGAGAGTCTCAACCCACCGAGTTGCAGATAGTCATGGGTGCTGTGATTTTGTACTAATAGACACATGTATCATTAGGTGTCTCAACCATATTAAAATCTCCACTTATAACCTAGTAATCATCGAGAATGGAGTTGGCTATCCACCACTATAGATCAGCCCTTTCGGTCACATCATTCGAGGCATAAATATTTTTGAGCCCAAAAGGGAGGCCATCAATATTAAATAGAACCCATATGGCACAGTTGGTGGGTTCAATTCCATGGTAAATTAATAGAGGCCACCATTGGGGAGCAAAAAGTGAAATTAATCCCCCATACCATGGTTCATGATTGGTACAGAAAGCCAATTTGTCATGTCAGATGGATTTGCATACCATCTGTAGCTGAAAACCTAAAATTTTAACTTCCTACAAAAATAAAACATCCAGATTTGCACATCGTTATTTAGTTTCACGTACAACATACTTCCAATATTATTTTTTAAGACCCCAAGCATTCCAATATAAACAATTCATGGGAAACGTTAGTCCCAAGTCATATCCCAATCCTCTGAGCCAACAAGGGCCTCATATTGATTGTGCAAAAAATGAGCAGCATTGTGCTGTAAAAATTCCTACAGATCAACATTTTTCCGGTTGGCATACTCAATGTTGTATTTTACTTCAGTGGAGTCCACACTACATGTTAGGATATGGTCTCGAGATATGCGAGAAGGACTTTGGGGTCGTTTGGACGGCCATTTTGAGTTGCTTGGCATCAACAGGGGTAAAGAGTGTAGGATGGGAATGTGAGAAACATAATTTTTCTAGTCCATGAGAACCGATGCTGCAAGGGGTGTGCTGGAGTACTTTGGCAATGGAGAAACTAAGATGGCAGCAACATTTGATTCGTTAGCAGTAGTTGTAAGCTCCTTAGTGAGGATACTGAGGGAATGTTCCTTAATAGCTAGTACCTGGTGGTCATGGGAGCCAGACGCATTGGATTATTGGGGTTTTTTATTATTTCACTGGCCTATAGAAACTTTCTAACTTTCCTCTTGTTGGGGTTTGATTGGCTCAGGAGTAGCTCTGGCCACAGGGAAGTTACGGGGTACATAAAGCGGATAGTCCTTGATCTTGTGATCAGACGCCTGGAAAGGGAAGCACGTGTTAGAAAAATTGATATACATGACCCTATGAGAATAGCTCTTATCACCCATTTGGATATCCAAAAATTCTTTGAGATCATGTGAGAGATCAATCTCAACACATACTCGCTTCTGCGAACGAGCGTGGTAAAATTTCTCGGCTTCCAAGGAAATGACCCACCCAAGTGAGGCAACAATTTGTGCCAAAAAAAGGCACGCATGAAAGAGGAAAACAAGGAAATTCAACCCAAACACGCACTTTAAGGGTGTTATATTCAGAAACCACAAAGTCCTTGAGCCAGGGTGTTAACATAAGCAGAGAGTTGCGAGCATACCAAGTGGCTACTTTAGCTAGAATATTGGGCACATTGGTAGGTTCATAAAAACAAAAAATAAAGAAACCCTTGGTCATGTTTTGAATGCTCTCCAAACGAACTCCATAAGGATTCCAGACTGTGTTAACCCAGGATTTGAGCATGCTTTTAGAGGGGATTCGACCCAAAAAATACCCAATGAGGCAAAACTGCTCTAACCATTGACAAGTAGCATTAAATTTAGGAATGGGTAGAACCACATTAGGAGGAGAAATATTACCTCGTGAAAGACTTTCGGGATGAATTTCCTACGGCACTTTGTCAGCAGTGCCATCACTTTCTCGAGTATCTCCTACCACGGTTGAAACAACCGAGTTTGAAGATGGCGAGAACATTAAATAGGGGACACCTAGAGGGTGAGAAACCCTAGGAGAAACTATAGCAATAAATTCCCGCATATCCCGATAAGGCCATGGTATGGCGGTTGCAAAGGAAAAACCCTAGAAAAGTTTACTCCAGTTTTGCGGCAAAGTTGTAGAGCATTTTCCCACTCCTTCAACTTTAAGTTATTGTTTATCACTTTTTTTACTTTTTAGTTTGGAATCACTCCTAAATTTTTTTAAACTTCTCATTATTCAATTACACTCATTTATGTAATTTTATGAGTTGAAGGAATAGTGTAAACTTGAATCTACACCCACTTTATTATCAGTGGAAGTTTAATTTTTTTAACTATGTCAGAATTTTCCTTTAAAAGAAATCATTTATTTGACCATATTAAAATGTATCATTCAACTATAAAGCTTTTCGTTAATTTTCTTTTGAATGTATTATTCATACCTTCCCACCATAAAATGATGCATTTGATATTTCACCCTTTTATCTAGTGGTTAATTTATTTTCTTTAGTTGTCAATTAAATCTTATATCATTTTTATAATTTGTAATTTTTCAATGTTAAACAATTATACATTGGCATTCTAATTAATAAATTAAATTCATAAAATCAACTTAAAAATAATTGATTGGTTAAAAAAGTTTGAGGTCTTATTTTTGAATTCATTTAAATTCAAACAATTCAAAATGATATATATTGTTACTCTAAAATATCCATAAACATAACAGATTATTTAGAAATTTAGAAACATTATTATTAATTCCTACATTAAAAAAAATTATGCATGACAAGGAACGAAACACCACACCTTTTATAAAAACTAATTATTAACTATCAAATTGTATTATTTTAGATAAATTATATATTTCTTGACATTAATTTCAATTAAATTTCAACACTACACTGTTTTGTATATAGTTTTATTTCAATAGTAAATATTGAAACAAAATTATATAAAAATATATTAAATTAACATATACATATTGTAATAATATTTAAATTATTTAAATCAATAAATAAGAGTTGATACCATAATTGTGTAAATAAGACTTAATTCCATAATTCATAATAATATAATAAGTTGGAATATTTCTAATAAATAAAATGATTGAAAGAATTAGGTTTTTAAATTAAAAAATCTAATTGTAATTTTGGAGATGCATGGTAGGAATAGATAGTTGTATAAATATTCAAATAATGTTCAAAACAATCATAGATAAATTATTCGATACAAAGAACCATGAATAGAATTGTATTGCTTCATAAGAAGCCAACCAAGATGTTTGTTATCTGTAATAACCCTATACTCTTCAAATATTGTGAAACTAATTTAAGGACATAATCAATCTTCTTGAAATCTTTAAAAACAATGTTTTCTTGTCAAAAATTCAGATAGAGACATAGCAAGGTCGAAAGTGATCCCCTTATTTATTACACAAGAATCCTTGTTCGACCATAACGCCTTATAAAATACTTTTAAAAAACTAGAGGGGTTTATTAAAGGCATGCTTTATCCCTCTATTGCTATCATGTTGTAGTTCTATATGAAGTCTCGTGTGATAAAACTGTCCCAAGCATTATACTTTTAAGGTATTAATCAATGCAATGTCTAAATGATATATTATCTTATTTAAATGCATAGTAAATGCTTAAGGCATGTGGATGATTATTTATTTTATAAATTCTTATTCATGTTTTGATTTTATATTCCTAAACACGTTAGTGCAAAAATATACTTTTTGATATCTTGTACTAATATTAAGATCTTATTGACATGAAACTATTAGAAAGGATGGCAATGAAAGGCCATGTAGGAAATTAAAAAACTTTAGAGAATCATAGAAGTAAAATGAACTACAAAATATGAAATTTATTAGAATGCTTTTTGATAAAAACAAAAACAAAAGAAAAAATGGTAAAAAGATTAAATAAAAAAGGAGAAAAGAGGAAATATGAGGAACATAAAGGAAAAAAGATAGACATAGAAGAAATAGAAAACACATGAATAAAATAGAATATAACGAGTTGAATTTATAACAAATGAAGAATACCAATCAATAATTAGATCATGTAATCTCTATGAATAATAAATATAGACATAAATACACAAGATCTATAGCAATTTAACTTCACTTGTACTAACATTAGGTGTCGAAATAATTACCCACTTTGATTTGTATAGGCACATGTATAAGAATATAACAATGTGGATACAAATTATTCAAGGTAATATAATCGTAAATCCTTTTTGATATATTTTTAGCATTACAAAATAAAAAAATTGTAAAAAAAAATACCTTCTTCGAAAAATCCCATTAAATGATAATAATTGGTTTCAATCTAGCTACATTAATATGTACAGAAAACATAGGACCCAAACTCAAATGTATAGCAAAGATATTATCATTATTTGATTGAATTTTAAAATAAATACTAAAAAACATTGTACTGACGTGAAAATGGATGTAAAATTTAAAATTTGGCTTAAAAACGAACACACTTTGATACATCATCATTCTTCTAACTATCATTATCAAATATCTCTCGACATATTTTAAAAAAATTATATTCTTTTATGCTTTCTAAAAATATAATTGATAATGTGTGTGTTTATGTATAAGTGTTTCCCTAAGGATTAATGGAAACCCAATTTAATGTATATTTTCTCATGTGAATACAAATTAAAACTTAATACCAACTGAAAAATGTGGCGATTTATAGTCTCTCTTGTGATGCTCAGTTTATTGACCTCTCCATGGTTCAACTGCATAAACCAAAATATGGAAAATTTAAATAACGAGCATTACTAAAGTTTTGTATTGTGATAGGGGAAAGAAAGTTCTTTAATATTTTTACCTTAATCAACATGTAGAGGTCTGGTTTTATTCTCTGTTTGTGACAAAAATCATATTCTTGATATGTGTTTTTTTTCTCTTTCTACCGGTGAAATTTCTCTTCAAACCAATTACCGATTTCACAGGAAATCTGAATTTTGTCTTCATTGGGATGAGAGTAAGATTTCTTCGCTGTGAGAAATTCATGCAGTTGAAGGGAGATATGAAGATGATTTTTTGATGGGCTTCGAGAATGAAGAACACATCAGCAAATGGTTCTTCCTTTCGTGCACTTGTTTGCAAGATATCTTCGAATCTTCCTTTTATGGCAGTGAGGATTTTCACATGATTTCTCCATTTCTCTCATCCGTTCTTTGAACCCTAAGCTCTTCTGATCAATATTACCTCTAAAACATGTGCATCTTCACGGAGAGGAAGGTTTAGCTTCCATGTTAGAGCTAGTTCGAAGCAACAATGGTGGACTGAGGTGTTCTCTGCAACTTTCTTCTTGAAATGGAGAAGTAAAAAGGAGTTAGAAAAAATCAGCGAGCTAACTCTCCACTTCTCAAGGTTCCAATAGGTGTAATCACACGAAAATCAGTGGAAATGATCATTGAGAAATCTAGTTTCACGCGAACTAGTTTTTGCACCATGAAGTCCCTATTTTTTTAGGGATATGGAGGGATTTGTTTTTTATCATCATTTTTCCCTATTCAAATATATTTTCAAATCCCCAAAGATCCGATGGGTGAAATAATCCAAAATTAAGAGGGAAGGGTCTTTAAAAAATCTAGTTTCTCTCAAACTAGTTTTTGCACGATGAAGTTGGAAATTTCTCAAGTTATGAAGGACTGATTTTTTATCAATATTCTACCCTGGTAGCTCTGTGCCCAGAGCTCTTACTAGGCGTTAATTTTATTATTATTTATTTATAAGCTTTCTATTAAGCGAATCATGATAAACATTGGAGCATGAGTTTGCGACAAAGATCCAAATCCAAAAAATCTTTTCGCATCGCAAATTGAGGTCATTTGCACCAACTAATAAAAATAGCATATTTAATACTTCTTCACATGCTATAAAATTCAAGTCCCACCGAATTGCAGTTTCGATCACTCAGGATAATCAGAAAAGTGGTAAAATGGAAAGTACGACAGAAAACAACTTCTTCCCAAAATAGCATATCCCCAAATAACAACCTGATAAAAATAGAAATGCACTAAAAATAACAATATCTTGGGAATAGAGGGGGATGGAATATGGAAGAAGGTTCAGAAGGTGAAACTGAAGCAAGACAGGTGATATGTACCAGAATAGTAGAGCATGGGCTTATATTTTAAAAATAGAAATATTTCATTTTGGGAGTAAAAAGTTGCATATGACTTTGTTTGCACTCACCTTACTAATTTTTGGACTCCCCTTCAGATAATGAGATGGTTTCATGGGTCAAACGGAGGAATGAGAACTTCATAGAGGTATTGGAATAATCATCTTGAGTGCAATGGTAAACAGAGGCAAACCAGGGCATCGCAAGGCACATCGTGTGAATTCATATTCGTCAGTTAAGGAGTCGGGTGATTCAAATTTATTCAAGGGATCCATATTCATCAGTGTAGAGGATCACCAGTGGCATAATTATTTGGTCAAAGTTCATGACTGCTCCAAGGCATGGAAAGCATTTCATCACAAGGATTGTTTTCCCCTCCATCCCTTCCATCTTCCTCTCTTTCCCTCTCTTCTTTCTCTCTCCATTCTAATTCTTCGTTATGTGTCATCATTGTTTTTTGTCCTATTCACTTAAGTGACCTATTTTAAATTTATAAAAATTATTTTCTCAAAATTATAAGAGAAAAAATTAATTCATGGAAAACAAAATGTGATGAGTGGAATATAGAAATGAAGAGTCATGTGAGGGAGGTGAAAGGACAATTCAAATTGTTATAAATTGGGATGTTGTCTCCATTCCAAGGGATTCCAAATTTTGAAAAACTCCTACTATGTAGTATTGTGAATTGTGATAGCTTGATTGAATCTTTGTATTCATCACTACAAGTGGAATAAAATCTACACTTTTTCTATTTCCCTTTCTTATTTTTCCTCTATTTATCTCTTTCATGCACTTTACAAGCATAGTTGATCCTGTATGGAATTGGAGAGGAACTTGGTGTCCTCGATAGATGAATTTTAAAACTTGGTGTTTTAATTTGTTGGTCCCGCTAGCTTCATTGTGGTTTCCTCTATATTGAAGTTCGAACTACTCCGGTTACTAGGTGTGAGCTCCGTAATCTACTCATGGCAGTAATCTTCCTTGTATAATTTCCCCCTTTTCCCCTTTATCGTTGTAATTTCCTCCCTTGTACCCTCATACAAGCACTTTTTTACAGGTTCAAAGGAGTGTCGCTATGTGATCCCCGACCAATTTGGCCACCCACAACATTTAGATAGGATTAGGATTAGTTTACTTTGAATAATGGGAGTTATACCATTCAATGCAGAGGGGCGTAGCCCCGTGAACATTGGTGGGCACCCCTGACTTGTCCACCTAAAAATGTTTCTCACCAACAGTCATATATATATACATTTCCCCTCCTTTATACGGTCTATTAGGGTTCCTCCCTCAGCTCAAAAAAATTATGTAAATTTAATTGGATGTTTCTTATCAAAATAGCGAAAGTATAGTAAACTAATTACTTGAAGGACAACTACCACTCAAAATTATAGACCGATCCCTTGAAGGATGACTATTTGTAAAAAAATAAAAATATAAAATGTAGACCATATCCTTGAAGGATGGCTACCTACCTCAAAGGCTTCCGACATTGATCAAATTTCCCATTAAGGCATACTTCCCACATCGATCAGTTTGCTTCAAAAATTAAAAATTTACAAGCTGGGGCATTTCTCTATAAGCCCATTGAAAAGGAGATCCCTTTTCTCCCACATTGATCTATACATATGAACCTCCTTCTGTATCCTAAGAAATACATTCACTCCATATCTTATTAAAATTTTGTGACTACATATTGATAATCGTATTTAACATTTGTTAAGGCTACTACTGCAAGTGTTTTCAAATTTCAGAAACCCGTATCATATATATCAAATCCATAGTGGGGCAATCATTTCATTTTTACCTCATTTTATTTAGTCACATTTCTGATACACCATATTTGAAGATCACATTTTAAATTCATTTGAATCAATAAAAAATTCCACCACACAAAATCATATGTAACCAAACATATTTGTAAACCATGTTTCTCAACTTCACATCACATACATCCATCTAACACTATCACGTTCCAATTAAAAACATACAACATATAACACATGCAAATTAAAATACAATATAAGCCATAAAAAATCATCATTGTCATATATATAAATCAAATTCCGATATACATCGTGATCAATGTCCAAAAAATCAATATACATCATCATCATACAAAAATGGACTTCTATGAGCCTATTTCATGATATACATCAGAATCAGCTAGTAAAATATACATCTCTGAGTGTCCTACTAGCACTGCCCTCTCTCCTAGAGCATGTATGTCCCCAGCAACACTTGTATCCCCGAACCCTCTGAGATCACTCGTCGCCACAATCTCACCTTTGTATCCTCCCTCACCATTGTCCACTCCCTCTGGCCTCCGAGGTGGATGTCCCACACTCATCGCACTCATACTAGGTCTCGCTACTATTTTGGTTTCCGCTTTGGTAGCCAAGTGATCTACATATAAAGTGGCCTCGGGGTAGCTCTTAATGATCAAATCAACATAGTAATCTCACTCAGCCCACACAATGTCATAATGAGAAACAAAAATCATCCCATATGGAGGAGCTGTTGTAGGTGCCCCTCTCTACCTACTAGATTGAGCCATCACTAATAACTCTACCCCAGATATAGAAGGCCCTATGATCCCTAAGGCCTTCCTCAATGAATCCCTATGACCCTTGTACTTTTCTTTATCTGCAAAGACAAGTAAAAGGTATACATTGAGACCATCTCACTCCACTACTATTGTGTCCCTCTCAAAAAACAACCCATCCCTCTCTGTGATAAGGGTATCCCGCACACCAAGAATGTCGTCACGCTCTCTCTAAGCTACGTCTCTCTCCCCCTCCACTATAACCTTCTCATTCGTCACTACTGCAATAGGCACAACTTTAATCATCATCGTCATCCTCCTCCTTGTCCCCAGAGCCTGACACTACATGTGTTCCTTGCTCCATCCGAGCATGCACTCATCTCACCCTATATGTAGACCTCTGTGTTACCCGAGCCCTGTCAAAACTCCTCAAAGCAGGAACCCACCATGTAGTATAGTCAGGGGTAACCCCCGCATCATACATTTTTACTATCTCTCCATCATTAGGGAATCTATTCCCTGATATCTCATCAATAACAGCAGGTCTCACTACTACTTCCCGTGGAGTATCTATATTTGTATTCTCCTGCCTGTATTGAACTAGATCATCAGGAACTCCTTGCATTAGTCCAAACTATCTCCGAACACGGTCAAAATGGAGCAACTCATGCCCACTTGCTCTATGTTCCTGAAGCAACATAGGCTACTGTAAACAAAGTAAATCTTAAAGATAATCGCTCCATGCAAGTAAATCCAAATAAGGCCTCCATGTGATATCTGCCACCTGTAGTCTAGATAATAAATATCTATAAAACCCTGTCCTCCTCCTCTTCTCTGCACAACCCATGTCTTATCTCCATATCATAAACCTAGGGTGTTGATCACCAATGCCCCATGGTAATCCCGTTTGTCGAGTAATAAAAATATGCTCTAAGGCCCAAGCCTATAAGAGAAAAGCAACATCAATCCCATAACGCCTTTGAGCCTTCCAGGCCCACAACTCTCAGAATTTCTCAGAAAGTAGGGTAGGCCCCCACTCAAAAATGGTACGACTATCCATCATCTCGGCCACCACCCCAATCATCATCCATGGGAAGCAATCACCTCATGAATCCGGAAATGCGTAGAAAATGATGGCCATCATCATGGTCATCCATAAACAACCCTCTCTCTCAGATGAATAAATACGACAATAGGAAAAATCCCCTGACTCATATCTGATATCGGAAGCATCCTCCCCATATAGTCTGGTCATCACACCATCTCTCTCTACCTTGGTAATGATATATATCACCTCCCCATAGATTGGTAGTCTCAAGATGTGATGAACATCCTCTAAAGTAATCGTGATCTCTCCTGTGGGAAACCAGAAAGTGTTGGTGGAAGGGTTCTGTCGACACTAAAATTTTCCTCCGTAATTTCTATTTCATTAATGTATGTATTAGGAATAGGATGTTGTTAAGTATAATTAGTAGTAGCGTCTGATAGAAGATAACGGCGCCGTCAGTACGGTGCCGCCAATAATGTGGAGTACGGTAACAGTCAAAGTACAATAGGAATGTTGTAAAAAGTAAATATTTGTCGTAAGTGGTCCGGTAATGTTAAAATGTCAAAGTTTGGGTAATTAGAGAAGTAGGGTCTACATGATTAGGAATTAGAAATATTATATTGGTAATAAGGACAAGGAGTGAGGTCATAAATATTTTGTGTATTTTATTTGTAAAAAGTCTAAAAATGTGGAACCCATGTAAAATGATAAGGTTTATCTTATCTTAAAGATAAGCTTACATGTACAGATAAGAGTTAAGGTATGGAATATGATTCGTCAGAGTGGATTTCTTATCCTATCTTAGAGATAAGATGGATAAGCCTGGAAGTTCTATAAATAGAGAGGCTACCCCCCTCATTTAGCATAGAAAGAAGTAGTGAGAAATATTGTAGGAAGTGTGCGAAGGAAGCCATCAGTTAAAGGTGTGTTGAAGAAGCCATCAAGAGGCGTAATTGTAAAGTTTCTCCCATAGTCTTGTTGAAGTACCTCATGGGTGAGATTGTAACAATTTCATGTTAATATTATAATTTACTTTGATATTTCAGATTTGTCATCATTCCGTCTTATCATAGTCGATGGTATTCTTGTGTTATGTTGTTGTTTTGTTTCCAGATTACATCCACCAAACTAAAGGCTGTGCATTAGTAAATAATCATAGCACGAGGAGTTCCCGGTGAAGAATTATCATAGTGCCGGATTGGTGATGACATTTTGGTTCCGTTGCCGGGACCATTCCTCGTTGGTGGATTTTCTGGAGAGATATTCCCACTTAGTCAAAAATCAATTAGAGGGTAACCTTGTTTTTACTGTGCATAGTAGTTACCATGGTAAAGTCATTTTTACCATGAATAGTAGTTACCATGGTAAAGTCATTTTTGCTGGAATAGTATTTAAAGTCACTTTTTACAATAGTATTTACCGCAGTAAAGTCACTTTTTACCGTGAATAGTATTTACCGCAGTAACTTCACTTTTTACCGTGAATAGTGTTTACCACAGTAAAGTCAGTTTTTACCGCAGTAAGTCAAGTTTTACCATAGTTTACCGTGGTCATTTCTATTTTACTGTAGAAAGGTGTAAAGTCACTTTCTAGTATAGTGATTCCAATTATTTGTGCACATAAGTCTTGTTGATTGTACTTGTGGGTTGGTATTTCACGGTGGTTACTTTTGAAAATGGGAAAGATTCCTGTTTTTTCAGCTCAATCTAATGAAGATGCTTCTTCTTTCATTCAAGAGTTTAAGCGATCTTGTATTTGTAATGGCCTTATAAGAAGGGAACAATGGACTGAATTTTTTCCTACCTTTTTGGATGGTTCAGCACTTAGGTGGTTTGAAACACTAGGTGATAATGTGAAAAATTCATGGGATTTATTAACTGAAAGTTTTCTTGAAGAATTTGGTGAACAACAGAAATATGCAGATCTCATGATCGAGATCACAAAGCTATCCCAAGGAGAGAAGGAGAAGATAAGGGATTATCATGCTCGTGTTCTAGAGCTAAGGAGGAAGCTCGATGCCCAGATCCGGAAGGAAGGACTAGCGGATGGGTTGATGAATGGCGTGGATAATCTCCTCTGTAAGCACTTCATTCTTGGGATGAAGCCAGAGATCAGACAACGAGTGAAGTATGACCGCCCAGCTACCATTGAACAAGCAAAGGAGATTGCAAGAAGGCAAGAAGAAAGCATGGAAGAGGAGCCCAAAGAAATTGTTGCTAAAGTAGAGCCTACACCAGCACCTTTGGTCCAGAATCCACAACCACTCCCGGTGAGCACAAATATTTCTCCTAGTACATCTACTGAGTATGAAGATCTGCTCAAAAAGATGGGTCAGTTAACTATTAATCTTCTTCAAGGAAAGGAATTTAGTTCTCAGGGAGGAGATAGAGGTCCAAAAAGAAATATTTCTGAAGTTGTTTGTTATGGTTGTTATAAAAAGGGTCATTATAAGTATAATTGTCCAGATAGAGCTTCTACATCTGGTAAAGGAGATAATGATAAAGGAAAAGCACCTGTGAATTCTTTTGATGTAGTAGATAAGAGCAGAAATAATGAAGTAGATGTGTTTGTAACAAAAAGAAAGAAAGAAAAAGATAATCAAGATGGAAATGATCCTAAGAAGATGAAAGAAGAAACTAGTAAGAAACATAGGAGAAGAAAGTTGGGTGTGCAGGATTTTCTGATTTCACAGGGGCAAGGACCATACTCCATCTTGGAAGATCTGTCCAAAAGGCCTGCAAATATTACATATGGTCAACTCTTGGCTATGTCTTCTGAGAAGAGGCGGGAGTTGCGAGGTGGACTCAATGCTCGAAGAAGGAAGGAGGTTGAGGTCCCTGTTTTGGAGGCAGAGGCAGATCCCTATGCTCCACAAGCTGAGGTATTATGTAATGGTATTTCAATTCATGATGTCTTAGTTGATGGAGGTGCTGCAGTTAATGTAATGACCGAGTCTGTAATGAATATGTTGGGTTTAAAAATTGATCGCCCTTCAACACTTATGTTAAGGTCATTAAATAAAGGAAAAACTAAACCAGAAGGTGTAGTTTCAAATGTGGCAATATCTGTTATGGGTGTTGTATGTGTGGTAGACTTTCAGGTGATGAAAAATGGTACTGTTGCGTACCCAATGCTGCTGGGAAGACCATGGCTAAGGAGAGTTCATGCAAGAAACTACTGGAATGAAGGTTTCATGACACTTGGACGTGGTAGAGAGAGGGTGAAGATAAATGTGATCCCTCGACATCATAAGGCAGAACCTGTGGATTCAAGTGATGAAACTGATGATTGGACATCCTCTGATTACTCTAGTACCAGTGAAGTGGACACTGAAGATGAAGAAAGTGAGGTTGATGTTTCAGTCATGGATATCCTTCCAGTCACACCAACTCATGACCCCATAAAATTATCTGAAGAAGAAGTTGATGATCGTCTCCAACAAATAAAGATTGGTGATGCTGTGATGGAGAGTGAGAAGGAATCCTACCTCCAGCTCTTTCGAAGGTACATACACCTATTCACTTTTGATTACAAGGAACTCCGTCAAGTAAGTTGGGTAGAACATTCTATTGAGCTGGTAGATGGTGCTAAGCCCATAAAGCAAATGCCATATAGAATGAATCCTAATTTTTCCAAGACTGTAAAAGAAGAAATAGATAAGTTGCTTGATGCAGGATTCATATTTGCTGTGGAGAATTCAGAATGGGTTTCTCCCATTGTGATCTCAATAAAAAAGAATGGGAAGCTACGCATTTGTGTTGATTACAGGAAGCTCAATAAGGCAACAAAGAAGGATCATTACCCTCTTCCATTTTCAGATCAGATCTTGGACGAAGTAGCTGGCCAGGAGTGCTATAGTTTTGCTGATGGATATAGCGGCTACAACCAAGTTCGTATAGCAGAGAAAGATCAGCTGAAGACCACGTTCACCACTCCTTGGGGAACGTTTGCTTATAGAGTTATGCCTTTTGGGTTGTGTAATGCTCCAGCAACATTCCAGCGTTTGATGAATAGGGTGTTCGAACCCTACATTGGGACCTTCATCAGAGTATTTCTGGATGATTTTTGCATCTATGGGAGCAAGTTGGACCACCTGCACCAAATGGAGACAGCATTTCAAAGGTTAGATGAAGCACAAGCCTCACTAAACCCTACAAAGTGTGTCTTTGGATGTTCTAAAGGCGTTTTGTTAGGGCATGTTGTATCCAGAGATGGTATTGGTACTGATCCTGATAAAGTTTCAAAAATCAAAGATTTACCATTTCCTATTAATAGAAGTAAGTTGAGATCATTTTTAGGCCATGTGGGTTACTATAGAAGGTTCATCAAGAATTTCTCAAAGATTGCACAGCCACTAACCCAGTTCTTGAAGAAGGATGTTACTTATGAACCAGGAAATAAGGCGCATGAAGCTTTTGGACAACTGAAGGAAGCCCTGGTGTCTTCACCTGTTTTGAAGAATCCAGATTGGAGCAAGCCATTCATTGTGTACACTGATGCCTCAGATGCAGCACTAGGAAGTACTTTGAGCCAAAAGGATGAAAATGGGAATGAACATCCAATTTACTTTGGGAGCAGACAAATGAGCAGTGCTGAGGTAAATTATACTGTAACTGAAAAAGAGGCTCTGGCTATCATTTTTGCTGTAAAGAAGTTTAGAAATTACTTGCTAGGGCAAAAATTTCTAGTTGTAACAGATCATCAGGCTCTAAAATATATTGTAAATAAGCCTAACCCATCAGGGAGGATAGCAAGATGGATAATTTTGCTACAAGAATTTGAATTTGATATTATAGATAGGCCAGGAAAGAAGCATGTCAATGCAGATGCACTCTCTCGAGCCTATGATGGTTTAGGATCATCTTGTGATGATGATGATTTCCCCGATGCAGCATTGTTATCCCTTGACACAATCCCTAGTGAATACATAGATATTTGGAATTATCTGAATGAATTCAAGTTTCCTGATGGTGCCAATGCAAAGACTAAGAGAAAGATTACTCAAGCCAGTCGTCCATATTCTATTCTGCATGGAGTATTATTTCGAATAGGACCTGATGGACAGTACAAGAGGGCAGTTGGACGTGATCAAGGGAAGGAACTGCTAGAAGAATTCCACAATGGTACATGTGGAGGGCACTTCTCTGGACAACTTACAGCAAGAAGGATCTTGGATGCAGGTTATCACTGGCCCACTCTTTTTAAAGATTGTTATAATTATTGTAAGACATGTGATATTTGTCAAACACATGGTAACCGTAAGACTTCATCAGCTCCATTATGTCCTATTCTTCCCCTTGGTCCCTTTGAAAAGTGGGGAATAGACATTGTAGGTCCACTTCCAACTACATCACGCCAAAATAAGTATATTGTAGTTGCCACAGATTATTTAACCAAGTGGGTTGAAGCTAGGCCATTGAAAACAGCTTCCATGGATGAAGTGGCAAGGTTCATGTATGAACGCATTGTCACCAGATTTGGTTGCCCATTAGAAATTGTAACAGATCAAGGAAGCCACTTCATTAATGAGGTGGTAGAAGCCCTAGTCAATAAGTTTTCTATTAAGCACAGGAAGGCAACAACATACAAGCCAAGCACAAATGGACAGGTGGAACGAACAAATTTTGTGTTGTGTCAAATTCTAGCAAAAGATGCAGCCTTGCAGGTACATAAATGGGATAAAAGGATTCATGCAGCATTGTGGGCATATAGGGCAACATCAAAGTCAGCAACAGGATACTCCCCATTTCAGTTGGCCTATGGCATTGATCCAGTTCTTCCTATTGAGTTTGATATTCCCACTGTGAGAGTTATGAAAAATGAAAGGATGGATGAAAGTGATTCAGTAAAAGAAAGGTTGGTACATCTTCATTTGCTGGAGGAAATGAGAGAAATAGCAAAGGATACAAGCCATAAGAAGAAAATGAAGCAGAAGGAATACTTTGATCAAAAGATCCGGTGGTCTCCATTTCATGTGAATGACTTGGTTCTAGTATATGATTCCAGATACAAAAAAAGAAGACAGAGAAAATTTCTTCCAAAATGGATGGGGCCCTACAAAATAGCAGCTGTGCATGAAAATGGTACGTACCGACTGGAGGAATTGGATGGCACTCCCATTACGAAATGGGTCAACCACGACAAGTTGAAGATTTTCCAAGCACCAGAATAGTCTACTCCGAGGACGGAGTAGAAGCTAGGAAGGGGGAAGATGTCGACACTAAAATTTTCCTCCGTAATTTCTATTTCATTAATGTATGTATTAGGAATAGGATGTTGTTAAGTATAATTAGTAGTAGCGTCTGATAGAAGATAACGGCGCCGTCAGTACGGTGCCGCCAATAATGTGGAGTACGGTAACAGTCAAAGTACAATAGGAATGTTGTAAAAAGTAAATATTTGTCGTAAGTGGTCCGGTAATGTTAAAATGTCAAAGTTTGGGTAATTAGAGAAGTAGGGTCTACATGATTAGGAATTAGAAATATTATATTGGTAATAAGGACAAGGAGTGAGGTCATAAATATTTTGTGTATTTTATTTGTAAAAAGTCTAAAAATGTGGAACCCATGTAAAATGATAAGGTTTATCTTATCTTAAAGATAAGCTTACATGTACAGATAAGAGTTAAGGTATGGAATATGATTCGTCAGAGTGGATTTCTTATCCTATCTTAGAGATAAGATGGATAAGCCTGGAAGTTCTATAAATAGAGAGGCCACCCCCCTCATTTAGCATAGAAAGAAGTAGTGAGAAATATTGTAGGAAGTGTGCGAAGGAAGCCATCAGTTTAAAGGTGTGTTGAAGAAGCCATTAAGAGGTGTAATTGTAAAGTTTCTCCCATAGTCTTGGTGAAAGGTAAAGTGAAGTCAATAACACTTGAAGTACCTCATGGGTGAGATTGTAACAATTTCATGTTAATATTATAATTTACTTTGATATTTCAGATTTGTCATCATTCCGTCTTATCATAGTCGATGGTATTCTTGTGTTATGTTGTTGTTTTGTTTCCAGATTACATCCACCAAACTAAAGGCTGTGCATTAGTAAATAATCATAGCACGAGGAGTTCCCGGTGAAGAATTATCATAGTGCCGGATTGGTGTTTTTTGCTTCCAAAATGAACTCATCCAAATATGAACTCCAAAGTAATCTGCTTTGATACAATATGAATGAGGAACTAAAGTGGTCATGACTAATGGATGACTCGCCAACTCATAATATGGGTAGCTCACAAAGTTGAATAGATATCTCGGTAAATACAGCTTTCAACATGGTGGAATGCCAAAGCATTGACAAGCATTGAATCCATAGATAACTGATTACTTATCATCGAGTTGGATCATATAAAGTTAAGATCAATCGTCTTTGACCTGAGCTGTTGCCCATCACCAAGAGTGGTATGATCCATATCTAAGACCTTGTGGCGACGAACTGAAGTTACCCCTCAGTGAAAATTTCAATGCTGCAATTGAACTTTCTTTAGATTCCCCAACGACCAATTCAGGAGCACAAGTGGGCCTCCACCAATTTTGAACCTTGACTTGACAAGACCGGTTTCATGTAAACATAGTGATTTGGCTCCTAAGAACTCTAACTTTGCTTGTGAACATGTGTCACCACTATTAATGGTCAGTTGACCCTCCAAAGTCCTATTAGGTTTGACAAAACTTTGACTGCATTTGTCGCTATAACTTGTTGCATACCAGAGTCTATGCCTTTCCACGTTCCTAGGATACCAAAGAAAAGATCATGGAATGCTCTACCGACTCTTCTCGTGTATTAGGGAGATATATGGAATCCTACAAATCCTCAAAATGTATCCTATTTCAAAATTTTGTACACATTTTCAAAATCACCCAAATTCTAAACCCTTCGAAGTTGTTTTCCATGACTTAGTGGTTACAAATGAATGAGCCTAAACTTTAGGGCTATGATTATTTATTTGTACCCAATTTTTTACCACACCGAATTCATCGGCGATTCGGGGATCAATAATTACCTAGATCCTCCCATTACAAACCTATTGAAGGACCTCTTTCATACAACTTACAATTCATTATTAGGAATCATGATTTGGAACTGACATTCAAAACCCCATTCAAACGCCAGACTGTGAAATCCTTCAAAAGAACTGAATTTTTCCACTTACAAAATTTGAAAAACAAACTCAAAATCAAACTTTGAGATTTCTATGCTTCAATTTCTTGGGAAGAGTCCCTTACTAAAATTCATTGACCTTTATGAAATCTATCCATATCTAGTCAAAAAATTCATGAAAATTTTCAAAAAAATATCTTGATACCCTTTTGAATGATTACCCTACCAAGATCTATCATCTTGTAAATTTTGACTAGTTTTGAGCAAGTTAAGACCTTGAAAATCATTGTGTTCAAATTGCATCCTGGAATTAAAAAATAGAAATTGTAAAACCTCAATCCCCATTTATGTCCAAATTTTTGAAAAATTAGACAAAACAAATCTTGTGGAATGACCCCTCTTGGTCCTCACAATGGGCCATGCATAAAACTATTGATGGTAAATCACAGCACCCTTGAATGTCTGCAACTCGATGGGTTGAGACTCTCAGTGTGATTGCATAACATGGAGCTTTTCCCAAGTGTGGGACCTTGTGAAATCGGAAAAGCTCTCCAGATGAAGGCCGGTTCCTATTCCTCTGTTCAGATGCACACATAAAAATGTAGAGGGTTTACTCAAAAACCTAATCTAACTTGCCAAGGAGACAGGGTAAGAAGATGCATAAAAATAAACCTAAACTAACAAAGGTGATGCACCGAGGAATGAAGAACACCTGTCTTGCCAATAAACACAAACCATTAAAATGCAATGCAAGATCATGCACAGATAACCAAATTTGTAGTGAAAGATCAGGAGGATGCAAATGAACATAGAGAGGGTTGAGAATCATCCACAGACATGCATTATTTGCTCCAAAGATTGATACAATACACTACAAAATGCCAAGAGGCAAAGTTGCATTACAGTTTTAGATGGGAGGTTTGAACTCCACAAATTCACCTGCCAAAGAGAAGAAGGGAGGGGCAAAACAAGAATGTCCAACCTTTAGAAAGAAGCCCCTCCTTACAATTTATAGGAAGAATGAGAGAGAAAAGAGAGAGGAATTCCAAATCTACCCCAACCACCTCCAGACTGCATTTAATTCATCTCATTATGGCGGTAGGTGAGAACCCTAGCAAACCCAAAAAGTGGCGAACTGTATTTTGAATTTTTAAGAATTTTTTTCTCACCCAATTAAATATATCCAGTCGTAGTTAGATAGAGGACCTCGTAAGCTTTCCAAAAAGTCCAACCTTGCATGAATCTGAGCTCCCTGTGAAAAGTTATGGCCATTTGAATATCTGTGTCAGGGTCTGCTTCCTGTCAGCGCTCAAAATGTTGCGCCTCCTGAAGGTGCGCCTTGGCGCATCCATATTTATGTTGACATACCCTTACATGCCGACCAAGGTGCGCATCCATTTTCATGTCGACATGTTAGACGTGCTCTTTTACCTGCGCCTTGGCGCATCCATTTTTCGTGTCGACATCCTTTGCTATGCGCCCTTAACCTGCGCCTTGGCACATCCATTTTTGTGTCGACATCCTTTGTTGTGTGCCTTTAACCTGCGCCTTGGCGCATCATCCATTTTTGTGTTGACACCTTTGTGATGTGCACCTTTTACCTGCGCCTTGGGCGCATCCATTTTTGTGTCGACATCCTTTGCTGTGCGCCCTTTACCTGCGCCATGGCACATCCATTTTTGTGTCGACACTCCTTTGTCGTGCGCCTTAACCTGCATCCTTTTTGTGCATCCTGATTTTTGCCATGTCGACATCCTTTTGCTGTGTGCCCTTAACCTGCGCCATGGGCGCATCCATTTTTGTGTCGACATCCTTTGCACCTGTGCGCCCATTAACCTGCGCCTTTTAGGTGCGCGTATCCATTTTTCATGTCGACATCCTTTTACGTGCACCCTTTACCTGTCGCCTATTGGTGACGCTGTTGGTGACAATAAATATCAGGCTCTGAGTTTCTTTGATTTCCATATTCTTCTGCTTGTCTATATCTACCCAGGGGGAAGATATTTACAACGTCGTATTTTACCCCCATAAAATCCCTCTTTCACACTAGTTAAGTCTAGTTGAAAACTAATAAGGAAACCTTCCAAAATCATCCCATGGTTACCCTAACAAACTCATTCCTAACCTGAACCTATATATAAACTAATCTCGACCTTAGTCCAATTACCACATCTTATCCCTCCAAATCCCCAATCAAATCAAGGTCAAATTAGCAAGATAATCACCATTATCACTCCTAAACTCAAACTGACCGAAATGGACGATGATTTATTCGATCTCCAGTGATCTATATAAACCAGCTTCTCTGCTTCTCTTAGGGATCATCCATGATAATCCACGAGCATTGTCAAGTTTTGATTTTTCCAATCAAGTTCATCAGTGTCACTCTATATCAGGGAGAGCATGTTATCATCCAGCATTCTCATTCACAATTTTCAAGCACCATGGATCCATTTTGAATCTTGTTCATCGTTCAACGGCAATTCATATCAACTTATTGTCCCTCATCATC
This sequence comes from Taxus chinensis, assembly GCA_019776745.2. Classification (NCBI taxonomy): domain Eukaryota; kingdom Viridiplantae; phylum Streptophyta; class Pinopsida; order Cupressales; family Taxaceae; genus Taxus; species Taxus chinensis. The sequence goes on along the minus strand of JAHRHJ020000038.1, from coordinate 5,463 downwards.
AACTAAGGATTGTTATCGTCTTATAACTCTATTTATTTCCATCTTAGTATCCTTATCTAATCATTTCTTATTTCACATTTTCCTTTACATGGCCATGATTTCATATTAACTAGCCAAAATCATTTATTTTTTCAGTCTGTCAAGAATCTTGTAGAATCACCTGCGATTCCTGTGCATTCTATTTTTCCTACAATCATATTTCATTCAATAATCCCTATTAATCACTTTTAATTCTTGTCTTTGCTAACATTTTATCAAGAATGGATTTTGTTAGATGGCCCTTGGCGAACCCAATCATCCAATCACGAGCATTAAATCCTTACCAATCATCTGTCATCCACTTCATTAGGAAAAGTATGATATTTTGCAAGACCTCGAGTTGTGTGCTATCCATTCAACCCTTATTGACAAATTAGGGGGCATTTTTTAGGCTACCCAGAGAATCTGAGAAGCTACTGATGAATTTTCGGAGCTTAACTACGAGGTGCAATGAATCCGAGCTGACCTTTCTTGGTTTGAGAACCGTGATGAGGCCATATTATACATTCTCGAAGGCTCCAACACTAAATTTGAAGTAGAATTTGTTTTTTAATCCCTCTCGAGGTCAATCTTTGAAGCCTGCAACCCTGACTCTACAGGTTTTTTCAATATTTCTTTTGATCGAAGAACTTCATTCCCAGACCACTCATTACTTATGAATCTTTGTATAAACCGATTTGTACTACTCTTAGGACGTTTCATTTACAAAAAAAAACTTTATTTTTTCGTAAAATAGTGTGAGAATTTGGACATTCAATGATAGAGTTTCAGTATTGATCATTAGTCACATTTCGTTCTATGTTGATAATAATCACAATGTCTTTGTAATAATCTAAATGAATCTTAAACATTTTATTAAAAATTTCATATATCGTATGATGTACTCCTATTTCCATCAAGTTGCACATGGGTTATTTCGAAGAGGGTTGATGATCCTTACTATGTGAAGACATTTAACTTATGGGAGCCTTGCCTTTTCAAGCCAACCCACCTACCTATAGTATTATTTATTCTCCATTACAGTGGTCAGTGTGTTCATTTAGGTAAAATGGTGCAAAGAGGCTTATGGTTTCAATTGCTTCCACGGAGTGCAAATCAACCGAATAAGCTTCCATCACATCCCTCGTGTATCACAGAGTCTTGACCATATCAAGGTTTGATAAATCTTATTTTCTTTCTTATAAATGGGTAGGTTGGAAAGAGTTCTAATAGTCCTTTAAGATCTTAAACATATTTTTCATCATGAAGAGTTCCTTTAATCAGGGAATGTGTAAAGAATTTAAAATTGTGTCTTCAATCATACAATGAAAATTGAGGAACTCTTTAAGCTCTCAATGTGATCTGAAGATTAATGTATTTGACTCTGAAGGTTTTTGTTTTGAGATGAGCACAAAAAAAGGGAAGTTTAAGATTTTAGTTTTATTTTACTATGAGATGTGCATGTCATAGTATGCCCTTAAGGGCAGTGAAAATTCAATGTTTGTTGTGGTGTTAAATAACCTATGGAAATGGTTACTGTGAGGTAATCTCAAATTATCATAGTGCGGGAACATTGTCACTAGAGCTATTTTCATCTCATTTAGTATAAATGTTTTCAATATGGTCATGTATCAAGGAACCTTGTGGCATGAGTTATCTCTGTGATGTGAAGATAACTATACTCATGAGACCTTGAAGGTCTATCTATCCAGGGGGAGTTAATGTTCTATGTGTCATGCAAGCATATGGGAGATATTGCTTATCAAATCTAACACTTGTCTTCAACAATTGTGTGAGGTTTGTAATATTTTATATGAAATGTAGAAGGTTGAAACTTAAAGGGAGTAATCACGTGTAATACTTGTCAAGTTTGTCATACTATGAGTAATGTCATTCAAGATGGTCTAAGGGAGTAGATTTAGTGCATAGAGAGTTGGTTTATTGATTACACAAAATTCATTCAAGTTAGTACAATTCTGGGTCTGAAGAATTCTAGACAGAAGTTAGAGGAGTACCTGAATGTCAACCCATCTTGATGAGACTTAGGGTATGAAGGTATTTATTTATGCTCCAAAGGAAATCTTCTATCAGGTCTAATAAAGAGTGTGGAATGTCTAGATTGGATGATGACAGAGGGACTAGGATTAGGAAAACTCTTTGAAGTCAAGACGGAAGAGTTCAAATGAATGTGGATGATAGAGATGTAGGTTGACTAGGTAACCAAGTTAAGGAGAATGCAGTGTGTAAATGAAAATTTTGCAGAGAATAACTGAGGATTTGAAGCCCATGTGCCAAGGAATGTTCTCTATGAGTGTCTAGAAGAGATCCACAGTTGACTAGAGTGAAGGGTTCCTGTCAGTTCCAAGGTAGTGTCACAATAGCTGAAGAATCTGTATGATATTGACTGATCTAAGAAGACTAAAATTGTGATATAGAACATGATGTGTAAGGAGAATTAGGACATGATATAAAGTGATGTAAAGTCCTGAATCGAAAGATAAGGAATCTTTGTACTTATCTTCTGGTAAGAAAGGTCCCAATAGGATAATTCTACATTTGGTTGTTGTGAATTTTAAGAATTCCACATAATTGCTATCTATCCATTTCAGTATAGGTGAACATGTACAAGTATGAGTTCAAGCCTGTTTGAGGATAACTAACATTAGAAAAGAAGATGTGGACTTAATTGATCAAGTATAAGATATGAAAGAAGTCCTGCTTAAAATCTTGTAGTAATACTTTGGTCAAATGACATGATTTGTAGTATGTTAATTCAAAGTTGTTGAGATGCTAGAATAAAATTTCATAGCTCTAAATATGAAACTTAGTTTGCAAGAAATCAAAAATAGATAATATGGTAGCTGAGAATTGTAGGTCTGATCCTATGACTTGAAGTCATGTAAGAATCTGAAGTTAGCTACATCACATGTCAAGAAGGTAAAAGTCCTAAAGTGATTTTCAATATTCCTTTGATAAAGATCAAGATATGATAGACTGAATGAACAGTTGTCTTGAAAAAGATCAGGATGTTCTAAACATGATTAGATGATTGCACTTAGGCTGTACAAGCCATTCAATGGTCTCAAATAGTGTACAAGGTCTTGGTAATGAAAATCTTAAAGTCACTATATAGGTAATCATTATGAAAGGTTTCTCGGTGTGTTGAAGCTTGTATCATGAGGATTCTTACCATGATTCTAGGATAATACATAAAATTAGTGTCATAAGTGGTAATTTTGATAAAACCATAAAGCTACAATATTATCAAGATGAAGCATATGCACAAACATAGAGGGTGATTGATTTAGTGCATGGTTCAAAACAAGGTTAAATGAAGACATTTTTATAATGAAGATATATTGTAGAATGAGGGCTAAAAAGGCTAATGTTTGGGTTAGTGAAAGGGATATCATCCACTAGTATGATGAGTATCAAGATTGTGCATTAGGTATTTTTTAGGAATGTAGATATGCAATGACAGAGACTATCAATTATAGGCTTAGAAGATATTGAAAAGACTCAAAACATGCTTCATGGATTGTGTTAATGTTTTTGAGTGTCTCCAGGATTGAATGAAAGGTAAAAAACCTAATATTTTTACTTTCAATGAGATTCATCGTAAGGATCATTACAGCTCACAGGGGACCTGTTTAAGATATGGTGATCAAGAATGTCAGATGCTAAGAGAGGTTTGGTATTATAGCTTGGAGAAGTGTGACAAAATTGTACTGAAGATCAGGTTTAGGGCATATGGTCCTAAAGAGTGTTTTAATAGTAATTAAGAAAAAAATGGAAGTCTTGTACATGGCATTGTTATCTCTAGAGGAAGCTGATGATGTAACAAGTATGAAGATGAAATGGTTAAGCGTCCTACTTCATATGGATATGTTTTGCAACGCTCATTACAGGTCTATAGGATCATTTTGTTGTTGTTAGAGTATCATGAAACGAGACAAACACGAGTCCTAGGGGGAGCAAGGTAAAATGACTAGGTCATACCTTCTCATCTTTGTGTTATACTTGTTTGTCATTGTTTTTCATGTCAAGTTGTTAAATTTCCTTTTTTATAGATGTTAAGGGGGAGAAGTGTGTCAAGAAACATGTAAATGAGATTATCTAAGTGTGTTTGTATTCATAGTTGTCATCATTTTTTCTAAGATGGTTTTCAGGAATGAAAAAAGGGATTTTGTTGGAAGTGTGTGTCACTTGTGTTTTCATTGATGTCAAAGTGGTCTAGGTGATCTAGGTATGTTGTCTAGGTGATTTAGGTATGTTGGCTATGTGATCTAGGTATGTTGGATTTTATCTTTTGATGTGGGTCCCAGTGGGGTCGTGCCTCATTTTATAACTTTATTCCTTTTCACAAAAGGGCCAAAATTCCCAAAGTGCTTTGGTGAACCGCCTCCCCACTTTGACATTTCAATGTAGGCTTTAACTAGTCTCTGGCGAGGTCGCGCTTCAATTTATAACTTTATTCCGTTTTCACAAAAAGGCCAAAATTCCCAAAGTTCTCCAGTGATCCGCCTTCCGTCTTTTAATGTAGACTCAACACATGGATTTATATGGGCATTGACGAGGCTGCACTTCACTTTTATACTTTATTCCTTTTTCATAATAAATATAAAAGTTCCAAAAACCTCTGGCAACCCGCCTCCCCGCTTTGAATTTTCAATGCAGGCTTTAACTGGTCTCTGGCGGAGTCACGCGTCATTTTATAACTTTACTCCTTTTCAAAAAACAAAGCCAAAAAGATTCAAAGTGCTCCACTGATCCGCCACTCCACTTTTGACTTTTCAAACCGCCACATGTCCTTTTGCGGGCCTTAGGCATTTCTTTTACCTTTTTACTCTTTTTTACATAACGCCTTTAAACAAAAAAGGGTCCGCCTTCCCATAACTTCTTGACTTATGACAAGTGTACACCTTCAGGGAAAAAATAAGAAATTTACTCTACCACTTCATGATTTTGATGAGCCAATTAGAAACCAACGGAGCCACGGTACTAATTCAACCTTTTTGCAAATGTAACAAAAGTGACAAGTTCACCAAATAAACCTTCCATTCCATGTCCAATTAGAGATGAACACGTATCTACAGATGTTGAGATAAAATTTGACAGAGAAAACATGAGTGTGGAAGATAAAAATGCAGAGGAAACTTCATCATTTACACCTGAATATAAATTTTTCTTCAAGGACGGAGAAATTGTAAACAACACCAGGCTCAATGTGATCCATGACCATAGAAAAGGACTAACAAATGCATACAAATGAAGGAGAAAGTTTTCATGCATCCATACAGGGAGACAAAAAATACTTCAAACCAAGTGGACTGAGAATTTTTTTGAACAAATAGGGCGAGATTAAATCGAGCACCAACATCAGCTCCGACTCGTGGATGGGCACTCCCAGCAAGTGCCACAAGAAAAAATAGCAAACCAAGAAGT
>JAHRHJ020000037.1:0-111423 GCA_019776745.2 Taxus chinensis | reverse complement strand
GAAAGCCCTTTTGTAGGATTTCTTTAAGATCTATTTATCACTTTCCACAAATATCAAGTTCTTCCTCCTTGAAAATGGCGTGGAAAGGCCATTATAACGATTATCAATTCATTACTCTTCATAACCGTTTCTTTAATTTAACTAAGAATAGTTAAGCTACGCCATTGCAATACATACTAATTACAAAGAATACGAAAAAGAGAATGCAAGAAGAGGAAAAAGAGGGAGAAGGAGACAGGTGGCCGTCTATTGGGAGGGACCCACACTGTCTTCGAATCCGCTTGCCTGAACTTCTTCAATGAACTCATCTAGATCTCTGCCCGAGGGACTGACGTGTTGTGCAGACTGAGTCCAAATCCCATACATTTCTTCTCCATCTCTTTAATCAAACTCGACGTGAGTCTGGATAGTCTTTTTTGTTGGCTTCTTCAATGGCGCTGGAAGAATTTCCTTTATCTTGTCCTTAGAGATGGAGTTCCTTGACAATTATCTTTGACAAATCTCTGAACTGAGCTTTGATTTCTTTGCAAGGACAAGACGCCAGAGTTTTTCATCCTGAAGATGACAATGCATATCCTTGAACGCTCAGCATCCAGTTCTGAAAGCTTCTCCCTTCTGCCAGTATATTCTTCATTTCTCCTACAGCTTCCTCCAGACTCTGATTTTCCACTCCACGCTGTAGACCCAAGATTTTGACAGACTGTCTTAAGGCACTCATCCAATCTCTGTTCGCCAGTAAGATGTTCTCATTGTCTGGCCCATGAGGCGAAGGCTATGATGCACGACTCTAGAGCTTAAGCTCTTTATCCATTAACCAATAGTAGAGGCAGCCTCTGTTACCATTGTCTACCTTTCCATTACTTAAAGCTTCATCGATGAAGTTAGTCCGACGGCACAAGCTGTCCTCTATCCATGGCTTCTATAGCTCTGCCATAGACGAAATTGTGCTATCTTTAATAATTTGCAATTCGTCTTGGCTTAGAATACAGGCGGCGGTAGAGGGAGTCAGGGGTATGGTCCAAAACTTTGTCTTTAGACAAAAGTGACTTGATAAAACTCGTGAGAATTTGGGCTTTTCTTCTACTGCGCAATCTCTGCTGCCCTTTCTCTACCCTTCCAATACCCTTGTACTTGTTTCCTGGAGGTTTATGCATCTCACCTTCAGGAGTAGACGCTCCAATAGGGATCTTGAAAGCCCAAGTCAATGTCCGCAGTCCTGATCTTATTGTTCTAATGTGGCTTAGCAATCTCCAAGATTGCTGACCTTGAGGCATCTGACACAATTCCTGGAATTATTTCTGGCTTTCTTGCACGAGAAGGATGGTGCCCCACAAGGCGCTAGAACAAAAAGCATCAATTTGGTCCCAAGCTTTGAGAGGAGATTTTCCCTCCTCTTTCTTTTGTGAAACAAGGTTACAAACCCAAGTCAAAAGAGGAAGCAGACTCTGTCAGGAGGGGCAAGGGGACCAAGAGACAAGGGAGCTCATGACACTTAAGGTCTTGCACTGTTGACTCAAGTTGAGATGTGAGAAGACACTAGAGGTGACTGGCCGGTAGAAGAATCAGATTACCTGGAAGTTTAGTGCTCGACCTCCTTATCTGCTAGAATTTTCAAACAACAAACACCTGCAGGAGTTGGCACTCACTTTCCTTCACTTTCACTGAGAACAACGAATGATGTTCTCTGGCCCCGATAGTCAACTGTGCCTATTTTCTTGGAGGATCATTCTCTGCAGGCTCCTTCTTTACACTCTTTGAGTTTCTTCTTGTATATCAGGTAGATGGAGAGGAGTAATTCCCCACATTCCCCGAGCGTTGAGGCAGAATGGGTTTTCACTGGTGTTTCAGACTCTGGAACTGATGTCTCTCTTATGGTGTCGAATCATCCTGGCGCTAGATTCTCCGGAGGCCTCTTGAATTCCTCGATCCTCTACTGAACAACCCTAGTGCTGATCAGACTGGAGCAAGAATCTCAGCAGATCATCTATCTCTCTCTTCCTTTTCCAGTCCAGGTCTCCAGAGGTGTGCTTAAAACATTCTTCATACTCATATAGTATAGCTCAGAATTATCATCTTTGGAGACCTCAGGAACTGGTACAGACGAGTTCTTGGATCATTGCAGTGAGAACCTGCCACAATGCCTTCTTCTGGCTCAAAATCATCTGCACAGTCAGCGCAGTCTCTTTTGTATCTGGCCCTATGATGATATATTATCTTGAGGTTCGTTCATACCTTCTTCATCAGTCAAACAGGTTCTAGGCTTGAAGAAAGGAACAGTGATAGGGACCAGGGCTCCTTTCTATGTTCTGAGCATCCAAGCGTTTTTGGCATGTATATGTCCCAGAGAAGATGGGAAAGTGTAAAGCTAGAATCTTCTTGTTCGCAAGTTTTGTGCAACTTGTCTAGTTGTCTGCATATTTCATCAAGGGCCCATTTTGTCATTGCAGACCATGGGAGCTGACAGCGGGTGCTCTCATAGCCAGCCAGCCTGATTAGGAGATTTCCTGAATAAATGAATAGGCTCCCTACTCGGCGAATCAGGTTCTGGCTTCATCTTAAAACCATTCTTGGCAGTAATCACCTTCGAGCACTCTGCTGACCCGTACAATGGTAAAGCCTCATTTGACCCCTTCTGAAATTCCGATTGCGGTCTCTAGGGTGAACTGGCGGCAGAGGCATACACTGGATCAAGTCTTTGTGTGCATACTACATGAGAAGACCAAACCACTGCCTGGATGCTGCTAGGTTATACTCAGATATGAAGTCATAAGAAACTTCTTTGTTTGCTGACGGTGGATAGCTGGGCTCAGCCAAATTCATACTGATGATCTCTCCCAGTGATACTTTGTGTTCCATCGCACCCTGCTGATAGCGGGCACATCCAGAAATGAATCATGGTGGAGGGAAAACCCATCCCTTGAGCCACCAGTATTATGAAGTCTGACAGTCTTCATTGAAATTTCTTCACCTGGTAAAAGGGTTTTTGGTCATAAGACGAGAAGGACTCTTCTTGGTTCTTCAACCAAGACTTCACCACTCGACTTTAATTTATCACTGTCTTGGGTCGAACCGGCCTATGCTTGATCTCGAGAGACGACTATAGGCATTGCCATCTCCAGAATCCTCAGAGCGGCTCCAATGTGCAGCTCCATGCTTGGCAATGAGCTCCCCCTTGTACGTTTGTATTCACTCGTAGGCGGGGGGATCGAAGTGAGCTCGCGGCATGAACATACATTTATCACACTACAATGAGATAGGGAATCCTCCGGCGAAGCTAAAAAACCACCGCTATCGTTAATCATCTGTGCCATTGGCGTATGTTTTCATCATCTTGTCATTCGTTATGACCATAAAAATTGGCCGGGGCAAAATTGGCCGAAGATCAGATTAAACGAGCTTCACTGTCTCCGAATTGCTAACGGGCAAACTCCGATAGAAATTTGCTCCTGGCCCCTGAACTTGACTCTTCATATTGATAGATTCACAGAGCTGCGACCTAGACTCTGGAAGATTTTGCAAAGGGAAGGGATATTGCGCAGGGAACTAGATTGCAAGGGTTTGGGCAAAACGACAGGCAAGGACGCATGCGAAAATGCGAAGGTGGTATGCTTGGTTATATGTCCTTTGAGTAGCGTACTGAATTTAAAATGCGCATTGAATACCCACCAACCATTTGAAAAATATCATACTTGGAGCGTAGCGGGGAAAAAACTAAGTGCGAATGACACTAGGTACGCTTGGACCTGTGAGACGCGAATGCTTGAAACCCACGGCTCGGCCCGGGTCGGCGAAACAGGGAGAAGAGCACAAATTCATTTGGGACAAATGGGATGAAATGTTCGAAGTACGCGATTCGGTGTTTCGGCCTAAATTGGACAGCGGGCCCATTTGGACTTATTGGGACATGGCGGGACAAAACTCTGAAGTACGCTACTTGACTGGCTCGGTCCGAATTAGGAGAGCTCGCACTTTTTTCAAATGGGGCATTTGGTACAAAGTTCCGCAGACGCGGTTCGGAAAATCGCCGAAAATGGGAAGCTCCGCACTTTTACTTTGGGCTTGGGACAGAAAGTGCGAATTACTCGGAAGGAGATTCGGCCAAATTGGAAAACACCAAAAATAAGTTTTGGGACCTTGGGACAAAATTTTCCGACGGGCCCCGAAAATGGACAGCTCAGGGATTCATTTCACACATTCATTCAAGCCGCTCGGAACAGAGTGCATTTTGTACTTGGGACAGTGGGACAAAAGTTTCCGACAGGCCCCCCCGAAAACACACAAAAGTCCCCAAAACACAATTTTTCAACTTCAACGACTTAGGCACTTCCAGAGCAGAACTTCTTCACTCAAAAATTTTGAAATTTTACTCTTATCATGACGTGAAAGTTTTGAGTGGACAACACTGGCTCCTTCCTGGGGATGAACTTGGTGAAATTCATATAATGATACAAGCAAGAACTTAGAGAACTCGGTGAAGCATACTAGTGGGCCTCTCCATGGGCAAAGAGGAGTCAAAAACAAACCAATACAGGGCAACACACACAACAGAAGGGAAACACCAAAAGTATAACAAAAAAGCAAAAAACACGGTACATAATATACAAAGGGACTCCCTAGTCACCTAGGACTTGAACAACTTCAATACTGCCCACTATAAGGAAGTGGGAGGAGAAACCATCCATGTAATCAGATAGAAAGAGTCCTTACCAGCAAAGTGGTCTTATCTTGAAAGGTCCAAGCACAGTAGAATCAATTTTTCCATGGCCTGCCACAAGGTTCATGTCTTTTGTCCCATAACCGCAACGGTATCACCACCAACTTGGAACTCTCTGGACCTATCTTTCTTATCAAACAAACCTTCACCTTCTGCTGGTGAGCATATATTCTTTCAGCAAAACCTCAATCCTATCCCCTCCGTTTCCGTTTGTGAGTACTGATTCTTTTGCCAGAGCATCACTCAAACTAGTGTCTTAATGGCCCTTCATCAGGTGAAGGCTGGCAGTTCCACTGTCACTGGCAATTGACCTCTACTGTCCATACACTCTTGAAAGGGGGACATTCCATGGCCTCTTTTAAGTGTGTGACCTGTCTGCCACAAGAGCATCAAAAGCTTCTTATGCCATTTTCGTTGAGCCTCATTGACCAACTTCCTTATGATAGTCACCAGATTTTTGTTGGTGGATTCTGCTTGTCCCATTCCCCTGGGGATAATAATCTGAGAATGACCAGAGAGATGCATACCCGTACAGAAATCCATGATCTCAAGTTGAGTAGAAGTTTCCGAAGCATTGTCTGTTACAATCTTGGTAGGTTACACCATACCTTACCAAGATGTTCTCTTTGAGGAGTTTGCATACAACTTCAGAAGTAGTGCTCTTGACCGAATAGTCTTCCACCCATTGGTGTACTAGTCAGTGGCATTTAGCAACATGCGTGTGGCCCGGCACGAGAGGTAGGATTCCAGTGTAACCAATGAGTCCAACCCACTGTTGAAAATGGTTCCTCAATCCCAACTGGCTTGATATGCAAAGCGGCCCATTTGGGTCTTCCACAAAGGTGTTTGACAAAACCACAAGGCCCCCTCGCAATTTAAATATCCCAAAACCCGCCCACTTGTCTTCATCTTTTACACCCAGGAATGGGGCCATTAAATATCCTCCCCGGAGTATCTTGTGAGCTGTGAGCTGTTGCTTAATATGCCCTCCACATGCCTGATCATGGAAAGCTAGAGCAACTTTCTCTGCTGCTCCTTGTCCACACCTCAGAAATCCCATCTAAACCACGCTTGAACAAGGCATTTCCCACATAAAAAACCCATAATTTTTTTTTTTCGCTGATCTCAATTTAAACAGTCGCTTTTCCTTGGTAGTTAAAATGAGAGGGGGCATTCCCATAGTGAGAAAGGGCAATGTCGGAATACCATTCATCGACTGAACAAGGTAATAGAACGAGTAGGAATGTCAGCTTCCCCCACACTCATGTTTTTGGCTCCTTCAGTGATGAGCTCACAAAGACCCTTTCCACGAACAGTTGTGGGGGGGTTTGGTTTGAATCATGTCAATACTCCTGGACTTTAGCCACCCAGTTCCTCTCTTGGACCCTAAATTCCCTTGCTGTGTAAGAATTGACTTAACAGTCTTTCTAGACCATCACCATAGGAGTGAGAGTTGAGGATATAGAAAAACGGAACTCACTGCTTGACAGCTTTTAACTACTTGCAAAAGCATGCTTCTCCATCATGGTGTATTTCAGCTCATGATCCTCCAGATATAGCTCATGAAGCAATTGGTAGCTCATGTCCATACAAAGTCCTTTCTTGGGTTAAGACAAGCAGGGTATTGTCTTAGCGTAGCAATAGATTATGAAATCTTTGCCTGAAGTCGGGGCAAGCCAAACTGGAGTTTTAGCAATGGATTTCTTGCTACCCCAAATGATTTCCTTGCTTTAGAAGCCCAACCAAAGCCTTGCTTCCCTTTCATCATCTGAGAGATGTTCAAAGTTATTCAGCAAAAAATCAGGGATGAATCTTCTTAAGAAATTGCTCTTAACCGAAAGGAAATGCACGCCTTTTTTTTATTGGTAGGGAGAGGGGATTTGTTGGATGGCTTGACTCATGTCAGGATCAATTTTTGATGCCATCCTTGAGACCATGTGCCCTAATAGCTTCCCTTCCTGTAACACAGAAGACAGATTTTTTAAGGATTTAAAGAAATCCCTGCTCTCGGTCATCTCTGCAGGACCGTTCCAAGGGGTCGAAGTGATCCGCTCTTGACTTTGAAAACAACCGTCAGGTCTCAGTAATAATGACAAGACATTTTCTCTTCAAGCTTCTCCAAAATCCAAATCCATACTCCTCTGGACAGTGGCACCAGCATTAATCAGCCAAAAGGATTCCTTGTAGGCAAAGGTACCCACGGATGTGAAGGCTGTCTTGTGTTGATCTCAACATATCAAACCTCTACCTGATTGTATCCCGAGAATCCATCAAGCTAGATAACATCTCGGATCCTGTTTACTGCTTGCAAATCTGATCCATCATAGGGCGGGTAGTTATCTTTCAGAGAGGACTGATTCAGGTTTTCGGAAATCAACACAGATCGAATCTCATCATTCTCTCTTCCTGACAGGTACAATGTTTGCAAATCCATTGTCGAAATGTTGAATGGGAAAAATGATTTTGCCTCAACAATTTCCTAGATCTCCTAAAAGATGGGTCGGCTATTTTTTGGATTTATACTGCCTTTGGGTTTCTGCGTGAAGGCTTGCTTCCTGGTTTTGAGAGGGATAGAGTGTTGCATTTCTTTGGCTTGAAAGGCTTTTAAAATCGTCATAGAATATGCAAGAACATCCTTATACTTCCTAGAAGAATCATTGCTCTCCTCCCTCATCTGATGTGCAACATTTCCCAATTTCCCCACCAGTTTCGGGGTCATCAAATCCCATTAATCATTTTAATCATACTCAGCTGATTGCTGGGTCCAGTAGAAGCTTAGGATCTTCTATCTTGTCAGGTTTATCAAACAACTCTCCAAACTCACCAAAACCTTTGGGATCTTGTTTTCCTTTTGAAGTTTAAAATATTAATGCACCCTTCCTGATCTGTTTTCTTCTTCTTCTCCTTGGGTAACAGCTTGATCAGATGACACACTCTCACGAGGAGGCAGGGTTGTCACGTCCCGCAAAATATAGTTGTTCAAAATTCCCCTTGAAGGTTCCAGGAAGGAAGCAATGCCTGGTCATCGTTTAAACTTTCCAGTTATTAGTATTGTCAGAATCACTAGGCCGTGACCATTTCAATATGAACTGTCCTGAGAAATTTCAGGCATGGGGAATCAATAATGACCCGGATACAGCAGTGAATCAGCTTGCTGTTCCTTTTCTCGGGTATTGCTTCAATAGAGAAGGCACAAGGAATTCATTGAATCCCAACCTGATTCTGGTAATGCCTCAGCCGCCATTTTTTTAACCTAAAAATTGCTCTGACTTGTTCACAATCAGCTCCTGGCATCAATCACGAGCCGAAGATTTTTTACAAACCACTCTTCTCTCTTCTTTGGCTACTTGCAGTCCAAGAAGGAGAGCCTCATACTCTGCTGCATTGTTATGTTTTTTCGAACTGCAACTTGAACGAAAAGGGTGTAGTCAGCCTTCAGGTGACACTAGCGGACCAGCTCTAGAACCAGCCGAGGACAACTCCATCAAATTCTAAAATCCAAACCCCATTGGTGGATCTTTGGTTGATACTTTGGGAGGGTTGGATTTCATCAAGGACAGAATCATGTAATTACCATGCACCTACACTGTCTTCATAGAGTAATTTTGTGCCTTAGGATCATCTGTTTTCTGCACAATATACTCAGACTTTTTCTCAGGGAGTAAACTTCCTTCAATTTGTCCATTGATCGGGTATGAGGGCGTGTGACCAATCCATTGAATCTCCCCACCCACATCTTATAGAGGTTCCTACTTACAAACATTCCATAGGAATGAGGAATTTCTGCTACTGGATGGTAGTCCAAGACTTTTTCTTTTGCATGTAAAGCAGGCAAATCCACTGTTGCATCTTTTAATCATTCCAACCCAAGGTACTGCCTTACTTTCCATGGAGTAGCAAGATCCATAAGTACGAGTCAGGGTGAAGCCTAAAGCATGGCTACTTTAGCATGCATTACGTTATCTTGAGGCTCCGGAATCTATGACACAGTTACTGAGCCTATGGCCCGCTTAAGAAGCGTTCATAAAGGGCTTATTTTGTTACCAAGTGAGGTGACACTCTACTAGACTAGGTTTGTGGTGCAGAATGAGGTGTGGGCAAAGGGCTTTTAGAGGTGGTCCGTTGGTATGGGGAATTTTACAAATTGGATCATCTGGCAAAAGCTTTTGGGATGTGGTTTTGTAGTATTCAGCGTCTGAAATTTGGAAACCTTGGGTCCTTTTTAGGTGATCACAATGTCAAGGATCCCAGGGTGGATGGGGCCATTTCAGCCCCTCCATCTCATTATCATGTTTTCATATTGTGACACTTGGCATGATCTGGTGTAAAGCACACTTTAGTGTCATATATACCCCCTCTCATCTTCTACTCTCTATTTTTTGGTGCAACTCACCCTCTAACCCCCGACTAACCCAAGTTAAGCATGTGTGATTAAAGATGAGTTAAAGTGCTAGAGGAGAGAGGGATTCAAATAATTTTGAAACTAGTTCCCCCCCAACATGAGAACCTCATTGTGAAAATAGATGAAGTGTTACATGGAAATCCATTTAATCTTTAGATTTTTCCTCTATGGAAGCCATCAAAAACATCTTCGTGCTCTATATTTCCAAAATGGTCTTTCGCTCATTACCGATGATCCCGTGGTCAAAAAACCTTGAAAATTTGCCAAAATGCTTCATTTAAAAACGTTTTTAAGATGATCTATCACTTGGAGGATATCATGACATGATTTATTTTCTATTTGAGAAATAATTTTCCATCCAAGAACTCCATTTTTACCCAGAATAGCTGAAAATGTCTTTGCACTTTCTCAGTGATCCAATGAACCAAATTACCTAAAATTTGGAGCATATAATCCTCATAAAATTAAATTTCATTTGAATCATTCTTGCATGATAAAGTGGATTATTTTTGGAGATACAAAGGACTGATTTTTATCTCAAAATCTCTTCCCTCTTGGAATATATTTACATTTTCCCAGTGACCCAGCAAGCCAAATTGCTTGAAATTTGGAGTAGATGATCCTCATAAAATCATCTTTCATTTGAGACATTTATTGCATGATTAAGTGGATTATTTTTAGAGATATGAAGGACTGAGTTTTATCTCAATATTTTTCCCTCCTTGATGAAGTTTTCACTTCCCTGTTGATCTAGACAAGAGAATTATCTAAAAATTGTAGTAGAGCATCCCAAAGAAAAACCTAAATTTTTGAGACCATTTTCATCCCATTCCGACATCCAAAGGACCAAATTCTATAAATATTAATTTGTATCATGTCTTCACATTGTAAAAATAGAAGTGTGGGTATTTTTGTTAAATTGCTCATATCCATCAATCTCTCGTCCATTTCACTAGCCTTGTCATCATGAAAACCAAATAATTAGTTTTTGAGCCAATGATAGATGGGTGGGTGGATAAGAAGGTTACAATCGTAGTGGCTCAATTCAATAAAGAGGTCAACAAAAAGGAGTTCATCCCTGGAGAATTTCCATAATGTTCACCAAGAGCAAGTTCCTCATCATCATAAGCTTCTTCATCCTCAGATTGATCACTCTCTTCTTCTCTCTCTTCTTTCCTCTCTCTCTATATTTTAATTTTTCATTGGGAATTTATTTTTTTTGGAATGCAGATGAAGAGAAGCCTGAAAATGAGGGATAATTTTTTTCCTTTGTTATGTTGGTTGCGTGAGTTTATGGGGGATGATGATTGGAAGACTCTGGAGGTATTGGGTTTGAGTGGAATGCATCATTATAGGCACATCCATTGAGACGTATATATGATGGTGGATTTATTAAAGTGGTGGGATGTAGCCACATATACCTTGTTTTTACTGACAAAGGAGATCACCATTTGGTCTATAAAATTCTACTTTGAAAACTTACAAAACCACACAGCTACTATTCCTGCTATCAAGCTTTACTTGAAAATGACAGTTTACTAACAACCATAGTGAATGAACCTTAGTGTCTTTGAGAACTACTTGCAATAAAATTTTTGTCTTTGAATAATTCAATATTGTTATTGCTTACACAATAATTTTATTCCTGAAAATCTCCAAATACCTCTGAATATTCATGAAAACTAGTCGGGAAGTGGATTCAACCTTAACCGTCTCCCTTCTTCTTAGTATTCCCATATTGGCCTCTTTCAAAAGAATACAAATTACAAGAAGTTGAGAGAAGACAAAAATGTTACTTACACCCTATCTACTGGAGCATTGCTGTGTGATCATACACCTAATGCTTCTACCCAAATCATTATTTCAAGCATTCAATAAATGGTTTAGCCTCTCACTTCTTCCACCAGAGTCGGGACCTAGCCCCATGACCATTAGTATGTTATTCTTGCTTTTATAACTTACTTCCTATGTCCTCCCATGCATTAGAGAATAGGAAGGGTCATATAAGAAGGATGAATATCCAAGACATTCATAATCCATGACTATTCGTGGATAGTACTTTTTATATATCATGACATGACTACTGGTATCTACAGAGGGGTGGTTACGTAACTGCCACTCTGTAGAAAGTGATGATTCGGTAACTTAACCTTTTTATTCTACTTCTGCTTATTTTTTCTTTTGGTCCTAGTTGTTCTAATGAATTAGTGTTTTATTGGATCCCTATGGATCAAACCTCCCTTGCTTAGGAGGATTTTGGTCGCAAAAACTCTTAGTGAAGGAGTAGATGAGGAAACAATTCCCTCACTTTCTCCTTCAAGTACCACCAGCATGCCTTGGTGTCTTCCCCTTGAGTCCAACCTACCAAGACTCCTATAGACCTCTCCTTGTTTCCATGGCCTTCTAGTGTAGCAATACATCCTCCTCTAACTCACCTCGTGAATCCAAGATGCAATCATCTATGGAAGGTAGTTGTACGGATGAAAATGAACACGTGACCTTCAACCGCACTCAACCCCCCGAGGTCATGCCAAAGCAGACGATGTTTGAATGTGTATGGATAACTATAGGAGGATCATTGACTAAGATCTGGTAGTATGATCTCCTGGTAGCTGAGTTGGAAATGGGGAGATTTAGAGGCTATAAATGGGTAGTGCAAATTCCCTATGGTTTGTTTACTTGACTTGGATCTAAGTGCTAAAATAGTTTGAAGTGTCCATGTAAACTGAATGAAATTAATAATCTATGCTACTGCTGAAAGGAAACTAATCTAAAAAAATCACAAAACTGAAATATTACAATCACAAACAACAATTCACTTTTATTCTAAATAATCAAATCTACTTCTACACTAAAACTAAACAAGTGAGATAACCCGGTGTGGTTATTCACCTGTGCTGAGTATATTGAAACTAAACTAACTTAAAATAATAAATTTTCCAAACGATCTATGATATGTAGAAAACCTCCTACAGACATTCTCTCCTTGAAACCCATAGGGATATGAAGAAGAAGATCCATCATTGGGGGTTGCTATGAAATATTTAAACCCTCTTAGAAATTAAATAATTAATTGAAAATGAAAGGAAATTGATTTCTACTCTATTTGATCTGCAATTGAATTTAATAATTCGTAATTGAAAATTTGATAAGCAAAGAAAACAAATAAACAACTCCAACCTGGAAGAGTAAGAACCTTAGAAAATATAGTAGTATCTGTATCTATCCCCTTAGTTCTTTCCTTTCATTCTTTGAGTTTTCATGTGAGTCAAAAGGATTAGGAATTCAAAGAACAACAACAAGAGGATGGCGCTTGAGCAATGGCAGCTTGAAAGTAATCTAGACGTAATGCAAGTAGAAGAGAGATAACACAAGAGATTTGAGCTTGGCTATGCAATTCCTAGCAAGATTATGGCAGCACAACAATACAAGATACACAAAATTCTCAGGCCCATTTTGCTTGAATACAATCATGGAATATATAGGAATGAAGGATAGAAGGTTACTTCATGCACAAGGTAATCAAGAGACAGTTCCACTCATTAAATCTATTTAAAAATAGAAGGAGCAAGGAGAACTAAGCAAATGAAGCTATTTTTAGCAAATTCAGCTCACAGATGTGTTCAAAAAACAAACTAAAGTGAATCATTGCATGTAATTTTACACATGAAGATTCTATAAAAATTGATCAGAACTGCCACCCTACTTGGGCGGTGGTTTCGACACTTAATGCCAAAATGAGCACATAAAGAAGGGGGAAGATGAAAAAATGCAAGGAAAAGTTAAGCAAGGCTATCTAGGCTACAAATATATACTACGAATGGGTTTTTGGAGCTCAAACACCTTCTTGAAAGGATTATGAATCATCATTAGGGACCTTTGTAACCATTTTATGACAATGTAGCACATGCAATTTTGGGTGCGTACAGTACACTCGATATGTTGACATGGAATACTCACAAATATCTTAGGTACTCTTATCAGATAAATGTATGTTAGTTTTCACTTTGATATGCATGCACACAAATGCATCAATTTGGGAGATTATGCAGACAACTAATTTGGGTACAACTCATATAGTGTCAATACTTTTATCATGCTTTTTGGACATTGGAATCACTAGTACAAATCAAGATATTTTTAGCATAAGCACAGTTTTCCCCTCACAATCGACCTCACATAACCTCCACCATCACCAATTTCTCACTAACACCCTTCTATTTATCATCAAGTTTTCTTGGGAGATAGATTATCTCTGTAAAACTCATTTATTGTTGTTCTGTGAGTTCATGATCCACTTTGACCATTATTGAACCCTTGAACATAATTAATAGAGTCTAACCATAAGTAGCAAGTCTAATAAATTTTGTGACTATTATCAGCATACAATTTTGGACGTGTCATTTTAGAGCCTCTTTTCCATTTGGCCATGAATTCGATTTTTTTTTTGTCGAGCTTCACTAGTATTCAAGATAAGCTTACACGAGAAATTTCCATAAGGAGCCTATATACACACATAACCTAACTCAATTAGAGATAATTATAAGAAGGTAAATAAGTAGATATACACCCACCACATATCAAGAGAAATTATTGTCAAGGAATTATGCCCTTATTCTATTATATTGTTGTTACACACTTGTATAAAGAGAGGGGCATTGGATCATTAATAGAGCATATAAAGATAGGGTTGGGGCACCTTTCACATATTGAGATGAGTCACACACATACATGGAACTACATGATCCTTGATTCCAAGGTTGATATAGAGAGAAACCCCTAAGCTTGTTATGTTTTTGGGCCAGTTTTTGAGCATTTCTAGTCTCTAGCAAAATTTAGCTATGTCATGATGAATTATGAATTGTCCTTGAGATTTGTCAATTCAAACAATAATCTCAATTGTTAACTTATCTCTTTATTTAGGCACTTTCAGATCATGTATTTATTATTCTTGCTTCAAATTCTTGTCAGTTGTTATGCTTTATTGAATTTGTGTACTTGTGCTTGTTTTGCATAAAACATTCATCTATTATCATCTAACATTTATTTAGCAAGCATCAATTGTTATCAAGACATTCAAAAAGTTTTCAAGTGAAATTTAGAGAAGGAAATCTTTGAGCAATTATAAGAGTAATAGAGAAGTCGTGCTTTCATTAGAGGAGTATTGAAGCTTTGATGTTTATAGCATGGACACGTAGAATTGCATTAGTTTGCATAGCTAAATAATTATTTTATGTACTTTGGGTATTGTCCTCAATATTATATCGAATGGTGGTGGAATTTGAAAAGATTCAAGATAAGTGGAACACATATCCCCGAAACAAACTTTACTTTGTTTGCACATGTAAATGTTAACAGTTTAATTAAGGTTTAAGAGAGAGAAGATTGATTTCATAGCACTATCAAAGAAAAATTTTAAAAAAAACTGAGCACGATTTTTGGAAGGCAAACTTAAGCTTATAAAAAAAATTCAAGTCAGCACAATTTTGTGCCCAACATCTTCTTAATGATCTTTCTTATACTTCCGAAACGCCGAATGAGAATTACTGGAACATTTTAAACCTGTTTTTTTTATGACTAAGGTGGTCCTATGTCTACCCTCTTATTCATTGTGAGTTTGGTAGGTTATCTATGTCTACCCTCAAACCTTGATTCTTCAATCAGTTTTGATAATAAGTCTAATTAATGAGATCCTTGATATATATTATAAGCCTTGATTAGTTTTTGGTAATAGCGCTATATCACTTGCTGACAAAGCTCTCATCCTATCTCTAGATAAAAGATATATATATTGTTTGTTGTTGTGTATTTACGTTTAGCTGGTTGAAAGTGTCAAAGTCATATGTATAAATAAAGTGCAGGTTTAATTATGATTCCGTTAGTACGAGTATCACTTGTTTCTTCCCCCCTTTGGACACGGAATGCATGGATTACAGAAATGTTTAATAGCGACACAATAATTTATTTGATAAAGTGGAGCTATCAATTGTTTTTTATTTTATTTAATTCGGCATCGTGACACTGGACACAAAACCCTGGAAACAAACAAATCCAAGTTTGTCAACACAATTCCCTAAAACATGTGCCCGTAATTATTAAGACTCAGCCCCTGCTGCTTCACAGGTTACACGGACCGACCCAGGAATGAGGGGACTCCACATTAGTGCTAACGCCTTCAAAGTTCACATTGTAGGTTACCGCAAACCCCGTTCCCGCAGCAGCTACATCCTCGGTTGCCGTGTCGTTTATGACCACCACTACCCCCCGTTCCGTTCCCTGTTCACACCACTTCACAATTGTTTTAAGTTTACAGTTCTGGAATTTGACGGTCACCCCTGTAATATGATAAATTGTAAAAAAAACAATATTGAAAATTTGTATAATATCATTTTTTTTAAAGATATTTCAAAGTAATAACGTCTGTCTTTTAAAATTTTGGAAAAACAATTGAATAGAATTAAATTTCATACAACTTTTTCTTAAATTTGATTAATCGCATCTCCATAATAACTAAGGCAATCCGAATTCAAATAAAAGCTTTGCTTTCGTAAGTATATACCTCCCAACTAATTTTCACCCACATTCATCTTATATTATAACACCCACCTTGTTATAAAAATATGCATCAATACTTTTAAATAATGCCTCATATCTATTGTTAAAATATTCATAGAGAAGGAAATGACTAAATAATGAGAACACTGTAATAAAGAATAAGTATAATTTTTTATCTGAATTTTATTATAGATTTTCAATTGTAATATTTCTATTTTAGTGTAAATGAGATATTCTATAATGTCAATAAAAGTGGTACTTAATAGTGTGATTGTGCAAACTTTTATTCTCTATATAAAATTTGGCATTCATTTGACTGTCCACTATAAAAAAATTTTGCTAATTTTGAGAAAATTATCAAAAATAGTAATATCTTGAGTATGTCTCGAATTTCAGGACATTATAGTTAATTTAATCTATTGGTGAAATTATAGTATTAACTATATAAATATTTAAAATATATTTATATAGTTAATTTAATCTATCCTGAAATTATTATGTTGAGAGGTGTTTTATAATAGGAGGCAAGATTGTAATGGATGTTTATCCTCAATTTTATTCTTAAGATAAAATTTTGCATTCATTTGACTGTCATGTGATAGTTCATTCATAAATGTTACTCTTATTAGACTCTCACTCAAATACTTTTGTTTCTTTCACTTTTTTTAGAAAAGTCAATAAAAAATTAGTTATATCTATGGTGAGGACAATTTTAGATAAATGTATTTTAAATATCTATACTAATTCAACTCACAATAGAATGCAAAAATTCCCAAAATTGAAAAAGTAGAATGCTTATCCTTCTAACTTTTTATTAAAAAAAAAGCTAAACTAATTATAATTAAGTAATATATACAATATATTTGTATAATATAAATTACAAATCTACATTTTCGATGATCGATAGTTTAAATATTTATAAAATTGTAAAACAAGGGAAAACGGTCCAGAGACCATCAAATACCAGAGGTGCACGTCACCGCGTAAAAAACGTGAAAGGCAAAAGGAGATTGTCGTAAGGCGGAGCCAGTTTGGAGTGTTTCCCGGCTAACCTGCGGGCACGCCACACATATATTTTTTAGTATCGCCGCCGACGGGGTGGTGACGTGTGTGTTGAACGAGGAAAACGTTTGGAGGTATCGCGGCTAGGCGTGTGTTGCTGTCTCCCGAAAGAGGGGCGCATAAAAATGTGTGGGACTTTAACCCGGCAGAATCAGGGGCTATGTATATACGCCTGCCTTGTCCAGCGGGTGGTCAGATGGGCAGCGGCAGCAGGAGAGAAAGAGAGAGAGAGTGCTACGAAGATAATGCTAAGATTTTGGTGGAGTTATTCGCATTGCCAGTCAAAGTTTGGCGCGGGTATTGCCACGCAACTGTGCAGTACGATCTGAAGAAGAAGCCGAAGGCGGCTCAGCCTCCCCGATTTCTTCTCTTTTTATAAGCCTCTTCCCTCACAGTTCTTTTGCCTCCCTGTCTGCTACTTCCTCTGTTTCTCTCTTTCACTCTCAAATGTCATTGAAAATGGTCGCGGTTTGCAGTTCATGAGTTCCTCTCACATTGTCGCTTCCAGAAATTTTATCAATGCTCCGAGTTTTCTTTGTTTGCGTTAAGAATTGCATGTAATTGGTATTCGGAATGGCGTGGAATATGAAACGACCCTGCATAGAGCCCAACAATTTCATGTTGGTGCCGCCAAATGGCGGCAGAATCAACTCAGGAGATGCTCTGTTTTCCGTGCTGGACTCCTATAGCTTTCCTGCTCTCAGAGGTAGTCAGACATTGTGATTTGTTGCATGCTTTTGATTTGTTTAAATTAGTTTATAGCCGTGACTGGTTTGTTTTTTAGCCAATGCAGGCCTGCAGGACTCCAGAGCGTCTGGTTTTTTGGGGAAACGGCCTTATTTCTCCATGTTTGATCAGCTGGAAGACGACATGGACGAAAAAATGTTGGACTCGTGCGGATCCTCTCAGCTTCAGCATGGGGAGAAAAAGAGGAGGTTGAGTGTTGAGCAAGTTCGATCCTTGGAGAGGAGCTTCGAATCGGAGAACAAACTTGAACCGGAGAGGAAAATCAAGCTCGCACAGGAGCTGGGATTGCAGCCCCGTCAGGTGGCCGTGTGGTTCCAGAACAGGCGGGCACGGTGGAAGACCAAGCAGCTCGAACGCGACAACGATGATCTCAAAGAGAACTATGATGCCGTTGTGAACGAAAATCAGAAACTCCATGCTGAGGTGAACTAAAACTTAGAGATTCTTTTCTCCCTGTGGTAACATTGTAGAATAGTTTCTGGATATGACTGCGTACTGGTATTAAATTTTCATAAGTAAATCTAAACTGGTTTTCTTGGGATAGAATTGTGTAATAGTTTTTAATTTCCACGAGGTGAACTGAAACCGAAATAGAGATTTCGTAGTATGGTAACATTATAGGTTAGTTTCTGGATATGACTGCTTCAAAGTGAAGTAAATCTAAACTAGAGATTTCACACTCAATTTTCGTGGGATGGGACAGTGTAAGTTTTTAATTTAGATGAGGTGAACTAAAATTAAACTAGAGGTTTCTCAGTGTGATAACATTGTATGATAGTTTCTAGATATGATAATAGTTTTTAATTTTGACAAACTAAATTAGAGATTTCTCATTGTGTTAACATTGTAAGATAGTTTCTGGATATGACTGTACAAAAGAGTTGTTAATTTTGTTAATAACTACATACCCAGCTAGTAAGATAGTCTCTGGATATGACTGTGAAATAGTTTATAATTTCCATCATCAGGAGGAAGAAGTCTATGCTTGAAACCATAATATATGAATTGGGTGGATATGAGGTGAACTTAAACTAATCTAGAGACTAAGCAGTGTGGTAACATTGTAAGACAGGTCGCTGGGTCATTAAGTCCTGTAGTATGTTAAAAAAAGATAGTCTTCCATCATCAGGAAGAAGAAGTCTATGCTTGAAACCATAATAAATGAATTGGGTGGATATGAGGTGAACTTAAACTAATCTAGAGACTACGCAGTGTGGTAACATTGTAAGACAGGTTGCTGGGTCATTAAGTCCTGTAGTATGTTAAAAAAAGATAGTCTTTGAATATGATTTAGTTAATAATTTTTAATTTCCATCATCAGAAGAAGAAACCTGTGCTTAAAACCACGATTTATGAATTGGGTTTTACAATGTGTTTGAAATTCTATAATTCATTGATTTCAGGTTGCAAGGCTTAAAGCCGAGCTGGAAGCCTGCAAACCCAATGGCAGCAAGGGTGTGGTTAACAGCGTAAAAAGCGAGGCTTGCGAGCAAGTTGAGACTAATCAAGCCAATGAGCCGAGCCAGACTGTACAGTCTGAGTCTGTGACTGAAGAGGTATCAAAGAAATTACGAAAGGATTTCTCTACTTGCTCTGAGGTCAGCACTGAGCATAACACTGGAGATGCTGGGACTCCACATGAACAAGCTTCGACTGGTAATAATGACTCCTCTGTTCAAGGCACTTCCATGGGTCAATACTGCATCAATTTGGCTGAACACGCAGACAACAGTCTACCCATTAATGTCTACAGCCAGCAACAGTTGTTTGCCCAATTTGGGCATGTCATGAAATACTATGAAGCGGAGGGGAGCTACGAGCAATTTATGACTGACCTACCCTTCAATGTGGACGACCCAACTGGTTATGGTTCTCTCTGGGACTGATTTAGAATTTGCAGTTTTATCAATTTTTGCACATACAATGTATATTAATGAGTTACTGATCAAATTGGCTTAGTTAGCCATAACTATTGTTTATATAGAATCTTAAGAGAAATCCATTGCTTACTTCACAAAGAATTTCACCACTGTCAGAGCAACGCATAGTTTGTATACTTACATAGCCCTCCTTAAATACTTTCTAATGTAATATGAGTTCTTGGCAACGGACACTGCACAACCGCTCTGGCTAAAGGATATCTCATTGTAAGCAATCTGTCATCAACTTTATTTGTATAAAATTATTTTTCCTAGATATGGAATGTCTCTTGTTCAGGAACAAATACGTTTTGCATCAAACAATATATTTTTAGACCTCATATACATGAATCTGTCCTTATTTCCAATTTGTTTTTTTAATATTAATAGAAACCGTCAGAATTTAACTATAGTATGCATCGATTTTGTTTCCAGAAGTCAGTTTAGAACATGAAATTCCATAATTGTGCAAGTTGAACAGTAAATTCTGATTTGGTATTCCCATATTTTCTGATATGGGGCCATCTGTTATACTGTTGTATCTAAAGATCACACGCGTTCGCACTTTGAGTACTCCGCTCCATTATTATGCGCATTCTCACTTGGGGTACTTCATCTGTTACACAGATGTATCTAAAGATCACGCGCGTCATTCGCACTTTGGGTACGCAATCAAAGCAAATTACTATATAAGTAACAACACATCCCAAAACAATGAACCTGAGAAGCCTCTTCCATGATATCCCTATTTCATGGATCAGACACAGGAATCATGCCCACTTTGTATGTTTCAAGGAATAATCTCCACAGTCCTAGTTGTGAAAATTCTGTTTGTCTGGGCAGAACATTATGAGGGAAAACAAGTGAGATGAGATGGGTGGAGGAGGAATCTTTGGTCCTAATAAATGATTCTATGAGAAAAAAAAATGTTGGATGTTGACTAACATGACATGGAGCCTATGAGAAGCAAGGAACTGGGTAGAGTGTACACAGAAACGAGTACTTATTGTCCATATTTTAGAGCTACCGAGTTTTGTTTGCTTGTGGAAAGGCTGCAGCATGACAGGTTGTGATTATGACAGATCCCCAGTATACCCGGCGTTAAAAACTTTAACGGCCATGTGGAATGCAGATCTACTCAACGGCTGGATGATTGCTTTTTCTTTTTCTTGGTGTCCATGGCGTACGCCGTAGATAACCTTGTACGCAACCATAAAATTTAGGCCTCCCTGCTGTACTTGTTGCTAAAAACAGTCTTATCTGCCCTGCAATGCTTATCCTGATTCCCCAGTTTTATTTTCTCTAACTTCCAAACCCGTCGTGTTCTTTGAATGCAAATTACCATTTCCATTTCCAGATTTTATCAACATTCATACATCACGTGAATTGAATCGGACGGTTCGAAATTCGTTTCGGATTGATTTTGATGACGCGGCGCAGTCCACGCCGTGGATTCCTCCCCCCATGTTGTACGTAAACGGGGAGACAGCCTCCGTTGAGAATCTGTTTGTCAACCTTTCGGATAACGCAGAGAAAAAATATTCAGAATTTTTTAAAGGAGAAGGTTTCCGGGTAGGTGTGCGCGCCATTAAAAAAGTATTACTATTAAACCAATTAAGTCAGTCATTCGAGATATTCCGCAAAGTTGCAGAGAATCTCAAGTCACAATGGAGAGCACGCTGGTCTGATTTATAAATTAAACTTGCCCAATTCGTTTGATTTACGGACTGGTTACGTCTTCTAATTTGACTCTTCTTATTTTAAAAATCAAATCCATGCGTCGTTTTCCCTCGGGATGCAGCCTTGCTAGTTGTCAACAAATAATTAAGTAGCTCAAATCTAGATCATGGCGGAGTATCAGAAAATCAAAATGAAATGGAGGAAATACCCTCCACCCTCCAAATCAAACCCATTAATACTAGTTAATTGGCTTTATATATTACCTGCAGATTTAGTCTCAAAGCTGATCTCGCCGGATCATATTATTCGCCTTTAATTATGGCTTTCTAGGATTAATTATGTTTACACACACACATATATATGGAAAGGATTTACTTATCCAGGAAAAACCTGTCTTGCATCCACCAGCCCGCATTCTGTATTAGATGGATACTCCATATGTATATATTTAGGTAATTGAATGGGATGTTTTTTTATTTGTTTGTTTTTTTCGGTTTTCGGTTTTATGGTTTTAGTAGTGTTCCATGGTTTTTCGTAGTGCTTCATGGTTTTGGTAGTGTTATGTGATTTCAAATACATTTATGCGGCTTCTGTTAGGCTTGCACAGCCCACCAACAACACAAAACTAATTTAATTGTTTTTGGTTGATACAAGATTATTTGTGAACCCAAATGCTCTTGCATATTAATACAGCTCGAGCAATTTTAAAATTTTGAGGTCCTGCTCAAGTGAGAAGAATTCCATGTGGAGTGACATCTATGACACTCAACCAATTTGCATCCTCAATATTGCTTCCTTTTCCACTTGACAGCATACTTTTTGCATTTCTTATTGCATGTCTTCTTATTTTTGGTGTCAATAACTCGTTTTGCTTCCTCACGCACTTTCTCTTACATCTATTGTTTGGAGTACACCCCATAATCTTATGTATTGACAATCAATAAATCATAGATTATGATATATCAGAACTTATATGTTACTATATATTAAATTAACTAATCATTGATTTTGACAGGCGTATCATTGGATTGGAAAACCTATACACATCCAACAATACAGTTAAACGATCTCTTTTTGGCGCTAGCTAGGTGACTCCCTCTCGGATGCCCACTAGATTTTATGTGGAGCTTTCAACATGGTTGAATCTAATGAAGACAAGAAAGGGATCTTGCTTATGTGTTAGTGTGTCAGAGAACAAGAATCCGAGTTGTACATGTGGCACAAGCTCAGAATTTATGACCTGAATCACTATCGTAGACAAGATTCCAATGTTGCCTGGCTGCCCGGTCCAACTTCTGGAAAGGGAGAGACAAGGTGGTAAATAGGTTGGTTTGAGCTTCACTTGCTAAGCAAGACATTTTTTCACTTTCTTCCATTAATAACAAACATGTTTCAGTAGTCGAGCTTGCCTTACTCTCATACCATCAACCCATCTATTCTTGCATTACTTGGAATGCTCCATGCCTCAAAAATAAAATTCCCTATTCTATGTCAACACTGCCCACCTTCAGCATGAGAGAACTATAAGACATATTTTAATGAGTTGGAACCTAATTCCTAGACCCAAAGGAGATATGAATTGGATCAAGAATGGTGGGATGATGCTATCAGAATAACCACCACCTTTCTTAGGCTTTATTGGAAACAAGAAAACATCTATGGGCAAAGAGCTCGTGAAGCATCATACCATGAATTCCAACGTATTTGACATGATTTTAATAACACTCATTTCAACATATCTCTAAAAAAACAAGTGACTCATTGGTGGCACAAACTTAAAATGGAAGAAGCATACAAATCCTAAGGAGTCCAACTCATAACAAGGTTACATTGGTTAAAAATTGGAGACATAACATCTAAAGAGGTTTTTGCTCTTCTCTGATCTAGACATATTATAGACAAAACTAAAGTCATTCAATTTTCAATGTTAGACTTACCAAATTGTCAAACATCCTACAAGATTTTGTTCACCATTATCATGTGATGTTTTTGCTTCTCATCCTTCCTCACCCAAAAGACGAGACACTATCACGAAATGCCTTCAAGAGGTCCCTTGCAAGCTTTCCCAAGCTCAAAGAGTTGCATGTGGTAGACCCCTCTCCCTCAATGACCTCAAAGAAGTAGTTATGCAAATGGCTTCTGACAAAGCTCCTAGAATTGATCGTGTCCCTTGTGAATTTTATCAACCTCTATAGGATTTTGTTGGCCCTAATCTACCTAAAGTGTACCTTGAAGCTATGACCTCTAACTCCTTGGGTGAGCTCATCAATCAAGGTAAAATTAATTTCATTCCATAAATTGTTAATCATGAGCAAATCACTAATTGGAGGCCCATTACTCTTCTCAATGTCTCCTATAAGATCATAGCCAAATCCCCGATAAACAGACTTAAGCATCTCCTTCCTCTCATTGCATGTAGTGAACAGACTAGATTTATTTAGCGCACGAACATTCTTGATAATGTTATAATTGTTTGGGAAGTCATGGAATGGGCTAGGGTATCTAATGAAAAGGATTTTTTGTGAAGATTGATTTTGAGAAATAGTATGACATGATAGAATGGTCTTTCATTATTGTAATGCTCCAAGCTCTTGGTTTTGGACATCTCTTTGTTTGTTCTGACAACATGCTTTTTCAATATGGAGGAGCCTGTATTTCCATCAATGGAGCCCAATCTTCTATATTTTGTCTCTTCAGATCCATAAGACAAGGTTTCCCTCTCACTCCATCTCTATATGTGTTGCCAGGAAAAGGATCCAACTATCTATTGACCATCTATTCTTCCCAAGGTTTGGTTAAAGGCATAAAAATCCCTCGATATGAACAACTCATCAACAGTCACTTTGTAAATGATTCTTTCCTCACCTTAATTGAGGAAGAATCTTCAGTCAATAATGTCATGGAAGTCCTAGTTAATTTTTTTCTTTCCTCTAGTTTTTCCATTCAATGGGGAAAATTCCCAATGTTATAGAAAGTCCCTCACTCCCAAGCCTTTATGGTTAGAAGGATATCAATGGGAATGGATTCAACCTGGGGTAAAATTTAAATGTCTTGGTATTCCCTTTATTTTCAAAGGCTCCCCTTTTGAGTTATGTACTTATGTTGTTTGACGAGTGGAAAAAAAATATCTTATTGGATTACCAAACCCTTCTCTTGTAGGGAAACTCAAGATCTATTCCAAAGTCTTGGATGTCACCCATGTCTCCTATTCTTCTTGTTGGGCTCCTTCTAAAGCAACATATGCCAAGTTGGAAAAACCTTCTCAGAGACTTTTTATGGGCTAATTATGAGGGCCATAAAGGGTTTCATGGAGTTGCATGGGACATTTTTTGTAGGCCCAAAGAAGCAAGAGGCTTGGGGCTTTTGGACATCAAACTCCAAGGATCTGCCCTCCGTGTTAAATGGACAATTCGAAGACTTGAAGGTTTTGAAGCCTAGAAAAATCTTCTTAGACATTGTATCAATCAAAAAACACCTTTGGGCCATCAAGCATGGAGAGGACTAGGGTTCTAAATCATTCTTCTTTCACCTATGCCTGTGAACCATAACACAAGGAAATGTACTAGGATTTATGCTCATGAACACATATATTCTCTACAACAAAACCCTATATTCATAATCATGAGTCCAATAACCACATTACATTCATTGAGGCCATAACATACCAATTTAATAATGCAGAGCAAGGTCATGTATCAGAAACTAAGCTACATCCTTCATATTTTAAGGATAAACACAGACCCATCCCTTTACATATGCCATCACTCCTATATTTCCTCTAATCCCAACCCACAAAATCCTCCATTATATTTCTACAGAGCTTCGCCTCTCTTTCGCCACCACTACTCTGCCACACACCCTCTTCTACTACCCGCACATCTCTATATATAGCTTTTTTCCTTCACCGTTATGCCTTCTGAGGTAACATATTTCTTGCCAAGTGTCCAAGTGGTCCTTCAATGGAGCATGCTTCCTTTGATCTGATCTCTCCACTCTTTGTAATGATGTCCTTCTGGATCCTTCCATCGTATGCATGGAATATTCCATTCTTGATCCTACAGCTGTCAGGTTGGCACCTTATCCACTTCGCATGCTAGGCGAGTCACGTTTTCCTCGTGTGCTATCTGAAACTCCGACTATGGCTAAGTCCTAAAACCCGTCTTGTCTTTCACACGCGCACCGTGTTATCTGCTAAACCCTACTAGAACCCTACCCTACACACCTTCGACCTATGCACCCTTCTTCAATTAGGTCCCGTGCGCCCTTGCGCCTTCTTGTACTTAGCCAAATATTTTGGGGCCCAACATTTATTAATACAAGTACACTTTTCAATAAAAAATAATAATTAATTAATTTTAATATAAAATAATGTTTTTATTGAAAATAAAATGAAGATTATAATAACAATTCTAAAATATATTAAATGGAAATATAATGAATATTTAGAAATATCTTTAACAATAATTATACACATTTATTTTTTGTTCATACCTTAATTAAAAATATATTTTTACACAACTATATTTTTCCTGAATAATAATTCATTTAATATTCCAAACATAAATTGAAAGGTTGCACACAATTTGTTTCCCAAAAGCCCATATCCCAAACAACAACGAGTTTGGTTTCCAAACAAATATCGTATATGCAAAAGATTTGAAAGCGCTATTTCATGACAACATGCTAGATTATTTAATTTGAAATACTAATATTTTATTTTACATTTCTTGTTTTTATAATACATTATTTATATCAATGCCACAATTTTTTGTATATGTTCTATCAGTATTAATAAAATTGTCTCCCGATTGTTTCTTCCATTTCTCAAAGAAACAATTTAGCTCGTTTTAAAGAGAATTCCTTAGGCTGAAAACCTATTATTTTATAACCACTTTATTTTATATGAACATTGTTAACCACTTTTAAAAATTGTCTCTCAGTTGTTTCTTCCATTTCTCAAAGAAACAATTTAGCTAGTTCTAAAGAGAATTCCTTAGGATGAAAACCTATTATTTTATAACCACTTTATTTTATATAAACATCGTTAATCACTTTTTAAAAATGTTTTAAGCCATTAAAATATAAATAACAAAAATTAGAGACATGTTTATCCATTTTTATTGTTGACAAAACACTCATCTTTCCTCGTAGGTGTGGGCAATCCCCTCTACTAAAATGTTGTTTGCTTTTTTTCTCTCTGAAGTAAAATGTTGTCTATTACTTTCCCTGTGAAGTGAAATGAAAGCTTCTTGAGTTTAGTTTCTTTCTTCCTCTTTTATAAAGCTCTTTTCCTCTTTCACTGAGCCGCTCTATGCTCTTTGTTATATCTTACATAGTTGAATAGTGTTTGGTTGTGTAGTAACTCTTATAGCAAACGGTATCTGATTGATTATGTTGTACTTCTTTCTTCTCTTTTTATGTGGTTGCTTCTTTTCAAATTCATTTTTGGAAAAGAAGTTTGTTATCTACAATAAAGATGCGGATTGTTATCCTATAGACTTCAATTTGTGGGAGGTGGTTGTCTCTTATGTTTCCTCCTCATCCCTAAACCAAGTGTTTCCTACTTGTCTTTCTTTAGTGCATTTTCTATGTAAACATGATCGTAGTTGCCATGTTTCTGGGGCTTGTATATTTTTGCTTGCAGGCTTAGCTCGGGAGCATAATTATTTTTCTCTCATTCTCCTCTAGCATTGTATTGTTGAAATTAAAATTTTCTTGGGTGAGGGCCTCAATAAAATCCCTTGTTTTACCCTTTAAAAAAATTAGTAATTTGTTATAGAAGGCCAAAGTTGGCCCAGAGGATAGGAAGTGCAAAATGAACTCCACCAAAACCAAAAGAGAAAAAAATCTTTAAAGGATGTGCACCTAGGTATATCTAATCATTATATTCTATCATGATGTCGCTTCCTATGTAATCTTGAAGAAGAAACAAGGTGAATGAAAGAAGCAATACTATAACATTGTGGAAGCAAAGTCTCTAGTAAGATGTTGGTGAAGATAAAAAAATCTCTTGAAACACAATATCCAAGCATCTTTGATTCCCGTATGACATACATATTTGAAAAGAGTTATATGAAAGAAGGGATTAACATAAAAGGATATATATATATATATATATATATATATATATATATATATATGAATTTTTTAATGGACCATAAATGTATACAATCTAATTACATTTAGAAATTTTAAGATAGATGTATTTAATACTATATGTAATTAATAGTTAGATTGTTTATTGTAACTTTCAAAATTTTGATGGGTGACAAAAATAATAATCAAATGATTAGATATTTAGGGTTTGTGTGTTGGTAAATGTTATGATCAAGCTCACTACTTTAACATTGTACTACAACTCTTTAAATTAGATAGTTACTTTTTGTGGGATTTTTACTCGCATGTGTTGTAATGATTACTCAAATTACTAAAGAGGTGAATTACATTCACCATTCCTCTCTTGTTGCTAAATGGATCTATTTTCTTTGTCATTATTACTAGAACAACTACTCATGAGGTTTGTTTGGGTAATCAATAAAACCCACACTAGTCAAATTTCTACAAAAATTAACAAACTTATCTTGATATGTGCTCTAAAATGGAAAAAAGGGTGGGATGTAATAGAATTAGTGTGTTAACTTTGATCATCATGGGGCACTTTCATCCTAAAATTTGGCAATCATTATGTTGATACTTGATGCATTGAAATGTCTACTTGATTGCACTTGCATTTCAAACACAATGTAATGGGATCTCTTGCCAGTTGTAGGACTATAGTTGCAAGAGAACCTCCAAAGATAGTTGGTTTTGTTTTCTAAACTACTCATAAGGCTACCACTATCTATCTACCTTAACTAGTTCTAAGCTAATAATATACAGGGAAAAAGGAAAGATATAAATAAAAAAGAAGCGATGCACTGAGATTGAGGAAATGGGAATGAATGGCTCCTTTCTACATATGAATTCTATGTATTTATTTTGAACATCCAAGAAGGGTTGACAACACAATGTACAAGCTAGACTAAGCAACAAGAACAAAATCAAAATCCAAAGGGTAAACAAGAAATAATTGTAATAGCTTATATTAGTGCTTGAATGTACATATAACCACATAGAGGTATGAGTTATTACACGCGTAGAACACGAGTTCAAGACAACATGGAACAAAATGCAGACCATTTGGGTCAAGGAAAGTATGCTACTCCAACCTTTTGAATGTAGAGAGACCCTCTTTACTTATTCATTTTTTAAATAAAGAACAAAGAAGAGGGAAAGAGAAAAAACATTTAGTTCCAATCACCCTCACCCAAACTTTGTTGCAAATCCTTCATCTTGAGGAAACATTTCCTTCTTCCATGATCTTTTAAAAGATTGTAAGGGGACAGAAACTTGAGTGACCAAAATATACCACATTTGAGGAGGTAATGTAGACCTTTGAAAAGCTCAAAACATTAATCATGGGTCGCTTGACTTAGTGAAAACACCCCTGTAAAAGAAATAATGACTACTCAAGGCTTCAAATGTAAACTATGGCACCAATGTGCATCCAACCATTATGAAAGTTATATCAATTGATATATTGCTTCAAGAGATTTTCAATGGGACCGAGAATTCATAAATCAGATATCATAGGAGTTATGGCCAAAAGAGTGATATGTAGACCACCATGAACTTTCTGACTTTTCAACACAAACTTTATGGAAAATTGATCAACCAGGGGTTGACACTTGACGGTTATGGATTGTCTAATCACCCGATCATAACTTTATCTTTCCTAAAAGTTGACAAGTCAAAAGAGATCTTAAGATGGAAGATTGATCTTGAAATCATAGTTTCCCTTTGTTTTTCCCATCTTAGTAGTGATTTCAAGATTGACGATTCATATTGATCTTGAAGATCAATGGTCAATCTTGAAATTGTGTCTTTCACATGTTTTCTTCATCGTAATTGAGATTCATGATTGATGGTTGACATTGTATTTTCAAGATCCAATGGCCACTCATTGTTCCTTGAAGATCAATGACCAAGATTTGATCAACCTTTAAAATCAATGACTAGTAAACTTAGAATATTTGATGTTAAATCTTGACCAGCTTTCAAGGATTCTAAGATTGATGGCTCAAATTTGATGAATTTTTTATCAACAGTCAATATTTGAATAGTCTATGTCATATTTAACTCCCCATTAATCCATGCTTGGAAGATTAACAAATCACATTTGAAGATGAAATCAATGGCCAAGCTTACAATCATAGATCCTCCACATGATCTTGTCCACTAGTCAGATTTGAAGATTGGTAATTGTAATAATTCAAACACGACATAATTGTTAACTCATTCAAAAGATTTAGTTGTCAAATCGTTGCCATTGAAGGCCATAGCCAAGGAACACGAAAACATGTAAAATATAGAGCACCGCAATGGCTACGAAACGTCCTTTGAAGCTCAATTCAAATTGTTGAATGTTGGGAAGCCTTTCCACGGGTATGTGAAATTAATTGAGGCTGCCATGGATGAGTTTTAAGCTCTAGAAAGCCATATATATTACCACCATTAGAGCTCTTCAAGCGTGAAAGATGAGAATTGAAGGTTCGAGGATTGAAGAGATCACGAGCAAAGAGAAAACACGAGACATAAACCTTAAGGGGAAGATGTGACCAAGATGATTTGCCTTGAGAATCTTTAGACTTTGAGAACACAAGGTTAATAAATATAAGTCACGTAGCACATGTTATCAACACATTGAATCGTCACTTACTTTTTGTTTTGTTTGAGAACTTAATCAAAATAATAATAATAACATGACTATTTAGTAAAGTTTGAGACTTTTTTCCCATATTACTATAACTAGATTAATTTTATTTTATTTATAAATGATAAAGAGAAGATTGGTAGAGATTTAAGGAAATTATTAATCAACGGAGTAGGTTCAAAATCCATAATAAGAACCTTCTAATTACACTAAGAAACGTCTCTATTAACTTGAATATCATCTATACGTCCCGTTAAAAGCTGCCACGTGTACAGCCCGCAAGCAATTGCTGGCGGATCTGTCTTACGTCCAAAGCAAATACATGCATATGGCCGGGAATTTTACCATACCGTAAAAGTGTAATTAAAGAGCGTGGGCGTGGGGGGGTTCTTCTTCTACTTTAGGAACTTAGTAGTTGGGTGGGGACACTCGATGATTACAAATAAATCCCACAAACTCCCCATTTATAGACGGCGTTGGCAATGGCGACCCCTAAAAGTCGGGGCACGTCCAAATTCTAACGGCGTGAAACAGGACGAGCTCGTTTCTCGCGACAGGTGTTGTCTCGTCTAGTCTAATCCAAGCATTTGATTTATGCCGTCAAGTCGGTCAGAAAATGCAGTAACAATTTTTCATGTCCTTCCCCTGTAGGCTTACGGCCACGTCGAGTCTAGGAGTTATATGGTATGACGTGGCGTTTTCCGTGTATTTCATTGGAAGGAGCCCGGAAAGTGGAAATATACTGAAAAGGGAGGGGTTCAGAAGAGTCGGTGGACCGTGGGGGAGGCCCACCACCAGCGGGAGGGAAATAAGTACGTCTAATTCTGAGCGAGTGAGGACCACAACGGCGTGTTACGAGGTTGTGACACGCCGCGTTACGCATTCCGGCAGAGCCGGGTCCCGGAACCTTTTTTCGCTTTGCCAGCCGCCATTTTGACTATGCCATTTGTGGCTGAGGACACGCGTCGGACATCTGTTCGTCTGTTGGCCAAAATGCAGGGTGTCAGTGCATTTGCTTTTTTATTACTTTCTTTTTCCAATCGAATTTGTTTCGGCACCGATTTGAATTTTTCGAGGACGCCTTGAAATGCTCCGTGGGAGCTAAATTTGGTGGGCACATTCGATTTTTGTCAAGAACGTATTATGTGATGTGGGACTTTAGGGAGGACGGTCCAAAATTCTCTCGAGTAGGGAGAGTCTGCAAATTGACGATTTGCAAAAAGGTTTGGTCCGACGATGATGTGTTTTTTCGCTTCGATTTTTTTTAGGGGTCGGTTCATATCTTCTAGGGTTGTTTTAATGCCAAACTTTATCTATTAACTCACTTTTCAAGAGCATACTTACAAAATACATTTTAAAAGTACTCCAAAGTTCTTTTCAACGTAGTAGCATAATTAAGAGTAACCCTCACACATGTTTGAATCACTCTGAATTGGGTTTAAGAGTCATGCTTCTCAATCTAGAGACCTTCAAAGTCAAGTCGAGCCTAACACGTAAAGCTTATGTTCCTTGTTGTCAGGTGCTCAAGTTGCCAAGTTAGTTGCATCCATATAGATGTCATGTGCTAGGTGGAGAACTACGTGCAGCTTGAGCCATCTTTAGAGTATTGTCAATGTAAGAGGCGCATGTATTGCACTTCAATCCAACCACTAATAATTTTGCAGGGTTTGAAGTTCTTTCACATCACACAAAGGGTTTCACAAATGTACGATGCCTAGGGTTTTAGACTAGATCACATCACATTTATTGGTAGAGAGAAAGAAAGTTACAAAATGACAACACATCATTGTACAAAATTGTTCAACAAGTATCCACCTAACGCTTCTATACATTCTAGACGGTTCCATACTTGCTCAATTTTACACCCCAAACCCAAAAAAATTAGGCAAAATGTAAGATCACTTCTAACTTACACAGTCACACAACATGCCAATTCAACTTCCTACATCTGCAATCAACTAAGTGCATCTACTTTCTTGTGTTTTAGCAATCATTTCCATATTTTATCCAATAAATTGCTAATAATAATATTTTTGATCTAGGCAATAATGTTTACTGATTAATTTGAATGTACTACTTGTTGCTAACCCTTAACCGTCACATAAATAACAACACTTTAACACAACATCTTCTCTTATAATCTATTTACAATTAAATCACAACCATCATTGATAACAACTATAAGGTCGGAATTCTGCGTCTTCAGTTATTTCTTTTTGCATATTTAATTTTATATTAATGTTCTTTTAAGTGAGCAATGTTTGATATTAATTTGGTTGATTTCTTTAGCTTGTAATAGTTTATTTCACATAAACGAAACTATAAGAATATTGTTAATTTTATCTGTCTCTTACTATATATACATTTGTGCTTCATCTTCTATGGCATTCCCCTCATTTTACTTTTGACTCTCAAAATTAATTAAAAACATTAATTTTACAAGTGCCATGCAAAATGATTGCTCAAACGCTATTTTGGGTAGGCCTATTTCTCCTTATTAACATTTTGGAAGATAATAGCAACACACTTCCAACCTATAAAACTTCATGTGCAATGAAAACAATAAAGTGGTGCTGATATCTAAGAGGTCTCAAGGTTGAATCTTGATAGAGGTGGAGGCAATCAACCAATTTATTTTAGTCAACTATCAACAAGAAGTGATCGTACACCATTTTGCATGGCATTTAGGCCCTTCTATTTTACACCATTCTCATAGTTTCCCCCCCCCCCATTCCCATTCACATGCCAATTCCTTTTTTACTCGAGTCTTGATTCAATTGAACACATTACTTTTTAGCTATATTGAATTGTATTGTTATATATCATGTTGACAAGCATAATATACATTGGTAGCTATGGGTGGTGGTGAAGCATAACACTGTGAGATGTTAAAAAATGGTTGATCTTAAATTTGATGTTTGTTTTATCATTAGAGGGTAATTTTTATGTTTTATTAAGAGAATGAGATAAAAATTTGTGATATATTTGACATATAATAGAGTTTGGAGCTCATTTTGTCTTTCTTGAAAATATTATTTTAAATATGATGCAACACGGTACAACTATATTGAAGTTGTATATTATTTAGCCAACACTGTATATATGCATGTACAATATGTGTCATATATATGGTGTACACACACACACACATTAAATTTAGTAATAATATATCTAATTGGTAATATTATTGATGTTATTACAAATAAAAAACAAATTTATCAAATAAATTAATGTTAAAATTTATAATCTCCAATTTAACTGTTCTCACTCGTGTATTATAAGTCTCTATATGTTACATTCACATTTTTAGATAAATAAAAAACGGAATTGTCTAAGTCTAATATGAAATTAATTTTACTTCGGTGTCATATAAAAAAGTTAAATTTAAAAGAATGGATCAACCAAGTCTTGGACGAACAAGGAGTACAAAAATAGCCAAGGTATTGTGATGTATTGACAAATAAAGAAACATGCGAGGTCGAGGTTTCAAGTTCAAATCCCCTTGGTTAGCATGTGTAATAGTACTCCCAGGACTAGGGTCATGTTTATGCCCTAGATTCGCATAAGTGTTGTCATTGAGTTGTTAGAGTTGGCCCACGTCGTGTGTTATAATCTTAGTCCCAAGTTCAATCCTCAATTGTAGGGTCTCCTATACGTCATCCTATGTTTAATATCTGTATGTGTGGTCCTCAATAAATTTGACATCAATAAAGAGTGGCCTATACATTGTTTCTCTCTATAAAAAAAAAAAAAATGAATTCAAAAATGAAAAAGAATACTAAATTAAAATATTCATTTTTTTTTTTCAAAAATAACTAAGTGTTTTTTTAGGTATGTTTGGATAAATTGTTAGCTGATGATAATTCGACTTTCTATGTATGTTGTGGCTCCATAAATTTATTGGGTGGGCTTATCTTTATAAAATTTCGCAAAAAGTTATGGGCCCTTTCAAAACCCTTCATTTACCCTCTAGTTAAAAAACAGAAAAACTCTAATCTCCGACTCACTCCGAGTCTTACTCAATCGTAAACTGGCCGTCAAATTTAGATCCAGAAGCCCATCTTAGCACTATTGAGACGGGGATGTGCCATGTGTTGATGACAGTAGGTCTAGGGCTGCTGTTCTTTACACGTGGACGCGCATCACTCGCCTGGCATCATCAACTCTTCCCGTATTTGGACGGGAATAAATAAATTAGTAGAAACGACAAGCGAATAGTCCGATCTGGCAGAGTCCGTAGTCTTTTCCTTAACCCGTGTTGTTGCGTTGCCAGCTAGAATATTCTATTTAAGGTAAAGAATATACTTGTAGAGTGCCAGCTGGCTACAACACTGGTAATTGCGCCCGCATATCCCTTGTCAGGCACGACACCTGTCACAAAATAGGAAAAGTCCCCTCCTCAACCGTCATCGCACCATCTATGGCAAAATACGAAAATCGACGGTGTCTATCCATTCCCCAATGTATGGATTACGTCTGCACGGCACGATTCCAAGGTAGGGTTACTAGTGATCGACTTCCCACTTACGTCATCTCCTTACCTACTCCTAACAATTCCAAGGTATTTTTGGATTTGCTTTTTGAATTGGAAGATAAGGATTTCATTTATAGGTGTACAAATACGATTGAAGTTTTATTTTTTTGGATTTTTTTAAAATTTGTCTTTTATTCATTTTTGTCATTTAAAAAGGCCCACAGTAATGTCTATGAGACGTTTATGTAAAATAGGAATGAACTTGACAACCTTTTAATGGGAATATATTGGTCTTAATATTGGGTGACAAATTCGATTCTTTCCTTTCACGGGTGAGTGGTGGGTTTTTTCACTCTACATGAGACGTATCTAAGAGTGTCGTGTGCTTTTGGCTGTGTTATGGGTCAATCATAGAGAAGTATTT
Source organism: Taxus chinensis (assembly GCA_019776745.2). Lineage (NCBI taxonomy): Eukaryota > Viridiplantae > Streptophyta > Pinopsida > Cupressales > Taxaceae > Taxus > Taxus chinensis. The sequence goes on along the minus strand of JAHRHJ020000037.1, from coordinate 76,694 downwards.
GTGGGACAAATGAGAGCTTTGCAGTGTTTGAGCTTGCATTCCACTATGGGAATGGATGTTTGTTTTACATTCAACATTCCTTGTTCTCAATACCCACGATAGCTTGCTTGCATTTCACTAATAATGTCTATCTTTCAAAATGCCTTTATTCTGCCATAAATTATAATGTACATGACTCATTGCCATGTACTAAATTTCTTGGCTGCATTCGTGTATTCCGTATTTTATAGTTAATATTAATGTTTGGTTTTTATAAATGTAAAGTTATAATAATAAAAAGCTAATAATTAAAAATCTAGAGCAGTGTACGATTAATTAGTTAATTATTATGGCGCTTGTAATATAGAGATAAAATTGAGAGTAAAATGAAATAATTAATTCAAAAGATATTCAATAAAGTATACATAAAATGAAATGAAATGAAACAAGCAACATAAATTGTTCGTCCCCAAATGGTTAGCCACAAGTTAGCCATCCTCCCGTGTCCTGCAACAAACACATTATAACCAAGAGTCCTAAAGTTCTCAAGATTTGGGGTTAAGAAATGACTATAATTAGTCACATGAATCAAGCTCCGAAAAGAAACATAATTAGATGCCTTGAGCTACATAAAAAAAAGTTGAGAATAAAATCTCCATTCTGGAAGGGTTCTACAAACCCGCGCTCCTCCACCCATCCTACAACAATTGGTGATGAGTTAAGTTCACTGAAGATATAAAAATTGAATACCGCGAGCCATACAAAAAAGAAATCTCGAGCTAGAACATTCCTTGAAACCTTAAGCCAGAGCTTAGTCGACAAAGTCCAACATTGACATGCACAAATTAAAACAAAGGCAAAGATTGGCCAAAAAATTGTTATGGTATTAGTGTGCTTGTGCATTTATTATTTAATATTGGTACAAGATTAGTTTATTTTTTATTGTATTCTTAAACCAGACTATGTCACCTTCATACTTCTCCACATGTCTTCCTTTAGTATACATCCTAGATCCTTATTATTCTCAACTAATGAAATTTGTGCTCTCCAAAATTCCATTAAAATTTTCAAAGATCTTTTCATCTTTCCAATACATAAATATAATAAATGTAGAAACTGATTAATTATTCTGATCTTAACTCGTATTTCAATGTATTTCAATTCTTCTTGTTTTATTGAGGAAATGAAAAGGGTAAATTTAACTTTAAGGATTTTTACATATTCTCAACTAGAGCTGTTCATCTCTTTCAACGTATTGAGCATGTTTAACTTCCATATACTTTATTGGTACGCGGCTCAATCCATCAATCAAGGACTCAACAATCTAAATTTGTGTAATTTTAATAAATACTTCAACTAGGTTTACTCATGTATTAAATCTTCAATGATTTCCTCCAAGATTTCAAAAAAATGTCCAATAGGACCTTTTCATTATGAAAAGTATTCAATGTGTTTGTCGAAAAAACAAACATTGATAGGGTAGGTTTAATCATAGCTTCTCAAATGTAAAATATATAATACTTCAAATGACATAGTTCACACCACTTAGATTATTAATTAGTGAAATTTGATGTCCATGAGAGAAAAATGACTAGTCGAACAAATGAAAGCTATGTACATGCCCTTCCAGCACAATACATAAGACAACGGTTTAATGTGACCGAATTCCCTTAAACAGAGTTCATAATAACTAAAATCAATGCACTAGAGTGGAAAATTTGTAACTATAAATATTTCAAGGATTTCAGGTACCTTGAGAATGGGACTCACGACTGTGAACGGGCTACAAAATCCAAAATTTATCCAAGCTTCTCCACTTGATTTGTATCAAGCTAAGTAGCTTGTATGGAAGCTAAAGAATACTCAACAAAGGATGGATTAGTAGATAGATTTTTAGGGTCGACCTGATAACAATCTAGTAACTTGTAAGGAAAAAAAAACTCCCTACCATTCTAGATGCCAACCACTTATATTTTTTACAATAGTTTTATAACGTTTACTTCTGTTGTTTGATGCAACAAATTGTGATATCATATTGATACTCTTATCTCTTCTTTCTATTACACCTACTTTGATCACCTTACCTCTCCTTATATCATCCAACTCCAACCAGTAGATATTCTAACGCCTGCAAAATAACTCACATTTTGGTGGGCTCATGACATACCCAATCTTGAAGAGGTCAATTAGACGACATCTCTCAGGGCTTAACTCATACATTCATACTTCTACAAAAATTGGCCTAATATTGATACTATTGTAGCATGCTTCTTGAAGTCGACCTTCATTTTAGGTCCTCAAGGTAGAACTTCAAACGATCTAGATCTGGTAAAAAGCTAATTTCCATGCAATCTAAGGCACACTGATAATGATACGTGAATAGGACAGATCCTTTTGGTGATGACTTCAGGGGGATTCCTTACGACGATTTATCCCTGACAAAATAGATCTTGACCATAACAAAGGGATACAAAAGTGATGAACGACATCATCTGAGAATTGGATGCAAATTCAGACATTATCCTTGCATGGCTGGTGCTAAGTTAAATGATCAGAAAAGGAAACACAATGGAGGCTGTAATTGTAGCTACGACCAAACTATTAGGATCACCATGATCACTCCTGAGGCTGATCTACACTTGATTGAGAATGGGTAGACTGAAACATATTCCTCTTATAACCTGAAAATGATATGTTCTTGGGAATGACTGAGTCTTTCCTTTTATCTTCTTCTCTCAATCTACCCTTCTTTTTCTTCTAATAAAACTATTTGCACCAAGATGTCATGAAGGTTTTCAATGATTTAAAAAAAGGACTCTCCTTTTCCTCTACACACTGGTCACAGGACCCTTCTAGAGAGCTTTCCATTTGACTGTACCAATCATTCATGGAGAACTCAAAAGCTGACATTAGGACTATGGTCAACAAAATCTTGAAGTCTTCAACATTGATCCATGAGAGCAGGGAGGGGTATGATCATGTCATTAAAAAAAAAACTATGGAAGACTATCTAAGATGGGTCGTCGCCGACTATCATGGAACCCTTGATATAGTCGATGGAATGATCATGATTCAAGGATACAAGATTCCCTTTCTTCTTTTCATCTCATAGGTGAGTTTCACAGTCATGAAGGATCAAAAAATAGCTAGGACTACTTAGGATGAGTAAATTAGTATCTGATGCATGGACAATATCTAAATAAAGGCCTTATAAATATTGGTGATTATCTTTAAATGATCGTCTATATAGGATCAAATGGAAGGATTAAAGACCAGAGGAAATCAAGCAAATGAGGAGTCAGGGCTTAATTAGGGGTGATTAGGGAAGAAACCTCATATGGTGGGAAATAATAATAGATGGGATTAACTTGATTTCAGGACGCCTTGAAAAAATGAAATTCATATAAGGGAAGAAATTTCATTCACTGTATCTAAAAGATTTTTATGGAGCGATCATGAGGAAAATTTAGCTATAAGATATATAGGTCTTCTGCATTTTCACACTAGGTCCATGGAGTATTTTATTTTAGTGCATAGGGATTATATATGCTTGATTTTGAGATGCTGCTAACTTTGGATTTAAGACACCAAAACCTAATGTTTACTTAGATGGCTTCAACTGTAGATTGAGAAACAAGGACGGAAGCCTCAATTAATGTTGCACATGTGCAACTATGCAACAATAAACACATCCGTGAATACAATAAAATACAAATATATGGTTATAAAAATACATAACCATATAACAAAATAAATAAACCACTATTACCAAATAAGTAACCAACTAATACATACAAATACCATTTATAATAACAAACTAAATAAAAATTAAATAAATAATTACCTATGCTAAATTAACTAGGTAAACTATGTTTTACCTAACATTCCCCCCCTTAATTTTGCATTGCCTCAAGGGATGAGGAGAGGAACTCTCTGAACAACTCAAACTTGTCACGTGCAAGTGACTTTGTGAAGATATATGCTCGTTGTTCAGCTATTGGGAAAAATTGAAGTTGTATGTTGTGTTTCAAGACATGCTCACATATGAAATGAACCTGTACCTCAATGTGCTTTGTTCTCTCATGAAACACTGGATTGTGAACAAGTTTGAGAACACCTTCATTATCTACATACATGGTGGTAGGTTTTTCCTATGGTACTCCAAGTCCTTCCAGTATGTGACGTAGCCATATCGCTTCACAGACAGCTCCACCTGCAACACAATATTTGGCTTCTGTAGAAGAGTGAGAAACAAAGTTTTGTTTCTTGCTTCCCCATGATATCAGTCCAGATCCCAAAAAGAATACAAATCCAGAAGTGGATTTCCTATCATCAATGTTACCTGCATGATCTGAATCCAAATATCCAGTCAAGAAGAAGTTATCATTCTTCTTGTACTCTAGACCAAGATCCATAGTACCCTTGAGATATCTCAAGATCCACCTTGCTACTTTCCAATGAAAAACTCTGGGTTCCTGCATGAACCTGGAAAGATAGCTTACTGCAAAGCTTGATATTTGGTCTAGTATATGTTAGGTAAATGAGACTCCCAATCAACTGTCGATAGAGAGTTGCATTTACCAGAGGAGATGGATCTGAACGAGATAACTGTAGTCTCATCTCCATAGGTGTAGCAATAGGTGTGCAATCCATCATCCTGAATTTCTCAAGCATTGTCTTGGTATACTTCAACTGAGAAACAAATATGTGATTCTCTTTCTACCATACTTCCAATCCAAGACAATAGTGCATGAGCCCGAGATCTGTCATGTCGAATGATCGATTAAGATATTTCTTCATAGCATCGATCATCTTCATTGTGCTGCCAGTGATGACTAGATCATCGACATAAACAACAACTATCACAATCTCTCCTCCTTGCCTTTTGAGGTAGAGATTGGGATCATATGGATTTCTGACAAATCCATGTTGAACGAGATGCTCATCAATTTTGATGTACCAAGCCCAAGGTGCCTTTTTAAGGCCATACAGATATTCTTGAGTTTGCATACCTTTGTTTCTTCACCAGGTATGAAAAATCCCTCAGGTTGAGTCATGTAGACTTCCTCTTGTAGATCTCCATTCAGAAAGGCACTTTTCACATCCATCTGATGGAATTTCCAACCAAACTGAGCAGCTAGAGAAAAGATCATCCTGATCATTTTGATCTTAGCTGTGGGAGAAAATGTCTCCTCATAGTCTATGCCTTCCTTTTGTGCATACCCCTTTGCTACCAGTCTCACTTTGTACTTGTCTATGGTCCCATCTGCTTTGTACTTTGTTTTGAATATCCATCTGCAACCAATGGGTTTCTTCCCTGGTGGAAGATCGACAAGCTGCCAAGTGTTGTTTTTCATCACTGACTGATACTCAACATCCATGGCATCTTTCCAAGATTTTGACTGTAGGGCTTCCTGGACAGTAGAGGGCTCAACAGATTCAACAACTCTACTCATCAAAGAAAAGTTTACCTCTTCTCATGCTTTACTGTGAGTCTGTGGTCCAGTGGTGGATGTATCTAGTGTGGAGCATCCAATTTTGCATCTCGAATCATATTAGTATACCACTTGGGCATACATTGTACTATTCCCATGGGTCATGGTCCTGTCTGATCATCACCATCATCCCCATCATCACTGTCATCATCAGTGGGAACATCAACTTCTATTTTCACAACAGGTGAAATATCTACATCAGGTGAGTCTGGAGAGGAGTCTCAGCTTCCTTCTTCTCAAAGAACTCGCCATCTTTGCTGGTGTAGACTTTTCTAGTCTTTGGATCCATCAATCTATACCCAAGAGCCTCTTCACTGTAGCCAATGAAGATGAGTTTTTGAGATTTCATATCCAACTTATTTCTATTTTGCTTGGGTATGTGCATGTTATCTTTGTACCCAAATACTCTATGAGGTGTGCAACGGATGGCTTCCATTCGACCATGCTTCATGTGGTGTTACTCCATCAAGAGAAACTGTGGGCACTCTGTTCAACAAATATATTGTTGTCTTTGCTGCTTCTTCCCAAATGTCCTCGCTAGTCCATAGAATCATTGATCATGCGACACACCATCTCCATGATAGTACAATTTCTTCTCTCAACAACACCATTCTGTTGTGGTGTGTGTGGAGGAGGCATCTATCGATGAATCCCATGAGCTTGAAGGTAGGATTTGAACTCATTACTGGTGAATTCCCCCCTCGATCTGAGTGGAGAGATCTGATATGATGACCAGTCTCATTCTCTACAACCACTTTGAACTTTTTGAAGTTCTCAAAAGCATCACTTTTCTTACGAAGACAAAATATCCACATTTTTCTTGAATAATCATCAACACATAACATGAAATACTGAAATCCAGAATGACTAGGTTGCATTGGACCGCAAAGATCGATATGAACCAAATCAAGCTTACCTGGAGCTCGATAAGTACTTTTCTGGAATGAAGCTCTGTGTTGTTTACCTGCTAGGTAGTTAGGACACTTATCTGTATCCTTCTGGAGAGATGGAAAGCATCTCACCATGTTGTACCAGTGAAGTGTTTCAAGATATTTGAAACTGATGTGACCAAGTCTCGGATGCCACAACTGTGCAGAGGAAGAATTCTTAGCCACAAGTGTTTGATCATCCTTGTGGAAAAAGTCAAGCTGGAACATACGTCCCACATTGGAGGATTTTGCAACAATTTTCAAGCCTCTTGATTTGTCTCGAATCAAACACACTTTCTTACCAGAATGACTATCAAATTCAATCTTCAGATTATGATCTAGAAGTTGACTAACTGATAGTAGATTCTTTGTTAAGCCAGGGACATATAATACATCTGTTAATCTACAATTTCATGAACCAAGAGGTAGAGAAATGTTCCCAATACCTTGTACTGTGTAAGAAGAATCATCACCTAATGAAACATGGTTTTTCAAGGTGTGTCCCTCATTGTGATAAACCAGTCTCTGTGCCCGGTCATGTGTCAAGTGGCTCCCAAATCAACATACCAAACAACACTAGATGATGTGGATGGTTCACTGGAATGAGCAAGTGTACAAGAAGTCCTCATTTTTGAATGATCTTCTTGCTCAGCTACATTACCTTGTTGATGGGGTTTTCTTTCACCAGTTCCCCTTCTTCTTCCCTTGCTTGTAGTATGATTTTCCCTGATGAGATTGTTGATTTTGAGGTCCAGAATTTCTTGATGAACCTTTCTTGTATGTATTGAACCAACAATCTTTCAACTCATGTCCTCTTTTGTAGATAGGACATTTCTTCTTTTTCTTGTCCCCTTGCTGATGTTGTTTTTGGGACTTTTGAGAAGATTTTTCTTTTCCTTTTCCTTTTTGATGAGAAGATAGTGCCTACTCCTCTTCATCATCTTTGTTGTACATTGCTTCTTCTTGTTGTAGTAGATTCACTAACTTGTCAAAAGTAACTGTCTGATCTGACAAGTTTAGTGTCATCACAAAAATGCAGTAAGAAGGAGGAAGTGCTCTCAAAACAATGGGCATGAGAGTTGTATCAGTAACCTCCTCTCCTAGGGCTAGAAGTGAAGCCCTCAATTTTGTAACTCTCCGCAAGAAAGCTTCCACTTTCTCATTCAGTTTGAATTTCAGTGTATGCAACTGACTCTATAAATTCAATATTGTGTTCTTGTTTCTGGCCTCGTACATGGTGCTTAACTTATCCCACACTTCTTTGGTTGTTTTGGCATCTCGAATGTGGGGTTGCACATCATCAGACACTGTGAACAAGATTATGACTTTGGCCTTCTGATTGGCCTTGTCAAACTATCTCTGTTGGGTTGCATCATCTGGTGATCTGGTTGTGGAACCATTCACAACAGGCCAAATATCTTCAAACTCAAGTTGTGTTTTGATCTTAGTCTTCCATGCAACATAATTATCTCCTCTTAGGAGTGTGAGTCTGGAAGAAAGAACTTAGGGGCATTGGTGCCCATTTTTTGAATCAACTGACAAAGGGTAAGGCTCTTATCACTCCAGGTATAAGGTCTCCCAATCTATATACCGTCAGTCCGATATACAAAACATTTCTATATACGTGCCCTTCTGATATACCCCATCAGTATGTGGAAGAAGCTCACCCTTTCGATATACCCGGCGGTACATGAAAGAGGCGTTAATGTACGTGAAATAATTTGATACATGGTACCAAGACAATATTGAAAGGGGTCTATGTGATTATTGACACTGGTTCAAAGAAATATCCTCATACGCATGACGTAACTTCACTATATACTCGGATAATTTCAGTGTCTAGATTTATGTCATGCAATCATTCATAGACGGATGGGAGGGCTCAAAGTGTGTGCACTGTGTCCTTATTTCTCCCCATCGATTTATAGGGACGATGCCCAGATGACGTTGTTGCAGCTATATTAGGCATTAAGTGTAGTAGTAGTCATGATGGATTTACCCGTAAGTGCTTCCCAGAGGCACTATTTATACTAGATGCTGCGAAAGAGATCTGAAGATCTCGTGAGTGTTACAGAACCAAATTTCACTATTTTTATTTTCAAATCTCTACCAGTTTTTTTCAGTTACAATGTTTGTGGTTGAATATGGAAACCTACAAATTAGTACAATCCACTGAAATATACACTAAAAATATATGATTACATCCAAATATGCAGAAAAATTGAATGATAGGAAAATTTTTTTTGTTTTGCGGGGCCTTGGTGGCCTTTGGAGCTCAGTATGGCTCACTATGTGAAAAACCACAAAAAAATCTAAAAATTTAGTTTTAGATATTACTCCCTTTACAAAAATTGCTCAGAATTATTTTTGAGCCAATGTGGGAGAAAAAAATTTTACCCCAAAAGTAGGGTTTTCTCTGCTAAATTTGTAGGTTTTAGTTACAACTAGTGGTTTAGCAGGGGTTTTTACCACTAAATATGGAGGTTACCGCTAAAAGTTCCTCCAAATTCAAACTATATAAAAATAAAAGGTTGGGGGGTCAAACCCCTAAACATTCCTCCCAAACTCCCAAAAACTAACCAACCACATAGAGCTTAAGCGCATATACATTAATTCGAAGAAATTTTATTTAAACACTAAGCTTAAAAAGGACTAACCTTTTTAAATGTTGACGTGGTAGTTGGGTTGATGTCCATGTGGCGAGTGTTATGGAGGTGGGTTAGGTTTTCCACTAGAAAAGACGGATCTGATTCCTTATCCGTCCTTTTTCATCCATTGTATGATTTCTTTGTTGCCATTTTATTGTTTGTTTCACTCCTCTTTGTGTGTTTGATTTTGCTCATGAGGATTTTTTGTGTTATAGTTGGTTGTTTTGGCTATTTTAGCTTTCCCCTGAAAGGGACCACCGTTTGGACTCAGCCACGCTAGAGCTTCAACAGGAGGGAGTCAGCCTGGCTCGATTCAATTGGCAAGGATTCAGAGAGGGAATCTTGGATCCACTTGAATCTGACAAGCTCAACAATACTGAGCTCATGGTCAGGGGATGTAAACTCACTTGACATAATGGCTCACTCATTTGGACTCAAACACGGTCGTTTTCAATGAAATGCTTAGTTCACCAATGTGACCCGTTAATGGCTTGGTGTAGTCAGTAGGGAGGGCCCGATCTAACAATGGGATCGGTGGGAGCTTGGTCAATGACAACTACAAGCTCACTGGAATTTGCACCAACTCGGTTAGGAGCTCTTTTCAACTGGATGCTAAACCAATGCATGTGGTAAGAAAATCAACTTGGCTTGCAATGTTTGTCACAACTCGGTAAATAACTCGAATGTTGAAGCTAATTAGAAAACTAGTAGCTCAAACACCAAATTTTTTGAAAATTTAGTCGTAGCTAAAATGTAGCCTAGCTTGGTAGAGCAAATTTTTTCTTGATTTTTTTCTGATTTTTTTTGAATCAGAATTGCTCTCCAAAGTAGCAATAAATTTTCCTAGTGTAGGGGCACCAGTGCAAAAAAAAAATTTTCTTTTACCTGGAAACTAAACAGGAGGTTGTGGGGATGCAGGGATGGGGCTGGGAAGTTGCAAGAGGCTGCACAGGCTCTCCAAATGTTGCAAATGCTTCTCCAAGCTCCTCTATCTCTTCTGCACTCTCTCTGCACACCTTCTCTACTCACACAAGCTCCTCTAACCTTCTCTGATACCAAATCTAGAAGAGGGATGAACCCTCACAATTTTATTGATATTCAATCAAATCATTTACAATAGAGGATGGCTGTAATAAAAGTAAATAAAAATATGGCTGTGATTTTGTAATCACTTCGGTAGGGAACAAAGTACAACCTCAATGGAGATGATGGAAATGTTCTACAAACCTGTGAGTTGGAAAAAACCACTGCAAAATGGAGGGAATCAAATGGGAATCTTCTCAAATGGATGTGCAGTCTGTGGGACTAACGGGTCAAAGGTAGACATCAAATATGAACAAACAAATGTGAAAATGGTCAAGACAAGGTCACAAAAAAAAGGATAGGGGTGGGAAAAAAGAATGAAATGTCCTTCATAGGAGGAATCAAAAAGATGCATCTGGGGTGGGACGAAAAAGAGGTAAAATAATGGTGCCCCAAGAGGGAACACAAAATGGCCGTCATGAGAAGGATGAAGATAAGAGATGAAGAGATAAAGATAATGGTGCTCTAAGAGGAACATGAGGATGGCCACAAAGGTGTGATGATGTAATATGAAGATGTGATAGATAGATAAAGCCTGTGCGGGGACACAATAAAGATGTGATATGAGGACACTCAAGGAAAAAGTGGAAGAAAAGATAATTTGAAAGGAAGGATTGATCAAAAAAAGGAAAAGAGTGACATGATTTAAAAGATAGAGGCCAGGGTCGACAGGAATGGAGGTAAGGTTGACGGCGACTAAGGTAAAGTGGTGGTGACCCAAGGGGGTCAGCGGTGACCAGGGTCAGTGGGCTATATAAGCCCATGGGTCAATCTGATTAAGCTCATTTGCACTGTGTGAAGTGATGATCAAGAGCTCTGAGATAAAAAGAGAAAGTGATATTTTGAGAGAAATGGAGGCCAGAGGAGCAATGAGGAAGCACCATAGGACTCGTAGGATGGTAAGTGCCTAAACCTTAGCTTGTTTTTAAGCATTTTTTTATGTTTTTTTATTTAATTTTTTACATTTTTTTCAAATTTTTGGGGTCGACACAAGGGGAAGTCACCAATGACTAGAGATGGTCACCGTCGATTGGGCATAAAAGGGTGTCGATCCTAGCTAGGAAGTGTTGACCCAACCTAGGTTGGCAGCGAATGGGGATGGAATGTATGATTTGATTTTTGATGAGATTTGGATGATGAGGAATCTAATGTTTGTCATGTTTGATTGGTTTTGCAGGCCTGAGAGACCTTATATCTATGAGATAGAGTGTCCTCCCATTTATGATCAGATTAGAGGGTGATGTTACTGACATTGAGTGGGATCACTTGGGTGTAGTTAGATTGGGTGGGTTCTAGCATTACCAGTGGATTCCATGAGATATTGTTCAGATGATTACACTAGTAGATAGATGGGATGTGCAGACAGGCACATTTTGGTTCAGGACAGGGTGAGATGACCATCACCCTCGAGGATGTATACCATATCCTGAGGTTGCATATATAGGGGAGCCTATACAACCCATTATAGTTGATAGAAAGATTAGGGGTCTTGACACGGTTGTTTGGAGTCGATGCCCCACATATTACTTTTTCATCTGGGGAATTTCATATAGAGACACAATATGAGCGTGAGGTGGCTAGGAGTAGATTGATATGCCTGGTGATGATGGTAATTTCTAGCTATGCACTACTAGATTCAGGGGGTGTTAGATTCCCATGGACACTGGCAGGTGTAGTTGTGGATATTGTTGATCATAGGACAATGTTTTCATTTGGCACAACATTATTAGCACAAATATATCATGAGTTGTGCATGTACACTGAGAGGAGGACAAGATTGGATGTAGGGTTCCTTCTCCATTGTTGGGCATATGAGCATATAGCATTGATCAGGCCACCAGGGATACCATGGGTGATAGGTGATCACATTGAGTTGGCAATTGGATTTTTGAGATGGTGATCCAATCAAGATCATGGTGATAGGGGAGAGAGGGGATCATAGATGGTATATAGATAGATTGGCAGAGTTGGATATAGAGCAGGTTAGATGGCAGCCATACCATGATTATCCTGCATGGCCTGGGTGGATGTGGAGAGTTGGATGGGGATGAGGAGATGAGATGGGTATAGAGGGGTAGAGGCCTCGAGATGATAGAGGTCATCTAGTTTGATAGTGAGGTGGAATTTGGAGTAGTGCAAATAATGCCTAGAGAGCCTATTAGATATAGGTGAGATGAGTCAGATAGAGAGACCTACCTAGTCCCGATATGGCAGACCCATTGGAGGAGGTGGGGGCACCATGGGATGATGATGATGATGTAGGAGTTGGAGTGGAGTTGGATTTGCAGATTGGATGACCACTACATGGGCAGCTCGGATGGCAAAGAGGGGGTGAGGGTGGTGATGAGGAGGAGGTGCCACAGTATGGAGGAGGATGTAGCACCTAGAGGTGATGAGGGTGATGATGGAGGGGCTTCCACAGAGATAGATTTATGCACATAGAGCATGATTATCCCACCTAGAGAGGGACACAACATGTCCAGGAGAGAGAGGAAGCACATAGGAGGCCACAGTCCTATGCCAGGAGAGGGACCACGGCCATTCAGTAGATGGATTGAATACAAGAGGAATGAGATGCCTATAAAGCTAGATTTGGAGACCTTGGTCCTATACTAACTACAGATTCAGAGAGTGGAGCACCAACAACATCACAGGGAGCTGGACAGATGGCACCTCCAGGTATATGCCCTTAGATTTATATAGAGCACTAGTCATTGAGGCACAATACTATGAGTGTATTGTGACATCAAGGTTGCCATGGACACAGAGATATGCAACATATCTAGCTGAGTAGTGGGGAGTAGGTGGCACAACACAATGCCATCACCATCTGGGAGTATAAAAAGCATGGCACAACCATAAATGAGATGTAGGCCATGATGGAGATGATGAGACCCATAGATTGATTCAAGAACCTGCCCTAGGGGAAAGATTTGATACTTTCAGATGTATAATTCACTTATTTTTATGATATATGCTTTGAGACAGGACCCTTAGTGGCCTGTGATATATGTATGTATGTGGATATGATGATATATATATGATATTTATTATGATTCATCATGTGTCATGTGTGATTTTTGATTGATGGTGTTTGATGATGTTATGTGATTTAGATGTTATGATGATGTTGTTATGATTATTTTATGATGTTATGATGATTTAGATGATGATGTTATGGATTTGATGTATGATGTTTATGGATTATGGATTATGATGTTATGATTAGATTATGGATGTTGATGTGATATGGATATGATGTAGATTAGATGTATATTTGATGGATTTGATTGATATGTTAGATATGATTGATGATGAATGATAGTGATTATGTTTTAGATAGAGTATGATATGGATGTGGATGTGATAATGTGTTATGGATAATATTTAGATGTATAATGTGATGGTTTATAATGATATATGTTAGCTAAAATGATATGGATGATTATACTTAAAAATATACACATAGGAATGAATAAATTAGGAAGATAGATAATAATAATATGCTCATAGAGAAAGGATGATGACTTCAATATAGAAGGTGATGACCAAAAGGAGATAAATGACACTTGATCATAGTAAGGAGTGCACAAAGAAATGATGCTTCAAACTAGATTGGAGGTAAACAAGAAAAGGATCCAATCAAGGCAATGCACTTGCAACCAATAGCAGGTGTTAACACATAACCATCGATAGTTAGTAATCCCAAGGATCATAAGGGAAAGTATGGAAAATGAACTTATATACCTAATGTTGGCATGACATAAGGGGTTTGGATGACACTTGTATGTGGGAATATAGGTTCTCCATAGGTGGGTGTTCCTAGGTCTATGCCCCAGCTCTGAGAAATATGACACAAACTGATCAATGTGGGAAGTTTGCTATGGATGAGAAAGTTGATCGATGTGGGAAGCTTTCTTAGGATGCTTTCTTTTGAAATTTTTATGCTTTTTATTTTGAGTATATAGAAGGTTGATCAATGTGGGAAGCCTTTGCTACCATGATATGAGATGGTAGCCATCCTTCGAGGGAGTGGTCTAAATTTTTCTTTATGTTTGTTTTTTGGATTTTGATTTTTCTTTTATAAATGGAAGGATAAGATATGCATGATAGTTTTCCTTCGAGGGATCAATCTATACTTTTGGATATATTTTACTTTTATGAACAACTATCCTTCAAGGGAGTAGTCTATTTTTGGATAAGATAGATTTTAGATGAGCATCCAGAATTTTGAATTTTTATGGAAGACCTGGGGATAACTAGGTAGACCACTTAGGAGGGGATAAATATTGTACATGTGACACCTGTGGAACCTTAGCATGGTTCCAGTAGGTAGATAAGAAGGGAATGGATGTAATGATTATGGAGTTCTCACCAATAAGGAAAAACCTATCCATAAGGAATATGCTATGAGTAAAGCCATGGTGCCCATATTCAAGGTCATAGATAGGAAAGTGATGGTAGACCACATAATTCCAAATCATTACGATGAAAGATGGAAAAGGCTAATGATGGATGGATGACCACTGAGATAACTAAGTTCACATTGGTAGGTATGTTAACAATAGAAAGGCCAAAGTAAATGCGTTAAGAGGTTTCATTTCTGGTTTACCATCAAGGGAAGCCAAATGATAGGCTCCAGACCCATACTTATGTGTGATAATATAAGGTCCAATCTAGTTGGGAGAAAAATTTCCACGTTGAATCCTTTCTAGAGTAGTGACATTTGATTTTCTTTAAGAACAAGGTCACCAATGTTAAATTCATGTTCCTTGAGGTGTTTTTTATAAGCACATTTGATGCACTCTTGATAGACATGATGATGTTCAAGAGTGAGAAGGTGATGTTCATCTAACAACTCAAGTTGTGCTAGATGTTCTTGGTGATAATATTCATCAGAGATGAAGTCACAAGAGAAACATGTAAGGATGGGATTTGGACTTCAAGAGGAAGAATGACCTCAGATCCATAAACAAGAGAGAAAGGAGTAGCACCTGTAGAGGTGTGGATGCTAGTTCTGATAAGCCCAAAGAGTGAAGGGGATATGAAGATGCCAATTACGACCTGATTTATCAATAGTCTTGGCAAGGATATTGTGAAGAGTTTTGTTAGTGGCTTTGGCTTGGCCATTAGCTTGAGGATAGTATGGAGAAGAGAAGCTAAGATTAATATTGAATGAGTCACAAATATTCTTGAGATATTTATTTTTTGAAGGACTTTCTGTTGTCCATGATGATTTTGTGAGGAACACCAAAGTGGAAAATGATATGCTGATAGATGAAATTAACGATTTGATTAGCTTTAGTTGATGTGAGTGGAATTTATTCCACCCATTTGGTGAAGTACTCAGTAGCAGTGATGATAGAATGATGGCATTGAGAAGAACATGGATTGATGAGGCCAATGAGGTCAAGTCCCCATTGTGAGAAGGGCCAAAGGTCCTGAGCCGGCTGTAAGGCCTGACTAGGAATGTGATTAGATTGGAATGTTGTTGGCATTTGACACATTTCTTAACGTATTCACAATAGTCTTGATTAAGAGAGGGCCAATAATAACCCATGTGAAGGACACACTTGGTGATAACCAAACCACTAAAATGGCCACCACAGATACCATCATGGACTTCTTGGATAACTCAAATGGATTCATGAGATTTAAGGAAATGAAGCAAGATGCCATCAAAGCCACACTTATAAAGGATGCCACCAAGGATGACATAGTGGTTAGCACATTGAAGAAAGGACCTCCTACCATTTTTAGATAGGTCAGAGGGGATGATGGATTGAGAAAGATAGTCAAATATTTGAGAATACCAAAGATCACAAGGATTAGATTTGATGAGGTTGACACTAGTTAATTTAGTAAGATGAGTTGGTTTGTCAATGCAATGAATAATGACAAAGAGCTTTAGAATCTTCTATAGACCAAGGGATGAGATATGTGGAATGCCATAGTGTCTGCAAAGTGATTAGATGAACGAGGGATGGTTTGAATGGTGTAGAAATCAAATGCTCCAAGAAGGAAGTCAACAATGTCCTTATACTTTTGAAGGATCTCATTTTTACATTGATAGATGCCTTTGACTTGATTAATGATGAGTTGAGAATCCCCATAGATGTCAAGGATTTGGACACAAGTAAGATAGTGGTTTGAAGGCCTAAGATGAGAGCTTCATACTTCAGGCCATATTGTTTGTGCATTCAAATTAAGTTTATAAGTGATAGGAATAGGAGTGTCCCAAGGAGGAATGATAATGATGCCAACACCTCCCCCTTGTCAACACTTAGAGCCATCAAAGAAGAGTGTCATTTTGAGAGGAGAAAATTCATGTTCAAATTTGTTGATAGATTCATCTAGAAATTTCTCATGAGGAAGGTGATTATCAGGAAGAGGGGTGTCAGCTAATTGATCTGTGATATCCTGGCCCTTGATTGATTTCTGAGAGATGAACTCTAGGTCAAACTCAGTCATGAGCATGAGCCATCGAGTGATGTGATCACTATGATAAGGCTTGGAATGCATGGTCTTGAGAAGATGAAAGCTAGTGATGACATAAGTCTTATGATTGAGAAGATAATGGTGAAGCTTAGAGGTAACAAAGAAAATAGTGCAACAAAACTTTCTAGCTTGAGTGTAATGAGTCTCATACTCGTGAAGGGTGTGACTGATGTAATATATGACCTGATCCATTCCTTACTCATCATGATGTGCCAACATGGCACCTAGAGCATGATCAGAGGTAGAGACATAGAGATAGAAAGGCTCCCCCTCACATGGAGGTGTAAGCATAGGTGGAGATAGGAGATACTGCTTGAGATCATCAAAGGATTTTTGGTAGTTATCATCCCATTTGAAGTCAATGTCTTTATGAAGAATGTGGTAAAAGGTTTGGAAATGGTCAGAAAGTTGCGAGATGAAATGACATACTGATTGAAGTTGGCCTTGAAGACTATGAAGTTGCTTTATATTAGAAGGAGGAGGCATCTCAAGGATGGCTTTGATTTTGGTGGGGTCAACTTCAATACCCCTGATAGAAACAATAAAGCCAAGGAGTTTGTTAGTTAGCACTCCAAACACACACTTGGATGGATTGAGATGGAGGAAGAAGTGGATAAGGCACTTGAAAAGGACCTCAAGGATGACAAGGTTGTCGCATCGATGCTTGGATTTACCCAAGAGGTCATCAACATAGTCCTCTATAGTCTTATGGATGAGATCATGAAAGATGTAAGTCATGGCTCACTGATAGGTGGCTCCAACATTTTTCAAACCAAAGGGCATAACACGATAGCAAAAGGTCCCCCAAGGAGTGATGAAAGAGGTCTTATGTTGGTCTTCTGGTGTGATGAGGATTTGATTATACCCAGAAAAACCATCCATAAGAGAAAGCATCTCATGGCCTACAGTAAGGTCTATGAGTTGATCAATGTTAGGAAGAGGAAAATCATCTTTAGGGAAAGTGAGGTTTAGATCTCAAAAGTCAGTGTAGATACAGAGCTTTCCAGAAGCTTTGGAAATGGGTACAATATTGGAAACCCATTGCGGATAGTCGATAGGGATGATGAAATTAGTGGAAAGAAGGCATTGCTTTGACAAGGAGGGAAACTTGAGGGTGCATGCGTGAAGCTTTTGCTTAACCGACTTAGCATTAGGAAAGGTAACTATGTTATGGAAAATGATGTAAGGATCGAGGCCCAACATGTCATCATATGACCATGTGAAGGCTTGGCTATGTCAAGAAAGGAAAGGTGGTGAAATATTCAAGCTCTTGTGTGGATCAAGGGATTGACCCACTTTGAGGATGTGGGGCTCTTGTGGAGTCCCTATGTTGATGTTGATGGTGGATTCATTAAGAAGGGTGGATGTTTCTGGTGGTAAGGTCTTATGAAGATAGGAATCCTCTACCCCTGTGTAAGAAAGGATGGAATCAACATTGGTGTATTGAATAATGTAAATGGTTGGGGAATCTTCCTCTATCATTTCCGGAAACTGAAGAGGGAGGGACCTAGTTTCATTTCACACTGATAAGTGACTGGTCCCAAGGTGATGGTGGAGATTAAAAAAAATCCAGAGGTGATAGACATGGTGTCATCCATATCCATAACCTCATGGGATGGAGAAGATGGAGGATTGATGTCCATGAGAGCTAAAGATGGTGGAAGAGGGTCTGCAGATTGTTCCTTATATCCCAACCCAAATTTTTCATGGGGTTTGCGAGATTGATCAATGACAAGGTCATGCATGCCTTGTTCATAACACCCATTCCAAATCCTTTCCAGGTGCAATGATGAAGATAAGTGTAGGAAAAGGATTTCTTATAAAGAAATTCAAATCCATTGGTATATGGTTTGGTGTGTTGTTGAGTGTCAATGTGTGAGGAAGGGTGATCAATGCCACCATAGATGAGATTAGTGTGAAGATGAGGTGGACCAAAAGGAATGATATCCCTGACATTAGGTTGATACATTGGAGATTTATCAGGTCTACCAAGTCTATGAGGCATGGGAAGAGCATTAAGTGTGAGAAGATGATACTCCCCCAGTGTGAGTTGATCCATTACTTTGTCTAAGGAGTCATCATTGGGAAGCTTGGATGTAGAGACAGATGAGCTAGTGGATGCTTTAGAAGGATCTTGTTTGGGAATGAGCACATCATTAGGATGATAAGTCATGTGACATGCTTTGAATGGAGGAATGTCTATGGGGAGAGTTAATATTTTCCCCTCATGTTCATACTTGATGCATCGATGAAGGGTGGAAGGAACACAAACAATGCATGGCATGAATCCATGGTCATCCAAGGAGGATATTGTATTGAAACTCCCCTTCTATGATATAGAAGACCTCATGGAGGATTTTTTCACCAACACGGATGGGAAGAATAACTGTTCCCAAAGTGGGGGAAACAACATCATTGAATGCATGAAGGACCATGGGTGATTGGGTGACAATGGAATTAGGGAGCTTAAGTTGATCAAAGGTGTGAGATGAGATGATGTTTATGCTAGCTCCATTATCAATCATAGAATGATGAATGAAAGTGTCATTGATACATACAATGATGAAGAGGGGAAGGTCATGTTCTTCAGGTGATATGTCAGGAATTTCAGTGTCATCAAAGGATATGGAAGCGAAAGCAGTGAGTGCTCCAACAAGAGATGCAAAGGGTTGAGCCTCATCGTTAGGAGTGGGGATACACTTAAGAGCTTCAATGAGGGCTTGCTTATGGTCTAGAGAGATTTGGATGAGCTCATAAAGTGACATCTTAACTGGGGCCTGATGAAGTTGTTTCATAATGCTTTGTTCAATAACAAGGCTGAGGGGCAGCTAAGATAGATACCTTAGGTTTTGATGAAGAAATGGGTGGAGTAGAATCACTATGAGGAGTGGTGATAATGACTTTGGATTTGGATTGAGTGGGTGGTTGGAATTCATGGGGATGAGAACGAGTTGTGACTGGAACAACATTAATGAAGAGAGGAGGACCCTCTTTAGGAGAAGTTGAAGTTGGAGGAGGTATGAAAACATAAGTCTTGGATGAATGAGGAGATTTATATGTCTTGGTGGATGAAGATTGAAGGAGGAAGATTGGTCAATGGAGGAAGTGTGATCCCCTTCAACAAGAAGATCATCCTTTTCGATAAGATTATGAATGATAGTTTGGAGGGCTCTACAATGTTTGGTGTATCATGTCCTGGTGCATGATGGTATGCAAAAAATGATTTAGATCAAACCATGAAGGTATTGGGCACGTGGATCAAAAGGTTTGATAGGTGGAAGAGTAATTACAGATGCTTGAAGTAGACATTGAAATATTTCTATGTAAAATCCAATGGGGGTGGTTGAAGAAGAAGTTGTAGATGAAGTGGTATTAAGGATATGGTGATGAAGGTAAGAGGGATGGTTTTCTTTGAGGTGGTTTCATGGGAGCCTTTGATTCTATCTTGGGCTTGAAGAGGAAGATGGTTGTGTCTTGATATCAATTTTGATTGATGGTGACTTAGATGATTTGGATTTTGATTTGATGGGTGTGGATGATTTGGAAGAGGAAGGTTGATTTGGAGAAGGGTTAGATTGTTTTGATTTATTGATAATAGGGATCTTGGATGAAGGGGCCAACCCTAAAATGGATGGAGATGATCCTAAGAGTGATGATATAACACTAGATTTCTTAGGAGGGTTAGTCTTAGGAGGAGTGAGATCCAACTTTTTATGTGGCTGTGTGAGATATTTTTGGATGGGCATGCCAAGGTTCTTAGTCTTTGGTTGTGAGGATTTACCTTTGGCAGGGATGATGACTATTTCAACTGGAGGATCTATAGAAACAGGATTAAGATGATGGATTGTTTAGATAGATATTGATGGTGGAAGTGGATTTTGTATGATGTGCTTGATAACAAGATCTAAAGGGGTGTAGATTGTATGGATTTAGGATTCATGGATGCAGGGATGATTGGAGTTGTAGATGTGGTGAGAATGTCATTTGTAGATGTATTGAGTATGGGTGTTTGTATGGTGGATGATTCGAGAGGTGGCATGGATGTGGACATAGGTTCAGATGTTGATGTGGGTATAGTCATAATAGTAGATGTGTTTGATGTGAGAGTAGGTGTAGATGTGTGAGATGAAGGCATTGAGGTAGTTATAGATGAAGGACTAGATGTGATGGATGAGGATGTGGATGTTATGGATGGAGAAGTGGGTGTGATTAAAGTTGATGTTGATGTCGTAGTTGTAGTTATAGTTGATGTTGATATGATGGGTGTAGATATTGATGAAGTTGTGATCATAGGGGAAGAGTCTGAAATAGGGGTAGATGTAATGGATGATGAGGTGATGGGTGTAGGTGATGGTGTTGGATTTTGGTCTATAGTATTAATTGTATGGGCATTAGGTGGTTGTGATGTGGGGGTGGAGTTTGATTATTGGGTGGATGATTAGGAAAGGGTTGTTTGAAGACATCAAGGGGTTGATTAGGTGGTGCATTAGGATTATCCACTTGGAGGTCACAAGAGTCTATAAGTTTTTGGAAAACGTATTTAAAAGAGTGACACCTTTCAATGTCATGGCCATGAGTTTTAGTTAAAATTGATTAGTGGAAGATGTTAGTGCCACCTATTATGGTGAATTCTATAACCGTTTGTGTCTATATTAAGACACCTTCTTAAGAACATGGTTAGCTATTATATTTTTGGAGATACTTTGTAATATATCGTCTGTGGTATTCAGAACTTTCAACTTCATATGTTATCTATGATATGAAACTTATTTAAATTAATAGAAGTAAACATCATTTTGGAGATCTAAAGTTGTTGGTAATTCCTCTATCCCAAGGGAGAGAAAGGGCCCACTCAATTGAGGAGACAAGAGGCTATTTTATGTTCACATATGCATACAGTTTTCTGATAAGTCTTACCGCAATCCTTGTTTCAGTATATTTCATGCAATCTTTGGTTGAATGTATTTGTTTTCCTTGCCAACACTTTTATCTAGAATACTTTTATGCAAAGTCTAATTAACATGCGATCTTAGTTTTACTAAGTTCTAGCTTCAATTGTGCAGTTACAATTCCATTTTTTTGGGTACTGTGTGTGTCTATTTCAATTTCAACAAGAAGTGTAGCTTTTAGACTTCCTTTCATTGCAGTAGATGAATTCCGTAGATTTACATTAGGTTTTTGTAGATTAGTAACCAAATTAAAAGATCTCACAACACCCCCCAATAGAAATCCCAATAGGAACTGGTTACATAAAGCTCCATTGCATACAACCTAGGACATAGCCCTGGTTTATAATGACACTAATAGGATATCATGTTAGTTAAATGATTGGAGAACACAATGACCCATCATTTTTGGCACCGTTTCTGGGGACACCATAAGCACACTACGTTGTTTCTTTCACTTCACATGCTATGGGTGTTAATGGCATTCATATATACAACTAGTAGATGTCTTGGGCCTGTTTCAATAACCACCTTTGATGCATAGGCCACAAGATGATCACGGTATATTTACAACACACAACATTCAATAAATATCTCTAGATAGTTTACACATAGAAAACATTATGAGTGACACTGCCTCCAATACAACACCTAGAATAATTTATGTGCATTATGTATCCTCCGTCCAACACTAAATAATGGGGGACCATGGGAATAATGGAGACCACCCCTTGGGTCATACCTTTACTCACCCCATTGTCTTGGATTAGGATGAGGATGCACCCATGAAAAATATCTCATGATCCATCTTCCCTATCTTTCGAGGCATGTCTATGGAAGACCCTGATCAGTTCTTGTTTGAATTCAAAGTTTTGTGCCAGACATATGACTACAAAATAGACAATCAAAAACTAAAACTTTTTCCTTCCACCCTCAAAGACTCTGCTATGAGATGGTTCACGGGGTTTTCTTCTAACTCCGTTAATTCTTGGGAAGCCATGGAGACAACCTTTTTGGATAAATATCAAGAGTACTACAGGGGAAGGGATAGGAAAGAAGAGTTCTTCTAGATAAGGTTAAAAGAAGATGAAAATATAGAGGATTATCTGGATAGATTTCTCTTTCTCCACTGATGAAGTGGTTATGAGTTACATGCAGACATTACTAAAACAGTTTTTCTTAAAGGACTTGATGAGGAAACCAAGGATTCCCTCCATCTCATGGGAGGAGGAGATGTACATAAAATTACCATGGAAGAAATCACTGAGCTATGCATAAGATACTCTGGAACACGAGGGGGTATAAGAAAGAAAAATATATCCAAACTTACTCTGGGTACCTTTGAACTTCTGGAGGAAATGGCTAACATGAAAATAAACATTTTTCTGTAGTTAAAATCAACCATAGATGGACTCAAGGCCAAAACCACTGCTGCCAAAGAACCTCTGGACATATATTTCCCTAAGTGTAGGAAGAGACACCCCCTGAGAGAATGTCCTTTGGATGTCACAGACATGTGTTTAATCTGTGAAGTGACTGAACACGACACTAAGCATTGCACCTTCTTACCACAATTGAAAGGAGGCTTGAATGTTGTCTCTCAAGTTGACGCATAGTTAAACTTTGTTCAAAGGACAAATAATCAGGCTAGATTTCCACCTTGACCTGATCAGAACCCCTGGAGGATGTCATGGCCTAATCAGGCCCCTCAGCCTACTTGGGGACAACCTAAGTGGACAACATCAAATTAGATGACTTATCCACATCCAGCAGCTTAGATGAATCCCTACACTTAGTCAGGTTAGACACCACCAACCCCAACAAGTCCATGACACAACCAACAGTGGGGTCCTCAACATAATCCTAACCAAAACCAGCCATGGACACCACCACAAAACATTAATCAACAACGGACATTTCAGCAACCAAAACAAGATTTAATGGCCCCACCACAAGCCTACCAAAAACATAGACAAGCAACACAAACACAACTCCTAGCCTAGCCAGTAGCAAATCCTAAAAATCAGTAGATAACTTCAATTGATGAAGTAAGACCAAGTAACACAACGCAAGTTAATACTATTGGTAATTTGTGACTGAGTTCTGGAAAACCATTGAATCCTCCTATTGTTATCACGGAAATTCCTGTAGAAAATGATAAAGAAGAGACACTTGAGGACAATACATGACCTAAACCTTCTCCACAAACACAAAACACTTGGAACAGTCAAGAACTTAACCAGAAGACCCATAAAGCTCATTTCCCTAAGTGGTTTTAGGACACTCAAAATGTAGATGAAACAATGCTAGTACAAGAATTGAAAAAATTACACATTAAGGTCCCACTTCTATGAACAATAAGGGGCATTCCTAAACTAAACCAAACCATTAGAAATGAGTGTATAAAAACACCAGGGAGGAACAAGAAATACCCAAAAACTATTAGGGTGGAAGGAAATTTGGCTGATTTAGTAGCTAGAAACCTTATTTCACCAAAATATGGGGATCCTGGGAGTCCAATTATTACTATTTGTATAAATAATCAGTCAATATCTAATGTTTTGATGGATCTTGGTGCTGTCATTAATGTCATCACAACATAAATGTTTAATCTATTATCCTTAACAAGACTACAACCTACCAATACTATTCTTCAACTAGTAGATCAATTCATTGCTGTACCAGATGGTGTAGTTGAGGATATAATGGTCACCAATGAATCCTGGGAGTATCCTATAGATTTTATTGTCTTATAGCCTAAATCTCAGAAATTGGGATATCCAGTTATCTTGGGAAGACCTTGATTAGCCACTATTGCTGCATATATTGACTGTAGGTTAGGAAAAATGACCATTTTGAATGGGTAGAAATCCAAACATATTTCATTATACCCTCCTGCCAAGCCTTATGTGAATGCTTGTGGCCATGTATGGATAGATTCTTTGGATACTAACTGTTGTATATATCTACCCCCCAGGTAAATATAGATAATGAAAAAGGAAAATATGTCGGAGAAGTTCAAAAACCTGACACAAAGGAAAATATGTCGGAGAAGTTCAAAAACCTGACACAAAGGAAAATATGTCGGAGAATTTCAAAAACACGACACAAAGGAAAATATGTCGGAGAAGTTCAAAAACCCGACACAAGGAATTTCGAGTTTCGGGTTTCAGGAAACATGAGACATGAAGCATGCAGATCGCAAGGGATGTCCTGATGCTTGAGAGTTCCGAAAACCTGAAATACTACCTAGGAAAATCGGGTCTTGGAGTTGGGGAAACAAGTCAGGAAAGCATGGGGCGAAAACATGTTGAGCCACCTTCCAAACCCGATGCATATGCAAGTCATATTTCCGAACCCGAAACAAAGGAAATCTTGGAGATACCAGTGGAAGTGGGTTTTGGGAAAACACAAGCATCAAACACATGTCGAGGCATCCTCCAAACCCGATGCAAATGCAGAGGAGAATCCCGAACCCGACTGGAAACAGACCCTGACGTGGGGAATATTCAGATGTCCATAACTTTTCACAGGGAGCTCGGATTCACGCAAGGTTGGAATTTTCGGAAAGCTTACGAGGTCCTCTATCCAACTATGACTGGATATATTTATTTGGGTGAGAAAAAGTTCTTCAAAAATATAAAATATAGTTCACCACTTTTCTGGGTTTGCTAGGGTTCTTACCTACCGTCATAATGAGATGAGTTAAGTGCAGTCTGGAGGTGGTTGGGGCAGATTTCGAATTCCTCTCTTCTCCCTCTCTTTTTCCTTCTATAAATTGTAAGGAGGGGCTTCTTTCTAAAGGTTGGACATTCTTGTTTTCCCCCTCCCTTCTTCTCTTTGACAGGTGAATTTGTGGAATTAGAACCTCCCATTCAAAACTGTAATGCAAATTTTCCTCTTGGCATTTTGTAGTGTATTGCATCAATATTTGGAGCAAATAATGTATGTCTGTGGATGATTCTCAACCCTCTCTATGTTCATTTGCATCCTCCTGATCTTTCACTGTGAATTTGGTTATCCGTGCATGATCTTGCATTGCATTTTAATGGTTTGTGTTTATTGGCAAGAAAAGTGTTCATCATTCCTCTGTGCATCACCTTTGTAGTTTAAGTTTTATTTTATGCATCTTCTTGCCCTGTCTCCTTGGAAATTTAGTTTAGGTTTTTGAGTAAACCCTCTGCATTTTTATGTGTGCATCTGAATTGAGGAATAGGAACCGGCCTTCATCCGGAGAGATTTTCCAATTCGCGAGGTCCCACACTTGGGAAAAGCTCCATGTTATGCAATCGCACTGAGAGTCTCAACCCATCGAGTTACAGACATTTAGGGGTGCTGTGATTTGCCACCAACACTAACTCTTTGAGTTCTTCTTATTTGGCCACCATTGCAATGCAACATAATATGGCGGAAGTTGTTGAGTCACATACACTGGCTGATGCAGAGGGCTTTGTGACTATGGCAGAAATCAGCACTCTAGCTATAGAAATTGGAACTCTTACTGTAGACCCATTTTCTCTAGCACATGTCTGATGCTATTTCCTTGGTAAGTAATACTTCTGATGAGTTTTGTAAAGAAATCTATGCTTATAATTCAGAATATTCAGTCCCTGATTTCTATTGTCCTTTGACCAAGATTTTGTCTCTTGACAATATACCCATTCTACACATGCTTCAACCCCATGTTTTCCCATTAAATTCCTTAATCACTAATGCAGAGATCACTCTTTTGAATGATACCAAGTAGGTGCCTGTCAGCATAGGAAAATATCTGACCATTGGTAATGATTTAGAGGCCAAGTCAAGAAGCCAGGGTTCTCAAAGTTTTGAAGAAACATTCCCATGCTTTTTCCTGGGATTACACTGATATGAAGGGAATTCATCCTAACATTTGTACTCACCATATCTACACTGAGGATTCAAACCTATAAGGCAGCCACAACAGAGAATTAAACCAATGCTCAGAGACATAGTCAAAGGCAAGATAGAAAAATTGCTAAAGGTAGGATTCATCTACCCTATATCTTATAGTTAGTGGGTCTCCCCATTAGTTATAATTCCCAAGAAAAATAGTAAATGGAGAATGTGTTGACTACAGGGAACTTAACAAAGCCACCAAGAAAGATTATTTTCCCCTGCCTTTTATTGACCAGGTTCTGGAAAATCGTACTGGTAAGAAATATTTTTCTTTCTTGAATCTATTTAGTGGGTATAACCAAATTAGTATTACCCATGCTGATCAAGATGAAACTACCTTTAATTACCCCTGGGGTACATTTTCTTATCAAGTCTTACCTTTTGGACTTTGTAATGCACCCGACTACATTTCAGAGAGCAGTCTTGGCCATCTTTGTAGATCTTACTAATGACTGTGTTGAAGTTTACATGGATGAATTCACTGTCCATGGATCCACTTTTGAAAATATCTTAATAACCTTGAGAAAGTATTGAGCAGATGTGAGCAACACCAATTATCTCTGAGTCATGAAAAATGCCTGATGATGGTCGATCAGGGAATTGTCTTAGGTCACCATGTTTCTGCCAAAGGTATACAGGTTGACCCCAAAAAGATATCAGTCATCACTCAGTTACCTACACCAACTAATCAAACTGACATCAAAAGTTTCCTTGGTCATGTAGGGTATTATCGGTGGTTCATAAAGATTTTAGTAAAATTTCTGCACCTATGTTCTCATTGCTAACAAAATATTGTGTGTTTGAATGGTCCCCTCAGTGCCAACTGGAATTTGATTCTATCAAAGAGAAGTTGACCACTACCCCAGTCTTACAAGGCCCTGATTGGGGACAACCTTTCCATATCCACACTGATGCCTCTAATACAGCCATGGGTGCTGTCCTTGGGCAAAAAGATGCAGAAGATCACATGTATGCCATTTAATTTATCAGCAACAACCTGACTCCTACGGAAATAAATTACACTACTATGGAAAATAAATTCTTGGCTGTTGTATACTCCTTGAATAAATTTCATCATTACATCACTGGGTATAAAATCTTTGTTTATACTGACCACTCTACCATTTGATATTTGATGAATAAACCAGTGGTTGGAGGTAGGATTATTCAATGGTTACTCTTGTTATAGGAATTCAATCTTACCATTATTGATAAGCCAGGAAAATCTAACGTTGTTGCTGATTTCCTTTCAAGATTGAATGTTTTAGGTAATGATGAAGCAGTCCATGATCAATTTCCTGAGAAACATTTGTTTGCTATATCAACTAAGACTCCATGGTTCGCCGATCTTGTGAATTATTTAACAACAGGGAAGTTTCCTACCTATTTCACTCATAAGGAGAAACAGAGATTGGTTAAAAATAGTGCAATGTATAAATGGTGTAATGGAATTTTATTCAAATGTTGTCCTGATATGGTTCTTCGCAGGTGCATTCAAGAAGATGAAGTACATGACATATTGCGAGCTTGTCATGATGAGCTAGGAGGTGGACATTATTTAGTAAAATAGACAATTCACAAAGTCCTTGGAGCAGGGTACTATTGGCCTTCCCTCCACAGGACTATCAAAAAGTATGTATGGCAGTGTGATGCATGCCAATGAATGGGGAAGCCCACACTTTCAATGGAAATGCCTCTTAATCCTCAGTTGGTCTTAGGACCATTTGAGAAATGGGGAATTGATTTTGTTGGACCTTTTGATCCCCCATATTTTGGGAAGGAATACCTCTTGGTATGCATGGACTACGTCACTAAATGGGCTGAAGTTCAAGCATTGGCATCTGCCAATGAGGATGTTGTTGCTGATTTTATGTACAATCAGATATTGCTACGATTTGGTGCACCCAGGGCCATTGTATCTGATCAAGGTCCTCAATTTGTTTCAAACATGATTGAGGATTTTTTGGAAATCTACCGAATTAAGCACCAGAAATTGTCACCCTATCACCCCCAATCCAATGGGTAGGTGGAAGTAACCAATCGAAAACTTGAGAATATTCTGACTAAAGTGGTCAGTGCTGACAGAAAGAATTGGGTACCAAAACTTCCCGAGGCAGTCTGGGCCTATAACATGACCTGGAAAACCACTACTGGTTTTTCCCCCTATGAGTTGGTATTTGGGAAGAAGCCACTGTTACCTGTTGAGTTTGAATTACACACCTAGAGAACAACACTAGAAGTTGGAATCAATTTGGATGAAGCACAACGCGAACGAGTGATGCAGCTGAATGAATTGGATGAAATGTGGATGGAGGCACAAAAGTAGAGATGGAAATTCTTCAATATCAGAGGAAGACCTGACATGATGCTCATATCAAATCCAGGACATTTTCATGAAGGGGACTGGGTCTTACTCTTTGATTCCAAATATCAATAGTTTAAAGGTAAGTTACAGACATGTTAGTTGGGCCCCTATCAGATCGACAAAGTGTTTGATAATGGCTTTGTGCAGCTATTACCAATCAATGGTGACAAATAGACTCTTCTTGTGAATGGACATAGACTCAGGATTTACCAACGACCTCTTGACAAGAAAAATTTCACCAGTGACATTATGCTGAGTGAGGACATGCATGTTGAGGCAGATCTTCGCCCCTCGAGCCTGGAGTAATTGTTTCCTGTTAATTTCAATAAAGGAGGATGGTCATGACTCAATCTTCTTCCCTTAGTTAGTTTTTTTTTCAATAAATGTAGAAATATTCATTATTTTGAAACCACTAATCACATTTAATCTCAGACTACAGGATGTGGGAATCTACGGATATCAGACGTTGAACTTGGCATGGGTAAGTGCATCCTAACTCACTATGGATATTTCCTTATAAAGCAATCCCCCATGCATGCACTTGTCATAATTACATCCATCATGCAATGTTCAATATATTTATTGTGGATATCCTTCCAAATCCAACGCTACAGTATGATGGCATAAGGGTGTAATGAGTCATGATTTTCACACACATCATATGCGTCACATTCTACAAAGAAGGAAAGGTGTCAATTCAGTTTCAAATGATGGGATGTGCACTCGTCTCACATATCATAAACTCTCATGGATGGCTGGTCTTGCCCACCTTTTTATGCCACCAAATTCACTCTGATTTTACATAATTCAAGGATTCAGGTGCAATTCAAATTAATAGTTCCAAGTTGCTTCCTATCATTGCTTCATGAGTATTGAGCATATCATTCTACCTACCATCACATAGTGAATTTGAGCATGTCTTGTTCTTGTTTCTCTACTATCTGGATTCATTTTCCTTCAGCATGGGACAAAAGAAGAAATCCGAGCCTGATTCTCTGGACCCATTACTCAGGAACGTTGCACTTTCATAGGTGTTTTATGATTCAGGTTGGCTTGACATCATCTATAAATTCAAAGGTTTTGATGAGGGTGTCATGGAGGAGTTCCTGGAAAATTTTGAAGCTACCTGTTCACGTGTTGGAGGGAAACAAGTTGAGATTACCAGCCAGGTAGTTTCTGAACTATCTGGCTTGCCATATTTTGGTTTGAAAGTAATGACGAATGCTCCCCTCAAAGACTTTCTCACTCTGTTTCATGAGGAGGGTGAGGCATTCCCCGAGGTTATCCTTACCCCCCAGGGTGTTCAAAAAGGTGTTAAGTGGGATAGCCTACCCAACATTTAGAGAGAGATGGCCAAATGGGTTAACAGGTATTTTATATGTGACGGCCAACCCTCTGTGTTGGGTGGCAATGCACTCAAGATTCTTATTCATTTGAAGAAAGGATGCGTCAACCCAGCCCTCAGGGTAAATTTACCTGAATACTTGGCGGACGCCGTTATCAAAGTTGGCCAAAAATACAAGTCTGGAGGAGGCAAAGCGGTGTTGAAACACCCAGGGATAATTCATTTATTGTGCTCACATCAAGTATTTTTTAAGCCAAAGCGGAGGCTCGAAAGGATTACTGTGGGGGAGGGTTCCAAGCCAAAATAGTTAAAATCAGGGCCATCTTCCACACCTCGGTCCATTCCCACACCAGCCTCTCACCCTGCACACAAGAAAAAGGAGGAACTTGGTGCTCCAGAGCACGTGGACAAATATAGTGCTCAAGTAATTCCATCTTCGACCACTTCCAGTTCTAGAGGTAGGAATACCTCTGCTCCATCTTCTTCTATGTGCCCCTGACCATGACGGTCTTGTACATTGCATAAAATTGGAAGCTCCAGGTCGGAGGGATTCGCTGATGTTTCTACCCCTGTGTGGGAAGTGGGGAATGAGGGAGACAACGAGGCTGTCCCCACTGACAAATCACCAGACACCATCTTCACTACCGCTCATCCTTTTCCCCAGTATTTAGCCATGCCTACATCTTCAGAAGTTCACTCCGCAGCTCCAGAAACTACTTCGGTACCTGAAGCCCAGAATCCCATTCTAATGCCTGTTGCAATGGACATTGATCATCTCAGGTCATGTCAAGCTTCCAATCCTCACAATTATCTAGAAGAAATCACACTCCTTAAGGCCCAATTGAAAGGTATGGAGGAAACAAACTTGTCTTTACAAACTGAATTTACCCAATGCACAGTGGAGAAAGTTAGAGAAATAACTGCTTTACAAATTGAAGTTAGTAGCTTAAAGTGACAGAAGGATAAAGGTCTTAGCATTTTGAATGATTTCCACCAAATATCTCTTCAGAATGCAGAATTAAAAAAGGAAAATAAGAAATTAAAAGGGGAGATGGAAATTATCCAAGATGAAAAACAAAAATTTCTATATCTTTTGGACTTTGTTTGTCCTTTGGCTTTTAAGCTCTTATCCTATAAGAAACCCTCCTAGGTTTACATCATGTTTATTCAGGAACAATTTTATTCTTGGCAGTTGTTTCAGTTGTGTTGTCAGGTGCCTTACGAAGCTCCTGATGGCAATATTTTCTTATCTGTTTACAAGTCCAGTACACCTGAAATTCAAAACTTGCTCTGTGAGTTTTACCTCCATAATATGTTAGTTACCAATGTCCCTGAATTTTTAATTAACTTATTTGTGGGGGATTTTCAATTAAAATCCTTTCAGTCCTTGCTACGAAATCAGATCATATGGGGTGAGAAAATGGATATTTTCAATCACACGACTCAAACAATAGGTTTCTATATCCGTCCTACACATCATACTGATGTGGCTTTGTGGAAAAAATTCAGATCTCTCTACTACCAAGCAGGTATTGGAGAGAATACTTCAAAAATCCTACTGAAATGTGTAGAGGATTTTGAAACCTATAGTCAGCAGCACTTTGGGGCAGCCAGGAAGGCCTGTGACAGGAGATGGGACACTTTGAGCTTGCCATTGAAACGCAGGGAGGTTATTTCCCCTCAGAACTTGAGTTGGAGTATGCGTCGGGGTGATGCCCTCATTACAATTATAAGATAGTCGTAACAAAAAACTAGCTAGCAATACAATGATGAATGGGTAGGACTTTAGGTGCATCCACCCCTCCTCTTGAGTCCTACTACCACTTGGCAAAACAATGTTGCACAATCAAATGAGAGTTTTACAGCTTGGGTCGAGGTCACTTCAAATACTCAGGGATGTAAAGGTATGAGGAAGCAATATGCTGATCAGTTCGAAGAGTATGACATGGCTCAGTAGCTTGGTCATAGAGTAGGACATAGATAGGTTGCATTGGGACATGCAACAGGTAAAGTAAGGGGGAAATGATGAGTGCATTATTTGGCTCATTTATATCATTCCTACGATCAGTAAATTTCCACTTAGATATGATTTGCTAATGCATGGGGATGCTTTGTATAGTTATATCATAGTGAGTTTGATGCATTTTCCTTGCTTTTGTTCATGAAAACTGATTACCGTATAAACTTCCTACTAACTGTCTTTGTGAGGAAAATGTGATGATGTGTGTAGGGAAATGATGAACGTTTGTTGCTGATGTAATTATGAAGTCTGAGTTTGGAGCTGGAATACGGGAGCAGAAGACTTTTTCCACCAGTCGACCTATCAGTATGGGACTTGTTTCTAACTGTCCCATAGGAATTTATGAGTTTTAGTTAATATTGATTAGTGGAAGATGTTAGTGCCACCTATTATGGTGAATTTTGTAACCGTTTGTGTCTATATTAAGACACCTTCTTAAGAACATGGTTAGCTATTATATTTTGGAGATACTTTGCAATATATCGTCTGTGGTATTCAGAACTTTCAACTTCATATGCTATCTATGATATGGAACTTATTTAAATTAATAGAATTAAACCTCATTTTGGAGATCTAAAGCTACTGGTAATTCCTCTATCCCAAGGGAGAGCAAGGGCCCACTCAACCGAGGAGACAAGAGGTTGTTTTATGTTCACATATGCATACAGTTTTCTGATAAGTCTTACTGCAATCCTTGTTTCAGTATATTTCATGCAATCTTTGGTTGAATGTATTTGTTTTCCTTACCAACACTTTTATCTGGAATATGTGTTTTCTTTTATGCAAAGTCTAATTAACATGCGATCTTACTTTTACTAAGTTCTAGCTTCAATTGTACAGTTTCAATTCCATTTGTTTGAGTACTGTGTGTGTATTTCAATTTCAATTAGAAGTGTAGCTTTTAGACTTCCTTTCATTGCAGTAGATGAATTCCATAGATTTACATTAGGTTTCCGTAGATTAGTAACCAACTTAAAAGATCTCACAACACCCCCAACAGAAATCCCAACAGGAACTGGTTACATAAAGCTCCATTGCATACAGCCTAGGACACAACCCTGGTTTATAATGACACTAACAGGAGATCATGTTAGTTAAATAAGGTTTGAAATGATTAGATTTGAAGAGTAGAGGATATATCCTTCACAAAATAAGATGAGAAGAGTTCAACAAGATCAGTTTGTGGAAGGGAGAATGATAATTGGTTAATGATGTCATGCCATTGTGTGATGAAATCTGTGATAGATTCATCATCATATTGTCTAATGGCATAGAGGTCTGTGATGGCGATCTTACTTGCAATGTTGATTGAGAAATGTTCTAGGAATAATTGTGTGAGTTGGGTGAAGGAAAATAATGAATGTTGTGGGATATCATTATACTAATCCAATGTGGGTCTGGCTAATGACATGGGGAATGTATGAAGCATGAGGTCTTGATCATGGGATAATAAGGTAGCATGCATGTCCTAAAGGCATGAAGGTGTTGTTGAGGGATCCTCCTTGCTATTGAACTTAGAAAATTTTGGCATTTCTAATGAGGAGGATAAGGTTTCACAGGGTCAGATGGATTGATGGGTTCATTACAAATTTGTTCATATGAGAATGTGGTTTTAGATCCCAAGGTAGCAGCTTCAAGATTATCCATTCTACTCAATAATGCTTGCATGGGATCATTAGATGGATGGGGTTGTGAAGTTGAAGGATGATATTGTGTTGCATAAGAGTTGGAAGGGTTATGTTGTTGATAATTTTGAATGCTTGAGGATATGTGGGTGTTGGTGGAAGTGTTTAATATGAGGGGATGTAATTGAAGGGTTATGATTGGATGGGTTGAGGTAATGGTTGTTTTTGAGAAATGGGGATGTGATAAGATTGGTTAGATTGAGTTGGTTGTTGAGAGATGGGGACATTTGATTGGTTTGTTATGGGATGAGTTGGAATGTAAGTAATGGGTGGTTGAGATACTTGAGTTGGTTGATTGGGAAGTATGTAGTGATAAGCACCTCAAGGAGGAGGTTGATGGGTTTACGTTGATTCAAAGGGATGGGGATGTGAAGTGATCACATTGGCATGGATATGGGAAGTGGAAATAAGGGGTAGAGTTATGTTATGTTGTTTGGATATAGGAGGAAGCAAGTGAGATTCTTGAGATGATTGGATAGGGGGCACAAGTGACCATAGTGGATGATGAGGTGATGGGGATAGAAGAAGTGGTGATAGTAGTGTTGACACAAGGAAATTTAGGGGGGATGGGAACCACCAATTGAGTGGTTTGGTGATTGTGAGGATTTTAGGAAGAAGGTTGATTAGGATCAAGCTCATGTTGGGCCATAAAAGTTCATTCATAGCTCTAGGAAAGAACACAACAAGTTGAGATTTGAGGACTTGCGTAGATTTTGGATTCGAATGGTAAGCATAGATTTGTTGCAAAGGTGGTCCATCAATAGGGAGATTGGTGGTCTTACGAAGGAGATAGTCATGGAGAGAAATTGAATTAGCATCGAGGAGCTCTTAGAATTTTGCACACCCACGAGGGATGAGAGGAGGCCCAAAAGCATCGATGGAGGTGACAGAAGGGGGTGTTCCTAGTCTAGATGGAATGAATTGATGAGAAAGAAAAGGATTAGTTTCAACATGAGTGTTAGGTTGGATCAATTGAACCTTTTGAAGAGGGGGAATGGGAACCATGGGTTGAGTAACTACAGAAGAGATGACCAAAGGGGTGGAGGTAAGGATAGAAAGTGTGGAAGTTTTTTGGGAGGAAATAGTGGAAATAGGAATGTTGTTTGATGTCATGTTTTGTTCCATTTTTCTTTCTTGGGAGCGTGTGATGACGGGCATGAAAAAAACAATAAAACAAAACTATGCTGATTTTTTAATTAACTCAAAAAAGTCAAGCAAATAAAGTTTGATTAGCTTGATTATTAGAGATGTGAAAAGAAATGAAAGGTGGGCTTGAAGGGAGCCTAGGAAAAGGAAATCTACAGATGGTTTTAGGAAATTTTTGTTGGAGTCCTCGATGTACCTGAAGGTACATGAGGTAGAAATATGTGATGGCTACTGGTACGGGCTTGGTATTGGGGCCTACCCCCTCACTTCACGGTCCCACAATGATAAGGGAGTTGGGTGCTTAGCCAATATACCAATAGACAAAAAATTTGTAACATGGCCAGAACACCGAGAGGCTTTCCTATTGGGTGATGAAATCCCAATAGTTCCACCTGGTAGGAGATGTTTAGATGTGTAAATTGGTTTGTGTGTTTTAGGATGTGTGTGATGAAGTGTATGCAAAGTGTTAAACCCCCTAGTTAAACTAGATTTCCAAGCAATATATGAGGGGTTCTTTTTAGATCCAATATGAAATGTGTGGATTCGATGAGGAAAAAAATGCAAGAAATGTAATGTATAAAAGAAAGAGATGGGGAATAAAAAAAGGAATACCTAGATAATGATTTTCCTTTTTATCTGAATTTTTAATTTTTAAGCAAGAAAGAAAGAAAAATCCAATCCAAGAAACATGATCCAATGCACAGAAAGAAAGCAACACTCCTTCCTGCGAGGTTAGTAGAAGAATGGATAGAAATAAAATGAAAATGAAAGAAAAATAAAAAGACTCACTAAGAAAGGGTGTGTCCCACTGGGTGTGCCAAAATTTTGACCAAATTTCCTCATTCCTACTCAGATTAGTGAACTAGTAATAAAGAAAATAAGTAACTCCAAATATGCAAGGGTTTAAGGTACCTTGAGATGGGATGACGATGTGAACGAGCACAAATGAGAGATCCTTCTCCGCAACGAGCTAAGTGACCTGCAAATCAAAAGAAACTCAATAGAGGATGGATTAGTAGATAGATGGGAGGGTTTCTTGACAATGTTAGTCCTGAGAAGTGAAAAATTCCTAGGATGGATGTCAACCCTCATTTTGATAAAGATAAGATAAAATCAGATATTGATAAATTGGATGTAGTAGAATCTGAACTAAAATAGAAATTGAAATGCTAGATAAAAGATGAAAAAATAGATCTGATCTAAATTCATGCAAATTAAATCAAACCTGGGTGGGTTGACGATGACCTCAAGCTTGTAGAGGTCCAGTCGACATGGTGACCATGGGTAAAGATGAGATGAAAATGTAGAAAAAAAGCCTGGAGGTAGATCTGGAGCTGATGATGATGCATTGAAGATGAAGAAGGTAGAACCTTGAAAGAGATCTGAAAACAAGATCTAACAGAAAGGATGCAAGAAAATTATGAAAATTGATGATGAATGTAATAAAATAATGATCCATTGACGGTAATGACATGGGTCGATGAGGGACTGACAAGAACAGATCTGAGATAAGAAGGGGAAAAATGATAGGATCTGGAGAGCTGATGACTGTGGAAATAGAAAGTGGATGGTTGAGGGATTTGACTAGGGATCTGAATGAAGAGAAGGCAAAAAAATGGAGGCTAGGTCGATGGTGACCAGACATGGGTCGATGATGACTGGGGTATGATCTAGACTTGAATGAGAATGAATGGACTGAAACGAAAACCTGTAGATAAGAAATGAAGGCCTGGGAATGACTGAGGTAGAGAGCTCTTGATGATAGTTGAACCTGCACAAGATCTGATGACGATTGTTGCAAAATAGGGCCCAAACATGTAATGACAAAAGAAGGCTTCAAATCTCCCAAAAATGGTCACAATATCTCTAAGAGAGCTTGAAGATGACTATAACAACTGTGGTGAAAGAAAAAAATGAAAGAAAGATCACAAGAAATCTTGAAGACTCCAAAATTACATCCTTAGAAAGGGAGGGGTAGGGTTGGATTTATAGGGTTGACGAAAACCTAGATGGGTCACCACCAACTGTGGGGAACCCTTGATTTGGTCGGTGGAAGGATAAGCTTGAGGAAAAATGAGACCCATAGGAATGTGAGATTAGGGTTTAGAAGGATTAGGAAAAATCAGGGTTGCATAGAGAATATAAATGGGTAGGTGGATGGTGGAAAATATTAAATAAAGGCCATGGATAGGTGAAATCATTAAATGATGGCCTAGATAAGATAAAATGGAGGATTTAAGAAGAGGAAATAAATTATATGAGGATTTAGGGATAAGTATGAGTGATTAGGGATGATTAGGGAAGATTGATTAAATGGAGGGAAATAATAATAGGTGGGATAACTTAAATTTAGGAGGGAAAAGGGGAAATTCGGAAGGGAAGAAAAATGATTGTATAAAAAAGATGAAAGAGATCAACCATCACACATAAAGGGTAGTGATTTTTCTAAAGAGAGTTCACATCTAACATAGTATGTATGTGGGAAACCCATCATGTTTTGATGGAAACCCACTAAAATTTCCCTCATATATATATAGTACACAAGATTCAAGATTATATGACAGCAAATAACTGTCACAAACCATGCAACCCTTATTTATCTGTTCAAATAGGGTATAGACAATTAGTAAGGTACACACCACTTTCAACAGGCTACTAATGGACCCCTAATTAAAAGTGTAAAGCCAACTATGAAATGATATAACCCTTGGATTTTAGCAAGCACTAACCCTTACACCAGGACAACATCAAGGTTTCCAAGGCCCTAGGTTAAAGAAGTTTAGGAATTTGTTGTTGCCAATGGAGGTATAAACACTAGTGGTGGGATGTTATGAATCTAAATCTTCATTCTAATATCTATGCTAACCAAAGTAAAATCATGCAACATGAAAGGAACTAAAATATACCATATGCTAACTTAATGCATGTGCATAGAATACTAAGCTAACATATAGTAAATAATCAAAGGTCCTCAACTACCTTATACAATTCCTCAATGACAAATCATGGTTAGAGAACTTACCCACATGGGGGTCTTCCTTGATGCATCTATCTCCCAAAGGACCATACACAAGAGAGATCAACTCTTCAGGTGGAGAAGGAGAAACAATGGATATCTTAGCTCACTATAGATGACCAAAAGTGCAAGAAAACCAATTATAGTTCAGCAAGAAGAATCTTCCAAGAAAGAGTCAATATGTAAGAAATATAGAAGCTAAGCAGAGCAGATGATCAGTTGGCACAAGAAAGAAAAGCTAATGGTCCAGTTCATTTTTGATATTCATCTACATTTATAATGATGTTTAGTGATGTGAAGACTGATGAGTTGGGGTATTCAAATATACCGTCGCCCGCGGGCATAAGCATCCTTTGCTAGGATTTTAATTTACTACATGTGATCGCACTGTGGGTGATGGCGTCAACTAGGGATGAAAATCCAAAGGGGATTGTGGCAAAGTGTCATGAAAAGAAATTTTAATGTAATAAACCAAATGAGGTCATAAGGTGTAAGCTAGATGTTTCCAAATGCAAGAAAAATAAGAAGATAATTGCAAAATAAAGACATAAATGGGACCAAAAGATTTTTACATTCAATCTCTCTCTCACATAAATTATCATCCTTAACCCAAATGGTTACATGAATAACCATACCCATTCAATGATAATACTGGAACAAGGTTTTCTCTTAAGGCACCCAATAGACTAGAAATAGATGCATTAGTGACCTAGTTAACCTGATAAAATGGAAATTTTTATAACAAATATGAAATAGAAAGAGTAAAAAAGTAGGTGTATACATATGACCTCAGCCATTGATTACCGTATGTAGGAATAATAAAACATGGGGTGTCAGTCTCAAAAGAACAATACATAACATCCGAAACTGAAATTTCATATTATGAAAATAAGGAAAGGACTAGCTGAAATGAAATATACCCACTAATGCAAACTTCATAATGTCGATTTGATTCATACCACATACGAGCATAATCCATGTTGTTAAAACCCTAGAGAAGAAATACTTGCAAGGAAACACTAGAGGATCACTCAAGTAAAATAAGACATAAATCACCTAATTAGGGGCCCATGGGATGGAAGAACCTCATGATTTAGAAATTGATATGTGGGGTAAAAAAAATGTGACTTTTGGCCAAAGAGTGGAATAAATCACATGTTTAATATGTCAAAATTTTTGAGATAATGATCATTATCCCAACGCAACTGATTAAAGGATATCCGTTTTAGAAATCGGGAGCTAAAAATGATAGTGATTTAAATATTGAGGACTTATTGATGACAAATTTCGAATAGAAATCTCATTCCCATTGATTTAAACCAGGATGTTTTGATTTTATTTGCTTCTTACTATTTTTGGAATTAAGAGAATTGAGATATGCTAAATTCAAACTTTATCAGATCTTAACGTTAAATATGGCCCGATACGAGGAGGGAGAGATCAATTAGGAGGAGCAAGCATTAATACACTTGACCATGGGTAAGTCGATGCATTTAATTTTACACATTTAGGATAATCAACCAAGTTTGGTCTTTATTAGAAATATGAATCTAGATAGGACACCATTACTTTATTACATCATTAGGATGGGTAGGGAAAAATCCAACTAAATTATGGGATTGATTTGATTTAACACTTTTTTGTAACTTGTAATGCATATTATACTTTTCAATAATCATTCTAAGGCCCTCGTTTCTATATGGATTCAATACCATCGACCCCCTGAAACAACAGGGCCGATGGGGTTGAGATCACATAAATTTTGACAGGGTCCGAAAATATGCCACAACACCTGTTGGAAATATCATATTCACATGCTATAGCT
This sequence comes from Taxus chinensis, assembly GCA_019776745.2. Classification (NCBI taxonomy): domain Eukaryota; kingdom Viridiplantae; phylum Streptophyta; class Pinopsida; order Cupressales; family Taxaceae; genus Taxus; species Taxus chinensis. The sequence goes on along the minus strand of JAHRHJ020000037.1, from coordinate 36,797 downwards.
TCTATACAAGTAAGACCATTCTTCATGAATTAATACCTTTGTTCACATAAAATTCCTTGAAGTTGTTGACATGTTTGTACAAGGGCTGAAGAATTTTCTTATGCACATATTAGTGATGATATAGGGGTCTTAACCCCTAGAATGATTGTGACTTTGAATGATAACATAGATAACACAACTGGATAGATGGGGATTTTGTAAACCTCTCTATAGATGCCTAAGATGTAGACACCAAAATTTGGTCACACTCCCCTTGGTCCCTTTCGAAATAGATAACTTAAACATGTTCACCTAACCATGACCCCTTTCACCCCACATTAATATTAATTTAATTACTTTAATTAAATTAATACATCATCCTCACTTATTCATTATTTAATTATCCTAATTAAACTAATTTCCACCTCACCCCACCACCTCACCTAGACACCTCATTCATAAACCTATTCTTAGTATCTATCTACTCACCATAACTAACTAAGACTTAGTCCCACACCTTAATGAGATAATATTTAGTTTAACCCTAAAAATCAATGCCTATTATTCCTCTAACCACATTCCCACTCATTAGAAGGGAAACTTCATTTTGATCCACGAGAATAAATGGAAAGACTTGGCCCAAATGATTGCCAAGATCTACCATTTTTAGTAAACCTAGGTAATCCCTGCCTTAATCGACGCTGGTCAATCCTAGAAACCACCGGTCAACCAAGAACCGTCTTCGGTTACCATATATTCACTTTGGTAACCTTGTTGGAGAGGTTGGCCACATTCTCAAGTTTTGAGGGGACATGAGAAGAGAGATCATGCAAGTAAGAACCAGAGCACTTTCACCCCTAGACACCATAGCCAACACCAAGATCGGTAAGAAGGTATTGCACATGGTAACATTCCAAGCACATCTATGGTACCAGACATAATTCCTTGATCAACCATCATCACCATCCATCCATTTATGAACCTGCACCATAGTCCCATTCTTTTAACCAGCATAATCATTTCTACTTAAGTCTATAAACTTTCTTCATTCCTCCACCCACACCATTTCCATTTGCATCTCCTTCCCACCTTTTACCTATCCTGTGAACTCAACCATTCTTCATCCCCACCATACCACATCCATATCCCTATTACACATCTCTGATATACTCTAAGATCCCACAGACCTCTCCACTCCCCCTTTTGTCTTTGTTTAACCTCACAACCTAGCAACAAAATTCATTGAATTTTCTTTCAGCCCACCTCTATGACACCCAGTACCCATGACTAAACGTTGTCGGTCCTTCCGAAACCATCATCAGTCATAACCAAACTGATTTCGGTCTCTATATTCAATCCTATTTTAATAATAGAACCTAAGAACCTATTTATCCAAGAAACCTAAGTGACCTAAGAAACTAAAACCTTGACATACCAGTCCAGGACATTAGAACCCTTACCCTACCTTCAGATCTTATCATAACCTATCCTATTTATGATTAGATTTTCTTATTGTATTTAAATGAGATACCTAAATCATATCAACTACAGTAGGAATTTGTTTATTTATGCCTTACATTAAGTTGTTTTAAATAGTGGATTGACAACCATCTAGGAAGTATCACACTTCCCGGATCTAGCACACGCTAGGCAGTCCACTATCATATATTGTTTAACTCTTCTTTTGTGGTCTTGTTTTCTATTTCAGGTAGTTCCTCCTAGCCAAAAGGAAGCTCTCACAGTCAACATTGGATCAAGAAGTATCAACATGCACACAAACCTTCAAACCCACCATCACAACAAGTATTCCTCCTTGGCCCATACACCCCTATATGTTTTGTCATCAAAACATGTAAAGAAAATGGTGAAACATTTTGGCATGCCCAAGTGGGACCCATTGGGGGTTCCTTGCATTTATTCATTCCTAGGATGAAATTTGTATGTTTTGTTTCCCTTCTAAAAGGCTTCTACTTTAATTTCCTTCTCTAGAATCTTCTTCCTCTTTCTATTTTCTAAAAGAAATCGTGTTTTGGTGCTATAAAAAGAACACTTTCTTCTTTCTTTTCACATTGCATTAGTGAAAGATCTTCCTTCTTCCTATTCACTCATTTGCAACATCAAAAATCAATATTTTGATTTGAGTTTAAAACAATTGCATTATATTTCTTGATTTGTTGCATTTTTAGTTCACAATAAAACTGAGGGCAACCTATATGCTGGAAGTCATGCCCAACTGATGGTTGACACAATTGTAAAAAATTGTAGAAAGCCTATTCTCTCTCTCTTCTCTCTCTCTTACCAAACTACACAAATAATTTGAAAATACACATTTTATTAAATGACATCTTACCTGGGAAATTCCTATCAACGATCACACAATCAAAGGATTGATAGGTAATTCCCAGATGGTTATCTTTGTCCAATACCCCATCAAAGGAACCGTCCCCACCATAACATGACTTGAAACCTCACCTTATTAGATATCCCTCTTTGTAGGATGCCTTCCCAACCAAAAAATCTATTATGAATGCACACACTCAATTCTAAATAGCATAAGCTAAACAAACATAAAGAAAAATTACTCTTAGGATCATGTTTTTTCTTAGATTTCTTCTTAACTTGTGTTTTGAGGTGTGAGACTATGATTCTAAGTTTTTATCTTCTTCGTTGCACACTCCACCATCGTAGTTAGAGTATTCTGTAGACACCAAATTTGTGTCTTACGACCCCCTGTGCCCCACATCTCATTTTGCAACCTAACCTCACCACCTAAACCTTACAAAATTATTTATTAATTACCTTATAATTAATAAATCCACATCTCCAAACCTATCACCTCATTTTGCCACCTCATCATGACCTAGCCCTAACCCTAAAATAACCTAATTAAGACCTATAACTTGGTCTACATCCACACCCATGACTAATTACTCCTCACCCGCACCTTAAACCAGCCTAATAATGACTTGACCAAGCCCACAACTAATTCCCTCAGGAGAAAACGAGGGAAAGTTGGCTATTTTACTAAAAATAGCCCACTTTGACTTGACCGACATTGGTTCCTACTCGACCGCTGTCGGTTACATAACCGCCATCGTTTCCTGTAAATGACCTTCCCCAACCAAAAACAAGGGAGGGGAATTCATTTGAAAGATACGGAATTCACTTGGCAAGACAGAGACAAGTGAAGGAAAGAGAAGAGTTTGCAGAGAAGAACATCGAGCCCAAGACTGCAACTGAGTAACCAGAGCACAACAACACTCATCCAAGCATTGGGAGAGAAGATAAGCTCACTTTTGATTGTTGGATCATCCCACCTAAGCCTTGTCTTTGTCATCACAGTCCTTGGAGTTGTACCTTCATCAGGAACTAGTAAGTAGTGTCTTGTATGTTTTTAAATACCATTTCTTGAACTTCTGATTCATAGTAATTATAAGCTCACTCCTAGATCTACTACCCGATAGTACCCTACATCTAACTTTCATTCCTCTACCCTTACATTGCCCCAAGAACAGCTCCCACACTCTCTGAGTCTTCTCCATCACCCTATTTCCTACCCCTGATCATTTACCAAACTTATAAACACCATAACTGCCTTACAGCCAACCTTCATTGAAAGCCCCTAAATCACTGCCCCTACCGATATCGGTTATCAGCAACCGGTACTGGTGTTATAACCGCAGTCGGTTATACAGTGACCGGCATCGGTCACTGTGACTCAAACCAAAACCAGCCTTTCCTCTATTGCTTTTTAATGAGGTAACTAAATCATAATTTTGCAATAACTTCTTGTTGAAGGTGAATCATAGCACCCCTGAATGTCTACAACACGATGGGTTGAGACTCTCAGTGCGATTGTATAACATGGAGCTTTTCCCAAGTGTGGGACCTTGCAAAAATGGAAAAGCTCTCCGGATGAAGGCCGGTTCCTATTCCTCTGTTAAGATGCACACGTAAAAATGTAGAGGTTTTACTCAAAACCTAAACTAACTTTCCAAGGAGATAGGGTAAGAAGATGCATAAAATAAAACCTAAACTACAAAGGTGATGCATCGATGAATGAAGAACACCTGTCTTGCCAATAAACACAAACCATAAAAATGCAATGCAAGATCATGCACAGATAACTAGATTTGCAGTGAAAGATCAAGAGGATGCAAATGAACACAAAGAGGGTTGAGAATCATCCACAGACATGCATTATTTTCTCCAAAGATTAATACAACACACTACAAAATGCCAAGAGACAAAGTTGCATTACAGTTTTTAATGGGAGGTTTGAACTCCACAAATTCACCTGCCAAAGAGAAGAAGGGAGGGGAAAAACAAGAATGTCCAACCTTTAGAAAGAAGCCCCTCCTTACAATTTATAGGAATAATGAGAGAGGAAAGAGAGAGAGGAATTCCAAACCTACCTCAACCACCTCCATATTGCATTTAATTCATCTCATTATGATGGTAGGTGAGAACCCTAGCAAACTTAAAAAGCGGCGAACTATATTTTGCATTTTTAAGAACTTGTACCCACCCAATTAAAGATATCTAGTTTTATTGGATAGAGGACCTTGTAAGCTTTCCGAAAAGTCCAACCTTGCATTAATCCAAGCTCCTTGTGAAAATTTATGGCCATCTGAATATCTGGGTCAGGGTCTGCTTCCTATCAGCGCTCAGAATGTTGCGCCTCCTGAAGGTGCGCCATAGGTGCATCCATATTCATGTTGAAATACCCTTACATGCACCAACGTATGAATTATGTCATGTTGACATTCTGTGTCATGCGTCCTTTACGTGTGCCAAGGTGCAACTTCTGCCATGTCGACACTCTCCTACCTGCGCCAAGGGCGCATCCATTTTCGTGTCGACACCTTCTGTCGTGCGCCTCTTACCTGCACCAAGGGCGCATCCATTTTCATGTCGACACCTTCTATCATGTGCCTCTTACCTGTACCAAGGGCACATCCATTTTCGTGTCGACACCTTCTGTCATGCGCCTCTTACCTGCGCCAAGGGCGCATCCATTTTCGTGTCGACACCTTCTGTCGTGTGCCTCTTACCTACGCCAAGGGTGCATCCATTTTTGTGTCGACACCTTCTGTCATGTGCCTCTTACCTGCACCAAGGGCGCATCCATTTTCATGTCGAGACCTTCTGTCATGTACCTCTTACCTGCGCCAAGGGTGCATCCATTTTCATGTTGACACCTTCTGTCGTGCGCCTCTTACCTATGCCAAGGGCGCATCCATTTTCGTGTCGACACCTTCTGTCGTGTGCCTCTTACCTGCACCAAGGGCGCATCCATTTTCATGTCGACACCTTCTATCATGTGCCTCTTACCTGTACCAAGGGCACATCCATTTTCGTGTCGACACCTTCTGTCATGCGCCTCTTACCTGCGCCAAGGGCGCATCCATTTTCGTGTCGACACCTTCTGTCGTGTGCCTCTTACCTACGCCAAGGGTGCATCCATTTTTGTGTCGACACCTTCTGTCATGTGCCTCTTACCTACACCAAGGGCGCATCCATTTTCATGTCGAGACCTTCTGTCATGTACCTCTTACCTGTGCCAAGGGTGCATCCATTTTCATGTTGACACCTTCTGTCGTGCGCCTCTTACCTGCGCCAAGGGCGCATCCATTTTTGTGTCGACACCTTCTGTCGTGCGCCTCTTACTTGCGCCAAGGGCACATCCATTTTCGTGTCGACACCTTCTGTCATGCACCTCTTACCTGCGCCAAGGGTGCATCCATTTTTGTGTCGACACCTTCTGTCGTGCGCCTCTTACCTGCACCAAGGGCTATTGGTGACGCAATAAAAAATCAGGCTTTGAGTTTCTTTGATTTCCATATTCTTCTATTTGTCTATATCTACCCAGGGGAAGATATTTACAACACACCTACCTTCCATATTGGGACCCCATCCCTCTACCTTACATCAATATATCATACCTCCTGTGTTTTCTTTAAAGCAACCTACGCTTTCTGCACCCATACAGAGATATAAGGGTATATCAACACTGTCACCCCACGTATCTTGTCCACCCATCAACCCTAAACAAATCTCATCATCAAAGGACTTGTTTTTCGTCACTCCTCTTTTGCCACCATTGTTTCCAGATACCACGTTATCTGGAGCCTCATCATCTAACCAGCTAAACGTAGCTCCTGCACCAAAGAAACCACATTTAGTTAAAACCACGTATCAATACCCCTTGGCTAAACCACCACCCGTACGAACCAACCATACCCAAACATTACCAAAACCCACCCAACCAATACCTTCATCTTCCTCCGATTTTGACCCACTCAAAGAATCTTACGCCAAAATCCTTGCTATGTTGGTGGAGAATGCGACCATTTCTCTACCCCCACTTAGACCTTATGACCCGTCTAAACCTCGACCTATAGGTTATGATGAGTCTAAAATCTGCGCTTACCACCACACACCAGGACATGATGTAGAGGGATGCAAATCTTTAAAAGCCATCCTTCGTCAAACACCTCTCTCAGATAGAAGGGTTAAGAAAGATAGCTTACAAAGGGAGAGACCTTTAGCTTCAATTCCCTCTCCTATACCACCTGTTCCCACCTCACCAAGATCTATCATTATTACAGCCCCACCTCTCGAAGACCATGACCTATCCCTACCGTCTTCCTCCTCTCATATTCACGAGATCAATATGATTAGTGTTGCTACTTGAGGGCAGAAAAACAATGGGAAAGTGAAATTAATTTTTTCACATCCATGCGGCATCTATTGCTCTGTTCACCATCCCGATTGCACCACCATTTTATAGGATGATTTTATTCGTGGACTTTTCTATACCATCTCTAAATTAGTCATTAATCCCACCGATCCTTGATGAAACAGCTTCACCAATCACCTGTACAATAATGACACTGTATGATTTTATTTATTTACTTCTGAATCTCAGGGAAAAAATATTAGCTAAAATCCTTCAAGGGATAGAGGCATTACCTACTTCAACCTTATTTCCTAGGGCACTCCTAACCTTCTAATTTGGCCCTGAAGGTCACGTTGAATAACTCACGAAAAAGGCACATCATAATAGATCCCCAATGTACTTAATGTCTGCTATACATCCAGCAGCTGCTGAAAGATACATTTGAGGTCGACATTATCGACTCTGTTGCTGACAGATCCTGACCCTGCTCATTTCATCTCAGCCTCTGCATATTTCCAATAGCATGTCGGGTACATGCGCTCTCCCAATGGCATTGATTTTGTTGGCACTTTATTCCTAGGAACACCAGGGGGTCGAATCTTCGGGAGCTTGTTTCAATAAATGGCACATATCCCTTCGGTAGATGCTTGTGGGGGAACCCCATCATGTTGCAGTCATTCAATGATGCTAGTAGTTGTACCTTAGGCATCCGTCTTCCTGAAACCATTCGTGTAGGACCATGCACTTGTGTGACCTAAATTACCTTCTATGTCATTTTGGTGCAGAGGTTCTCAATATCTTAAGATTGTTTTTAGAAAACCCTGGGATGTAGGCTATGTGGATGTAAAAAATCCACCTTACGTAAGTCTTCATATAATTTGCAGTACGATTGGATTTCCTACACTCATTGGTAAAAGTCTGGAGTTTTTTTCATTTGTTTTTTTATAAGATGTCTGTATCACCCTAGATTTGATTTTCTTGTAAAATTTTGGGATAATCAGTCCCACTTTATCCAACCTATGCCATTCATGGTTTCCTATGTTCAATCCAATGACAAAAACTTCAACCAATGTAAATCGCTGTTACAAATATCAGGTTGGCTTATTTCGCAGACTAACAATTTTAGGGTGAGAATCCTTATTACTTGTTTATTGGAAATACCTTGGGTAAATGCTTGGGGATATTGACCGCCTATATAGACGTTACCTCTATAATAACTATACCACATATTGTGCAGTATTGATCAATTACATGCACATCCCATTTCTATTATTTTCACGTGGGGGAGGTAATCGAGCTCAAAGAGGACAGAATATGGACTCACAAACTTAGACGTATGAGGGGTGTTGACGCATCCTCCGTTACCCTTGCAAGACTTTTTTTTGTCTTGGTTCATTTAGCAATCAGCTTGTTCAGATACTTGAAAAAAACATCGTTAAAAGCCCTAACCTTATTGACTCGCTGAAGAATTCATATCATAGTCACTTGGTTGTTAAAGGTCACTTGGATAGTGATTCAAGGCCGAAGATTTAGACTCATTCGAGTGACTGACATTAGTTTGTACAGAATGAGCATAGTCACTCCTCGGTTCTTGCTATGGAAACAGGTTTCAATTCCGGAGAAACCTCGTGTGAATTTGAATCCTGGAGGATGACCACGTTACCATCCTACTTGTTTCAATAGAATTTAAAACTCACGTGGAGTAAAGATAATATTGAATCTATCCCTCATATCAGTTCACAATAATGAAAATGAAAACATGAAAAAAGGTGTTGGTTGGACTACTGTGTCTAAAAATGATTAAAGAGGAAAATTGATAAGGATTCTCTTAAGATGCATTCTAAGTATCCCATGGGACAGGAGTCTCAGAGGATAAACCTTCGATTAGTGTTGTTTACTTTTTTATTTCATTGGGATGTTTATTTACTTTTTTCGTTATTGTCCTCTCTTTGCTACTGGAAGCGGACGACTCCTATATTCAATGCGCCTTACCGTCTGAAACTCAAACCATGTTGAATGAGTCGACTATAGAAATCAACATCCACACAGAGGATGATCCTCACATTGTGAAGATCAGACAATCCCTTAGCACATCAGAACAAGCCACCTTTACTACCTTTCTCCGTACCCACAACCAAGCTTTCACTTGGTCTTACGCTGACATGCCAGGAATTGATCCTACCATTGCTGTCCATAACATCACCCTAAACCCCGATTCCAAACCAGTCAAACAAAAAACTGAGAAAAATGCATCCACGCATTGCCCTCTTGGTCAAAGAAGAGCTTCAACGACTTCTTTCTATTTCCTTCATCTTGCCTATTGACTATCCTCAATGGATTTCTAACATCGTACCTGTCACTAAAGCGACGGGGGGACTTCGGATATGCATGGATTTCTGAGATCTTAACCTCGCTTGCCCCAAGGATGACTTCCCCCTCCCAAGTATTGATCAACTTGTTGATCTCACTGCGGGCCATGAAATGCTTTCTCTCATGGATGGCTTTTCGGGATACAATCAAATTTTGGTAGCCCCGGCCGATCAACATAAAACTGCCTTCATAACTCCTTGGGGAACCTTCTGTTATCGTGTCATGCCATTTGGCCTTAAGAATGCTGGTGCCACCTATCAGCGGGCTATGACTTACATTTTTCATGACATTATGCACACTATCCTTGAGGATTATGTCGATGATCTTCTTGGCAAATCTAAACATCGCAGTGAACATCTCGATGTTTTAACCATTATTTTCGATCACCTGTTGCAATATTCAGTCTGGCTTCAACCAAAGAAATGTGTCTTTGGTGTTCTTTCGGGAAAACTTCTTGGCTTTATTGTCTCTTTGCGTGGCATTGAGGTCGATCCATCTAAAGTCAAAGCTATCCTAGAAATGCCCCCACCCAAAAACCTCAAACAATTACGTAGTTTGCAGGGTAAACTTCAATCCATCCGGCGTTTCATCTCCCAACTCTCGGATCGATGTCAACCTTTCCATCACCTTCTTAAAAAGGACATTGCCTTTCAAAGGAGTGAAGAGTGTCACCAAGCCTTTGAAGCTCTCAAAGCCTATCTCTTGCAGCCACCCGTGCTTATTCCACCTCAGGATGATCACCCTTTCTACCTTTACCTTTCTGCCACTGACCATGCTATAGGAGCCATGCTCGCACATCGGGACTCGGCACATCGAGAACAAGCCGTTTATTATATAAGTCGTACTCTCGTGGATTACGAGACTAGGTATACACATGTAGAAAAATTGTGCCTAGCCCTATCATTCGTAGCCACCAAACTCCGACATTACCTCCTGAATCACAAAACTTTTGTCATCACCAACACGGACCCCATTCATTATATGTATGCCAAACCACATCTAAACCAATGCATCGCCCGATGGCTTATGCTCCTCGCTGACCTCGACCTTGAGTTTGTACAACAGAAGTCAATCAAAGGACAAACTATTGCGGACCAACTTGCGGAGGCCCCTTTACCTGGGGAACAATTTACCAATTTTAATTTCCCCGACGAACTCATCGCCACTCTTTCACTCAGGGAAGAGTCGTATCCAATGACCCTCTTCTTCGATGGATCCAAATGCCAGCGCGGCGGAGGGGCCGGCGTTGTTCTCATTCCTCTTGACGCTGAGCCTATGCCTCTTTCATTCCGGCTCGATTTCCCCTGCACTAATAATACAGCGGAATACGAGGCCCTTGTTTTGGGTCTCCAGGTTGCGTTACACTTAGGTGTCAAATCTATTAATATTTTTGGCGACTCTCAATTGGTAGTCAATCAAGTTATGGGCATCTACCAATGTAAGAATGAGGAACTTCAAAAGTACAAACATTACGTGGATTCACTTTTGACCTCATTTACTCGTTATTCTATCCAGACCATTCCCCGCTCCACTAACAAATTTGCGGATACTATGGCTTGCTTAGCCTCACAAATTCCTGCCTCACCAACTGACTCTGACATATTCGTCTTGGTCCAACAACTCTTTGCCCCATCTTACTCAGCACCGGTTGTTTGTATGATAAATAATGTGTCTGCTAATTCGCAGGATACCTGGTACCACCAATTTCATGACTACCTTACAACCTCTGTTCTCCCACCTGACCTAACTAGTACCGGCAAACGCACTTTTCTTAAACATGTTTCTCGTTATGTCATCATGGGGGGACTCCTTTATAAACGTGGCTTTGATGGTATCCTCCTTCGATGTCTAACCGGCGCAGAGGTCACCTATACCATCCAACAGGTCCATGACGGTATTTGTGGCGGACATTTTAGTGGCCTTGCCGTGGCTAAATGAATCCTTCGCCTAGGTTATTATTGGCCTACTCTTAATAACGACTGCTATGAATATGTTAAGCATTGTGTTATGTGTCAACAACATGCCAACCTTCAACATACTCCTAGCCATCCGCTACAGGTCGCACGAGATCTTTGGCCTTTCTCACAATGGGGTTTAGACCTTATTGGTGAGATCCACCCACCCTCTTCGCAACGTCACCATTGGATAATCACAGCAACCGAATATTACACAAAATGGGTGGAGGCCATTCCACTCATTTCAATCAAAAAAGAAAAAATTGTCGAATTCGTTAACCATCACATTATCTTTCGTTTTGGTATTCCTCATCGCCTAATAACAGATAATGGTAAATCTTTTAAAAATAAGTTGTTACAAGACCTTTGTGACAACTTTGGTATCAAACTTAGTTTCTCATCACCTTACTATCCACAGGCCAACGGTCAAGCTGAATCTTCTAATAAAACCCTAACCAAAATCCTCATGAAAGTTGTCAATGAGTCCGGAAGAAATTGGCACGATCACATTCCCTTTGCCCTTTGGGCTTATCGTACTAGCATTCGTACCTCCACTAATGCCACACCATTTTCTTTGGTATATGGTACCGAGGCGGTCTTGCCTCTCGAAATACAAATACCCTCCCTCAGAATATCTCTTCAGGATATTCTCACCAATGATGATTTCCGCCAAGAGCGGTTAGCCCAATTAGAGCTTCTTGACGAGCGTCGTCTTACGGCTCTTGATCACCTTCAAATCTACCAAAAATGCATCAAGCGTGCTTATGATAAACGACTTCATGAGCGTACCTTTAAGGTTGGTGATCTTGTCCTCAAAGAGAATCAACATGTAACCAAACTAGAAAAGAGCAAACGTGGAAAATTTGCTCCTAATTGGATTGGGCCTTACATTATCACTCACACTTATGGATCAGGCACTTATCGTTTAGCTTCGCTTAATGGTAAACCTGAGCCTGAGCCCCTTAATGCCTTGCATCTTCGACCATTCTACTGTTGAAATTAGTGTTATATCACTTCTTATCTACCTTACGCTCGTCCCTTGAGCTCATTTACCACCGCATACACTTTGTTTCTTACATCTCAAAATCAAATCAAGCTCACATGGTTTGATTATCACCTCCCCTTAAAAGATGCCTTCCCCTTTTTAGTCTAGTCCATGACTTCAAAGTATCAAAATGACACATTCTTAATTAAAACACTTATGGGATTTTCTTGAGTCAAACTTCCTACAAAACTAGATGCTTTATGCCCAACGGACATCTAGACCTCTAAATTATAAAGTAGACTGCTCCCTGGAAGGACAGCTATATGCCAAACTATTGCTGCTATTATATATAGACTGCTCCCCCGAAGGACAGCTATATATAAATACCGCATCTGCTACTATAAATAGACTGCTCCCTTGAAGGACAGCTATACACAGTCAGCCTTTATCAGAAGCTTCTCGCATTGATCAGCTTCGTGAAGACCTCAAGAACAATAAAATACATATCCCATGTAGACTTCCCACATTGATCAGTCTATATCAAGAAAAATAAAAGCAGTATTCAAAACTACTTTTGAGTCATGGACTTGTCTATTTAGGTTTGGTTCTCTTTTGTCAGAATAATCATCTTATAATAAGTTCTCTGCACCCTCGCCCACATCAACCACCTCACCTCACCATTTGTCAAAGACAACAAAACTCAAGGGACGTGACGTATATCTGATATATTGTGATTATACCACTCTTTTCACCTATCGACTTCTCGTCTATGCAAGGTACCTAGGGGTTAAAGCTCATTCTATGTTATTATGTGGTTTGTTTAGCTCTTTTCACCTACGGGACACTTTTGCCTCTTTTGCTCGACTCTAGGATTATGTGTTGACCTTAATCAGGACATGGTTCCCTACCACTTGGGTAGGCTAACTTTCGCGTCACCTATACCTATTCCAAAATCACCAATTCCCTACCAACACCAACAACATTACCCTACCAATATCAATATTTTTTTACCAACCAACAAATTGCCTAACCATACCTAAATTGCCTGAATTCACCTCTCCCTGGTCCTAAGGGAGAACTACATCGGTCTGAGGCCCCTCCTTGCTTTGTGCAATGGGCTATGTAGGCAGCACTTAGGAGACATGGAGTCTCCCAAGGTTAGCTCGACCATCCCCTACCATACCCTATCATGTGTTGTAAATATAAATATTTTTTGTGTATTTCTATTTGCCAACATTCATCTTTATCCTTTTTCAAACAAAACAAAAACAACATTCAAAACACAACCATTCTTATTATTATCATCACTCAAAACCACATACATCTTTAGTTTTATTTTAGATGTTAAACAAATACATCTTCTCTATCATCGACTCGCAGGTCGGCATCCTTATTTATTCTTATATTCCTATGAAATTCACTTAGACCCTTGCACCTCCTCCCGAATCAGGTGGTGATCGTGATCGTCGATGCCCCTCAGTTGGCCTCTCCATCCTCAAAGGTGCCACTGCCATTGGTTCCTCCCATTGATCCGCCAACATCTCCTGTAACATACGAATACGTCCTCTCGCGTGGAGGAATCTTGCCTCCAGTCTCTCCACTCGTAACTGTGAAACCTCTAACAATCCCATTGTCTCATTCACCTGTGTTTGAAGCTGGTGAGCCAACTCCTGCAGACGATCTCTCTCCGCTGTAATCACAGCTATGTCTGGGCGCTCACGTGCACCTCGCAGCTCTGCTACCCACCATACTCTATAGGCCTCTGTCGTTCCCGCATCCATTACCCTACGATCGGCTGCTATCTCTTCTGGCCCTTCTGGAGGTGTAGGCCGGGGAGGTGAGAATGCTGCCTCGGCGTCGATCCTCATGTATGGTCTATATGTCATCGGTATATCCTGAACGAACCCAAATTGTCGCCACACGCGATCTAGAGGAATCCTCTCGTACTCACCCGGCCTGTGCCCTGCGATCCATCTCAATCGCTCTACACCCCTCAACTCCTCAGCTATGTGCTCTGTCACCATATAGTTCCCGTAAGGCCTCCAACAAATATCCGTAATCGTCACCATCTCCCATACCTGTCTATAATACTCGATGTCATCTATCACGGCCTGGGATCTCGCTTCTTGTTCTGTCTGGACCCATCGTCTGAATCCCAACCTTTGCACTCCTGCCTCTCCCGACTCAATGGGTCGGCCTATTGGATGCACACAAACAATATGCTCATAGGCCCAACAATGTAATAAGTACGAACAATCCAGTGTCGTCCTGTGTTTTCGCTTGCAGGCCCATAAACCCCTATATAACTCTGCCAGATATGCGGGTGCCCATGCGAAAGTCACGCTCATTTCTATCATTTCCCAAATAACACTCATCAATGCTTTGGGAAATCTTCCACCCTCCGCCCTTGGTAATGCATAATACCCCACCGCTATCATTAATAGCACGGCCAACCTTGTTTCCTCAGGGTGTGTTGCATACATTGTACCATACGTAAATGATAAACCTCGCTGTGTCAAATCTCGTGCAGCTGACCCAAATACTGCTGTTATCGCTGCCCGCCCCGCGCTAGGCAACGCCTGATACACTGTTTTTCCTATCATTGGGAGTCTCAAAATACGGAACACATCTTCCAAAGTCACTGTCATCTCCCCTGTTGGCAGATAGAAGGTATTCTTTTCTGGATTCCATCTCTCAATCAACGCCTGCAACATAGCATGGTTACGCGCAATTCTTGAATAATAGCGGATTCCACTTAACCCCAAATGATTTATCAATGCCCATTCAGCTGGTGTTACATCCGCTCGGATTCGTGACAACAACGCTGGCACAGTATCATTCATCCTTAACCCTGCTTCTGCCTGCATACATCAAAACGACACATAATTATTCAAAAGAACAAATCTCTACGGGTTTTTTCTCAAAATTCTGGAAACTCTTACAGTGACCGATATCGGTTATGAATAACCGATACCGGTTTGCTAACCGATACCGGTTATTTATAAATGATACCGGTCACTGTCAAAAATATACCTACCCTGCTTAAAACATACACCTACGATAATTATTTTGCCCGTTTACTCCTATTTTTACCTAAAAACATACGTGACCACCCTGTTTACCTACCCCATAGCACTCACCCCATCCCCAACCCTTGCCTATCACCTTTTCTTTCTCATCTTTACCCACTTACACTTCTCTCATCCTATTCACAAAACATGCAAGAATCAAATTACAACCAAACAGTTTACCTCTCGGGATGCAGCAGCTTGGGGCGGAACATGTCTTCCCCCTCGTCCCTGCCTGCTGGATGCTTCTCCTCGTTCAGCCATGTTCACCACCCTCTTCAAATATAACTTGTCTTTCTGCCTTCTGAATCTCAGCCCACGCTCACTTCACCTGTCTCTTTCCTCCTTATCACTCAAATTCTTTCATGCAATTACCTGTAGCAGTCGTCAAACAGCGTCGCATTCACATATTTAACTTGTTGCATGACTCTAAAAATAAGAATGCTAAAAATAAGAACTTAAGTTGCCAACCCAGCAGTTCTATTTTTAGGGAAATAATTCTTGCATAACCGATATCGGCTACGTAACCGATACCGGTCATATAGCTACCGACATCGGTTACATAACCGATATCGGTCATGTGTCCCCTTGTTGCTTAAACCTAAGCTGTTTCTTCATTTTTGCAAATTTTTGTGGCACCCATCCCTTTTTCCTGCATAAACAACATCATTATCTATAATTTTTCATTAAATCCATATCTCATCACAATTTCATCAACATCATCTATCATATTACAAAAACAACCAAGCCATCAACAAACGATATCAAAAACCATCAATCTATACACCATTTGGATCCAACTTCAGCAGCTACATACGTTCAATTTCACAAACCAGCGACAAAACACATCCAACATTTCATAAACACAACATGTCAATTAAACTCATCATCTATATATACATACATCCCATCAACAAAAGACATCAACACCATCAATATATAAACCATGTGGATCAAACTCATCATACATTAAATATCACAAACCATCGACAAAACACTTAACACATTTTAAACACAGCATGTGGGTCAAAATCATCATATCTATATATCAAAAGTTTCAAATATACAATGTGCCCTGCATAGGGGCCTCTGTGATCTCATATAATACAAAGCCGGCACGCAGGCCGCAACAACTGTCAAAATATCGACTCGGCTCGCAGGCCGGTCTCTCATATAAAAATATACTCGGCTCGCAGGCCGGTATCAACGATACAACCCGTACTCGGCTCGCAGGCCGGTATATACAATAAATGAATAAATAAATGAAATAATCATATGTGGGCACGCAGGCCTCTCTATACATAGCCGATTCGTAGACCGGTGCCTCTATCTAATATCCATCTACAAACAAAACATCTCTCTCTGACCCAGGGATCCCTCAGCTCTCCCCACCGCCCTCTGCCTGTCTCCCTGCGGGTCCCTGTGCTGCCTCTCGTCTCCTCCCTGTAACAGACCCACCGGCTGTGGCTGCACCACCCTGGGATCTCTGGCTACGCGAGGTCTCCGCTCTATGCACCGCATATGGCTGATAGTCAGCCCCGGTACCATCAAGAACATCCTGATAATACCGAGCCTCCGCTCTCACCTCCATATAGCGGGCCCGTGCCACCATCGCTGCTGGGGCTGGTCCCCCGACTCCTAATAATAGTGCCCCCTGTGCTGGTGCCACTGGTGGTGCCTGTGGCTACGCCGGTGGTGGTGCTGGTACCTGTGCCTGTGCTGGTGCCGCTGGTGGTGCCTGTGGCTGGTACCTGTACCTGTGGTGGTACCTGTACCTCTACCTGGGCTAACTGCCCCTGTAAGACACCTATCTGTGCTTGTGTGGCAGCAAGCTGCCCCTGTAACAACTGTACCTGGCCCTCTGAGCTGGTCCCTCTCTGCTCTAACAGCCGCTAAGTCTGGCTGTGCGGGCTGTGCTCTCCTCGCGGCTCTCTCCCCTGCCCACCATACCAAAAATGATCCTGTACACCCGGCGTCATCCACTGTATCATCTGCCTGCCGCTCGGCTACCCAATCTGGGTCCATAGGCTGTGGTGCAGGCAGTGGAGCCTCTACATCATCCCTCCGGTACTGAGGGAAGGGAGGTGGCTCATCCTGTCGTAGCCCCAGCTGTCGTCGTACCCTCTCCAGGGGTATCCGCTCGTACTCTCCCGGCCTCCGTCCCGCTATCCAGAATGTATACTGGATCCACTGCAACTGTGCTCGGGCTCCTCCGCGGGGGTGATGACCTCTATAAGGTCTCCATACAATATCTAACGCTGTCAAGCCCTCTAATACATGCCGGTAATATGCCACATCTCGTCCAGCAAGAACTTCTCGTGGCTGGCCCACGACCCCCAACCACCTCTGAAAGCCATATCTGTAGATCACCTGTGGCCCTGGCTGCTGGGGCAGCCCTACTGGTCTAATGCATATGATATGCTTATATGCCCAACAATGTATCAAAAACGTAGAGCAAATCCTAAATCGCCTCATCCGGCGATAGCCCCACAGCTCTCGGTATAACTGCACCAGGTATACTGGTGCCCAAGCATAACATGTATGCTCCTCAACCATCTCGTGTAACACCCCCATCAACGCCCGTGAAAAGCGGCCTCCCTCTGAGTCCGGGAGGGCGAAGCATGTAATCCCGATCATCATCAACACGGTAAGCCGTGTCTCATGTCGGTGGGCACGGTACATATCCCAATATGCGATGCTCGCGCTGTGATACGTCAATAGCGCGGCTGCATCCCCGAATACATGTAAGATGCTGTCCATGGCTGTCTCTGCGTCCACCTGGAAGACTGCCTCTCCATCAATCGGTAATCTAAGGATGCGATACACATCCTCCAATGTAATGGTCATCTCTCCAGTCGGGAGATGGAACACATTGGTCGCCGGATCCCATCTCTCGATGAGGGCGACCATCAAACTGTGATCCCTATCGATCGCCCTGTACCGCTGGACTCCGCCGAGTCCCACCTCGCGCATAATGCCCCACTGCGCTGCCGACACGTGTGGCCGCATCCGTCCCAACAGCGGGGGCATCCTGTCCCGCATCGTCAGCTGCTGACGTGCCTGCACAAACCACCTCACTTCATTAGCCCTACTCTTTATCACAACAACTACTTTAACCTTATACCCTCTATACCCCCCGACCACAACCCGACTCTATAACACACACCTACCCCCCTATTTTACCCTACCACACCCCGACTCTCTAACACACACCTCTATTCTCCCACCTATATTCTACCAATATCCCCCTCCATCTTCACACCCAACATCCACAAAACCCAATCATAACCAACAACAAACAACCTCTACACGCCAACCCCAACAAGAACTTAACACCCAAAACCACCAAACAAAACCATGCAACAAAACCAACCAAGAAAATCCTGGCTAGGGACCGGTACCGGTCACCCATAACCGACCCCGGTCCCCTCTCCACCGACGCTGGTCACTACACGACCGACACCGGTTCACCCACAAACCCAACCTGCCCCAAAACTTCGGGACCGATGTTGGTCGCTTAGTGACTGGCATCGGTCACTGGAAAATACCCGAGCCGAACCCGACGCGGCCCCCTAAATGTTTTTTTCCTATTTCTCCCTATATACCCACCCAAACACCCTGAGAACCTACCCACCTTGCCGCCTTGGCCTATTTCACCTATCTACCCTCTCCTTTTTTCAAATAATTTCCATTTATTAATTATTTTCTAAAAACCTTACATTCCTACCCAAAACCCAAATCCAGCTTAACACAATCAAATTCACACAATGAAGGGTTTCGAACCTACCGGTACGACGACACGTCGTCGTGGTGGGATGGGTGGTGGTGGTCCAGCTGGTCCAGCACCTCCTGCTCCTCCTGGCTGTGCCATAGCTCCACCTCTCCTCTGCTGGGTCCTCCACCAATCAACTGCTGCCTCCTACTCACTCGGGCCCACTAACCACTCACTTCTCCACTCCAATAGCGCCACCTCAACCAACAAATGCTCCAATCTCAACAATACACCTCAGACAACTCAAATTGGGTTTCAAATTGACAATATGACAATGACAGGCCGTATTTTTTCTTTTTATAGGTTTTCGACCTATAACTGATACCTGTTATAATGTGCCCTAAGGAACCGGTATCGGTCACCTAACCGATATCGGTCATGGACAATCGATATCGGTTTTATCCCACCTCTTCCCCAATTTCTGAAAGATTTACTAATCGCCCTTTCTCACAACATCGCCTATATCCACCTTGGCTGAAAACCCTTTGTTAACTTCATTGGCCCGACCCAAGGCCGTAACCAACCATTTGGCCCGACCCAAGGCCGTAACCAACCATTTTGCCCGACCCAAGGCCGTAACCAACCAATCTGGCCCGACCCAAGGCCGTAACCAACCAATTTGGCCCGAAAGGCCTAACCTACCATTTGGCCCGACCCAAGGCCGTAACCAGGCCAATTTGGCCCGACCCAAGGCCATAACCAACCATTTGGCCCGACCCAAGGCCGTAACCAACCATTTGGCCCGACCCAAGGCCATAACCAACCATTTGGCCCGACCCAAGGCCGTAACCAACCATTTGGCCCGACCCAAGGCCGTAACCAACCAATTTGGGCCGAACCAAGGCCGACCCAAGGCCGTAACCTACCATTTGGCCCGACCCAAGGCCGTAACCAACCATTTGGCCCGACCCAAGGCCGTAACCAACCATTTGGCCCGACCCAAGGCCGCAACCAACCATTTGGCCCGACCCAAGGCCGCACCCAACCATTTGGCCCGACCCAAGGCCGCACCAATTAAATACCTTGCCCAACATCAACACAATACAATTTTATCCACCCATCATGTAGCTTTTTGTTCAATCGAGCTCACCTGTTCGTGTTTTAGCATGATTAGGGTCCTTGACTTGATCAGTCGACCAACTTTGCCTAGACCAAGACCGTGACGTTTATCTCAACCAAACCAACCATTTGGTACTGCCGAACATGCCTAAACGTTCCTGTACCTTACCCGTTATATCCCCTGGAGCTACTTCCTATGCCTTGGATACCAGGATTATATCACCCTTGTTTGGATAAACTATCGACCTTTGCCTATGAATTGCTTGTTTGCTCTTCAAATCATGTACCCTGGTCGCACTACTGCATTTCAACGTGCGTCTGCTTCCTTGGACCTACCCCACCATCTTACCATCATCTAAACACCATTTACCCTTTATCAACCCTATCCCTGATTTCACGCTACCTCAATCTGTGATAGATTTGAGGGGGATTACCTATACCCTTAACAGGGGTAACCACTTCTTATTATTGTCCGTGCAGCTTTAACAAAGACAAGCTACACGACAACAAGGGGCTAATGTAGACACCAAATTTGTGTCTTACGACCCCCTGTGCCCCGCATCTCATTTCGCAACCTAACCTCATCACCTAAACCTTACACAATTATTTATTAATTACCTTATAATTAATAAATCCACATCGCCATACCTGCCACCTCATTTCGCCACCTCATCATGACCTAGTCTTAACCCTAAACTAACCTAATTAAGACCTATAACTTGGTCCACATCCACACCCATGATTAATTACTCCTCACCCGCACCTAAAACCAACCTCATAATGACTTGACCAAGCCCACAACTAATCCCTCGGGAGAAAAGGAGGGAAAGCTGGCTATTTTACCAAAAATAGCCCACTTTGACCTGACCGATACCGGTTCCTACTCGACCGCCGTCAGTTGTGTAACCGCCATCGGTTCCCTGTAAATGACCACTTCCAACCAAAAATAAGTGTTGGATTTTCATTTGATCGAAAAGAGGAGAAATCATTGAAAGGATCCGGATTTGCTTGGCCGAGCAGAGACAAGTGAAGAAACAAGAAGAGTTTGCAGAGAAGGACATCAAGCCCAAGACTGCAACTGAATAACCAGAGCCCAGTGACACTCATCCGAGCATCAGAAGAGGAGATAGCTCATCTTGGATTGTCAGATCATCCTATTTGAGCCCTGTCTTCGTCATCACAGTCCTGGAACCTGCATCTTCATCAGGAACGAGTAAGTAGTGTCTTGTATGTTTCTAAGCACCATTTCTTGAGCCTGTGGATTGATAGTAATTATAAGCTCATTCCTAGATCTACTACCTACCAGCACCCTGCACTTAACCTTCATCCATACATCTTTGTATTGCCCAGAAGACCATTTTATCACACTCTGAGCCTTCCCTGTCCTCCCATTATTCCCCTCAGCCATCCACCAATCTTAATAACCCCACGATCACCTTGCAACCAACCTCTATCCAGAAGCACTTAGATTGCTGACCCTACCGGTGTCGTTTATCCCCCACCAGCGGCGGTTCTCTAACCGCGGTCGGTTATCCAGTGACCGGCGTCGGTCACTGTGACTTATACCCCAAAACCCTTTTCTCTCGCCTATTTGTCACCTAACAACCTCAGATCCAGTCTGGTTTATCCCTATAACTCAACCTGAATGTATCAACGACCAGTAACCGAACAAACAACGTGACGCTTTATTATTGATAGTTTAGCTTCTATTGCTTTGTAACGAGATACCTAAATCGTGATTTTGCAATAGCTTTCTTTGTTATCATTTGTGTTAATTCGTATTAAAAGGGGAACTGACCACCTTCAAAAGGAAGTTTTATATTTCCTGGGCCTAAGGCAGCTCCCTCATTTATTGTCTAATTAAAATCTGGTGGTCTTGTATTCTTACTTGCAGGTAGTCCTTCCAAGACAAAAAGGAGTTCTTCGCAGTCGATCTGATCTTTCTCTACGGTACGCGCACACCATCTCAACATTCAACAGGTATTCCTCCTAGCCCTAACCCTTATCTGTTTCTCAAAGGAATGAAAGGATAGAAGCAAGTCTATTCCGCTCTTTAACTAGTTTACAAGGCAAGACCAAGGGGGTTAACTAGGAACTAGGGTCTAACAACCCTATTTATCTCTTTAGATACATCCCCCATAATTCGGTATCAAAATTTATATGTTTATAAGTTCGGGGATTAGTTTTTGCATAAGCCACTCGATGCCAAGGATTACTCATGAAACAATTTGTCACGTAAGATCTAATGTAAGGTCCTAGAGAAATCTTAACAGTGTGATTCACTTTCCACATATTCCTCTTTTTGTTTTATTATCTATTGTCATACTATCAAAATAGTTCATCTAGCACTCAACTCCAATACCAAACCTAGAGTCAAAATTCCATTTTAGACATTTTGTGCAATTATGTCATTGAATGGTGGCTCTAAGGAAGTAACTTTCCTCAAGCCATTAGTAGAGAAGGTAATGAATCACCAATTTCCTTCTTATGAAAATGTCTATGTTCATCTCATCCCAGGAGATATGGTGTACCATTTTATTACAAAATCATTAGATTTCTTGGTTTCTTAGATTTTTAGGGTGAAGGTTTCCACAAGAGCTTAACAATTTTACATAACAAAAGAGCATAGATAAGTAATAAGCATACCCTTCATTTATATATATACAACAAGTATTAATTAGTTGCTTTTGGTACAAAGTAAGGATTTACCTTAGATGTATTAACATGAGGGTTCCACCTCACTTTTCTATTTACTAATGTTGGTTTGAAAACCTTTCAAATCCACAATATCACCTTCACTCTAATTTCACCCATAAACCCATGTAACTGCATTATGTAGTCACCTCTATTATGACTTAGTTTTCCAAATTTAGTCATACGATAGTATCATTTAAACACTTTCATTCCTCATGTTTTCAAATGGTAAACTATACCATTTAAAAATTTGCGGCATATTTATTTACACATATTCAAATATATACTACTAGGCTTCTTGGAAATGTGTGTGAGGAGTGACCATATACACACCTCAAAGGTAAATTGTAGATTGTATATTGAGTTTTCTCAATATCATACACTCCTCTTACTCGTGTCAAATTTGGATAGCCACTTCTATTGAATTCCATTTAAGAATGAGATATACAATTAACATGTGGTCTAAAAAATAATCTTCATAAGTTTTGCCAAATTAAGGTACTCATGTTGACTATTATGTTATCATCCTAATGGAGTTTAACCATTTTCAATCCCAACAAAGGGTTTATAACTATGTGTTTCATTTATTTTTTCATTCACAAGGTGTACTTGTGTTATCCCGTAAAATTGACAAGGGCAATTTTACCGATAACCATACAGAAAATTTTGTTTCGATCCCTTGTTAGGGATCCCCCGCGTTTGAAACGTCGTAAATTCCCTTCCCGGGAAATCTAGTTTTTGAACTTAGTCTTTTTGAGCCTTTTTTGGCTGGGCGCATGGATTTGCCTTGTAACACATAGTTTTGATGCGCCCCCTTAAAAGCCTTTGGCGCATGGTTTTCCATGTTAACACGTCTTTCGGTGCGCCAAAGGGCGCATATAATCTATGTGTTACACCAAGTTTTGGTGCACCAAAGGGCGCACATAACTTCATGTCGACAATGCATACGGTGCGCCAAAGGCGCGCTCATTCTTCTGTTGTCGAATACTTCCGTGCGCCAAAGGGCGCACACTTTCCCCTGTCGACAGCAGTTTTCATGCGCCATTTCAAAAGTGGTTGGCGCATTAATGACAAGTTTTTCTATAAATATTAGTGCGCGTCCAATGTCATTTTCATTCCTTTTTGTCAAAACACGTGATTGCTCTGGATTTGTCAGCTCTGCTCTGTCATTGTCATCGCCCTGTGGACCCGCTCTTCAATTTTTAATATATATTCAGGTAAGAGGTTCTCCCTCTTTTCCATTTTGTGCTTTTGTGTTCTTGGTCTGGGCGTTTCTTGGTCTATATTTTGGTTTGCTGGCCTGTTTTAAGAGAGATATGTTTGAGCTGGTTTCCCCTGCACTGTCCTGTTCCTTTTTCTTTCCTCCTTCCTTCCTCCCTCTTTCCAGATCTGCTGAAAGGGAGTTGTTTTGAAAGGGCTTGGTCTGCTAGACTTTTTATATGAAACCCTCTATCCATACTATCTTCGAAGTGGAAGAAAGAATGAAAAATATTTGAGTAGTTAGTATAGTTCTGTGGCGCACTGGCACGTTTTGTTGCAACAAAAACAGTTGCGCCCCTCGGCGCACTTACCTGCCATGTTACATGACCAAAACCCGCACCAATGGCGCACCCTCTTGTCATGCTGCACCTAGAACTCATGCGCCCTCAATGGCGTGCCCTTTTTGCATGCTACAAGTCTAAATCCCGCGCCTCTTTAAAAGCCTTTGATGCACCCTTTATCCATGCTGCATAATGTTTCCATGCGCCAAAGGGCGCACCCAGCTTTCATGCAACACAAGCCTTATTCGCGTGAGTATAAAGTTAGAAAGGCGCGGGCGCACCCTCCATTGCAGTAACATAATGTTGTGTAAAACCTTCATGCGCTGCGCCAAAGCCTTTGGCGCACCATTTGTTAATGTTACACAATCTTCCCATGCGCCAAAAGGCGCACCGAACCCCAATGTAACACGCATTTCCTGTGCGCCCTGCTATAAAATGCAACCTGCTTCATCCATGCGCCATGCGCCTTTGGCGCCAGTATAACCTCTGCAACATTCCTTTTCTGTGCGCCTTATCTATTTGGCCTGCCAGTAGCATTTTTCCTGCGCCCTGAGCCTTAAAATCTCTAACTCTTTCTTCTGCTAGCTTTCCAATGGAAGATCAAATGACTAATTCAACCTTTTTGGATTGGGTCTCACTTCTTCTTCGTGCAGATCAGCAACTGAGTTCGAAAGAACACATGTCTACGTCAAGCAAGAAGCCCACCAAACCAAGAGGAAAAGCTAAGCTGACAGAAGAAGAGATGAAATACAAATATCAGAGGGTCAGGATGCCCGAATCACAGGCTGAGTGCAGTATGGATGTCAGAGACTCTGAATTGGGTCACATTGACATGGATGAGTTCAGGGTTAGGACTCAAAAAGTTACAAGAAGTCCATGGATGGACAAGTTAATAGGCAGTGCCCTGCACTTCGCCGGAGGAATCCCCGTCAGCGCTGTAAACAACGAATTCATGATGGTGATTGCGTAATGTTACAACAAGGACACAAGATGTGTCGAGAACAGTAAGGGCGAGGCAGTCATAAACCTCACTGCCCGTCACTTTGAGTTGATACTTAGCATCCCTCATCACCAGAACTACGTGGCTGTTAGCCAACGAGAATGCATCAAGGCCTGGGAAGACAACGAAGACTAGTGCATGCAGTTGATGAATGAGGTCTACCTAAAGAATAAGAAGGTGGTGACTCGGTGGCCTCAGACTATCCACCGAAGTGATTTCTCAGAGGAACTCAGTGATACTATCACTTTCCTGAGCAGAGTCTTCAGTCCTTTCAGATGCCCACTATTTCCATAAGTGGATGTTGCTGGTACCTGGAGAACAATGAATAAGAAATTTTCCCGATCAGCGCTTTCTGCTGGGGTGAAATAATCAGTAGCACCATATCTCTGAGCAGCTACAACAGTTCGCCACGACAGGAGTGTTCCATATGAACTCCTATGTAGTCTATGCTGCAGCGTCAGCTGAAGGAGATTATCCGGGGCTGAACCGAAGTGGAACTATGGCCTTAGGCCAAGATATTTGATTACTATCCAGAGCTGAGGCTGGAGAATAGCATCCAACATTTCGCAAAGAGTTAACGATGCATTCTTCTATCATGTCATCTGCCTACTGAGGCCAAACATAGACTCATAGCCGCTACGACCAAGAATACATAGTGGCAGTCACAGGAGAAATGGGGGGCCCTGTTCACCCAGTTTCCCATGTTCACCTATCTAAGGGCTGGTCAACTTTTTGGGAGAGCCAACAAGGCTACCAAGGCATGCTGGGCCTAAGCTGATTCTACTGGAACTGTCAAGACAGGCTGGTCACATACCATGAGAAGTGCCTCAAAAGAAAGAAGGGTGGAACTCCTTTCCCCCTCAAAGTGGGCCGATACACATGCTCCACCCATCATAAGGCGAAGGAAATGTTCGCAGAGCTGGAGCTACTCAACTTGAAGCATGACTTCCCAGCCAGGCCTACCTTTGACCCAAGAAGCTGCCTACCAAAAGCGAAGCTCGATCCGCTCCATGTCCCTCAAATTGAGGATATTTACATTGACGTTCATCCATGAGGTGGAACTCAGAAGAAATGATCATTCCCGCTTAGCATTAACAGGAAATCATCCAATACAGAGTGGCCATTGTCCCCGAAGGCTTCCAGACTACGGAAGATGAAGTATATAAGGTGTATAATGACACAGATGGGGACAATTGGCCCTTCCCGGCCATTGACAGAAAACAAGGCTCCTCAGGACAATTGAGGAGAGGGTCAAGGAGGACTATGCGAAGAACAGAGCATTGGTGCCGCCATGAATGGGTTAATCTACCTCGGTGTAGATTTTACAACTTCTCCTTTGGGTAGTGCACCTCCAAGGTCCAAAGAAGCAGCTAAAAGGCAAAGCTGCGGAAGGTGAGCCTAGCACCATTCAGGAGGAAGCCCCTGAAAGTCCTCTCCTTCAGACCTGAACAAGTAATAACGCTGGATTCGCCAGAGAAGAATTGACAGAGGATAGGCCTAGTCGCCCATCCACCCAGATTGGCATCGCTACAATTACTTCAGAAGGTCCCTTATATCCCTTCTTCTTCGCTTCCTCCCCCTTCCGCGATGGTCGACACCCACCCTTTGGTTGTGTCCTCTTCCCCCTTCTTCTACTCTCTCCCCCCCCTGCCCTCTTCTCCATCTTCTCCTCTCTCGCTGATGTTGTCTGCCGCATATTCTTTCCCCATTCCGGCTCCCTTCCCTTCCTAATGTCTTCCTGCCGCTGCGTTTCCCTTCCTCTTGCCTTCCCCGTGGGCATTCTTCGGCTATTCTTTCAAGCCGCCCGCCGCGTGTCTCCACGTTCTTCCCTCGTCTAATCTACCGTTGCTGCCTCCCCCTCTGTCTCTCGGTCCGGCTTCAATAGACAGCTTGTATCTCTCGCAGCTGAGTCCCAACCACAGAGGAAAGTCCGCCATCGCTCCGATGGACTTTTCAGTCATTCCGGCTAAAGGAGCAAAGAAGCACAAGCCGGTTACACGCTTCTCAAAGAGCGCTGCAGGGAGAGAGTCATGGAAATTGCCTACCCCGATCCCACCAAAGAGAAAGAAGATCTGTCTCCGGCAGATTTCACAGTGACCCAAGTCACAATGGGAACATCTTCTGAAAATCTCCAGGGGGAAGCTCTTTCCGCAGTTGATGCACTCTGCGAAAAGCTTCAGGAAACAAAGGAAGAAAAGAGGCTACTGAAGGAGCAGAATAAATACCTACTTCAAGCCCTACAGAAGATGGGAAGTGCACCTCCCACAACTGCCGCCGAGACTCCTGAGCTGCTCAGTCAGGAGAAGATCAATGAATATTCAAAGATCGGCGAGCAGGGTATGGCTGTTTCTGCTTGGAGGAGCCAGATCCTCAAGGATAGTGAAAAGGTGATCGCCGAAGTGGTATATCAGTTTGTTACCTGAACATCGAGAAGGCGAATAAGGAACTCCAAGCATTAGCAAGTCCAGTATCAGAAGAGCTCGAAAACGCCAGACTCCAACACGAGGCCTTCCAACAAATGTTTCGACTGTTCAGTCGAAGATTTGGTCAAGTTCGGAGTATTCGGTCATCCAAGGACCCTCAACAAGACCATGTCCACTCTGGACTATCGGATAGATCAGCTCGAATTTGTGTTAGAGAAGATAGACAAGGTGAAGGAAGAGGCCCTGGATGCGATGCACCAAATGGAGAAGATTGTTCTATCTATGACTCCAGGGTTGCTCACTCCTTCCCTCACCTTGAGATCAGCTGATGATACTATCCGAATTTTCAAGGAGATAGCTTCTCAAGGGACAGGGCCAGAAGTCACGTTTGACATCGAATCCATCAATAACCTACTGGCCTGTAGGGACTTCATCGGATCCCTAATCGAGGCAGGGTAAAGATTATTCCAAACTCCCGGAAAAGCTCATAGATGAGCGGGAGACTTGCGAAGCAATCAGTGAACGGCACAAGGATCCATCACAAGATCAATTTGGGCCAATGATCAGCAAGTTCTTGGAATACCGTGCTCAGTTCCACATCTCATCTCCTGATCAGCATCAGAAACAGGAAACCCCTTTTAGGCCACAGGATGATGATGATGAATAGCTTCTTCTTCTTCTTCTTCTTCTTCTCCTCTCTATTCTCTGACTTTCTTTCCGTAATATCTGAAGTAAGTTGGCACCAATGATGACATCATCCATGTTGCATCATGGGATGATGTCATCCATCCAAGTTGTCAAAGTCAACATGACTTTTAGATATTTTGTAAATATCTTTGTAAATAAGTGGTTGGCTCCATTTTGCCTTCTCTCTCCCTAATCTTCTATAAATATTGGAATACTTGTTGTATTCAAAAGGGGGTGTGAACATTTTTCAGATAGAAATAGAGGTGAGGAGAGAAAGACTTTGAGCTTTCTTGTAACAGATAAAAACAATTAATACAATTATTCAGACTTTGTGCTCAATAGCTGTGTTATACATTAGATCTTTCTTATGTTAGATCTGCATGTGTCTTTTCTGTTGAATTCATATCTACTTTTTCCGTCACTTGTTTATCAGTATTGCTTTGTTTATTTATGCAAGTAGGTTTGGCTCTGTTTACTACCAAGCCCAAAGCATAGATTTTCTGACCCTTCCGCTTTGGAACTCATTTCTTTTCTTCCTTCGGATCTGTTCTTTCCTCTTCTCCTTCTTTTTATTCCTTTCTATTCTTCGCTAGCCTAGAACACTCTACTGGGATCAGTATTCCCAACCCCCGAAGGCAGAATCTGTGAGACTTGCATAGGTTCCTGCTAGTAGAAGTAGCAATAAACCAGTTTCGCTTTGCTGTCTCAAAGAGGGGCTAAGCCCTGCACACCGTTTGGCCCGTCTATCCATAGATCTGTCCTCTGAGAGAAAGTCCTTTAGAGCGTACGAACATGTGTTTGATTTGTGACGCTGCTGATCATGATACTAAACATTGCACTTTCTTACCTCAGTTGAAAGGAGGATTGAATGTTGTCTCTCAAGTTGAGGAAGAGGCAAAATTTATTCAAAGGCCAACTAATCAGGCTATGTATGCTCATCGACCTACTCAAAACCATTAGAGGATTTCATGGCCCAGTCAACCTCCTCATCCTACTTGGGGACAACCTAAGTGGGCACCAAAAAATTGGATGGCTTACCCACATCCTCCACCATGGATGATTCCTTTTAATCAGTAGGGTTAGACATCACCAGCCCATGCAAATTCATGGCAAAACCAACAGTGGGTACCTCAATAGAATCCTAACCAAACCCAACAGGATTTAATGGCACCACTATAAAAATATCAACAACATGGCCAAGAAACACAAACACAACTTCCAGCTCAGGCTGTAGTGAACCCTAAAAATCAACAGATAGCTTCACTTGATAAAATAGACATAGTGATACAATGCAGGTTAATATTATCTATAATTCATGACTAAGATATGGGAAAACATTGAATCCTCTTATTGTTATCACGAAAATTCCTGTGGAAAATGAGAAAGAAGAGATACTAGAGGAAAATGAAGAAACTATGCATGCTTAACCAATACGAAACACTAGGAATGGTTAAGGAAAGAATAAGAATGTTCATAAAGCTCCTTTTCCTGAACAATTAAAGGAAACTCGAACTATAGAGGAAACATTGCTAGTTCAAGAGTTGAAAAAGGTGAACATTGAGGTCAATAAGGTATATTCCTAAACTAAACCCGACCATTAGAAATGAATGTATCAAGATGCCAAGAAGGAAGAAGAAATACCTGAAAAATAGTCAAGGTGGAAGGGAAATTAGCTGATCTTGTTGCTGAAAAACTTATTTCATGAAAGTATAGGGATCCTAGGAGTCCAGTCATTACTATTTGTATAAATGATCGGTCAATATCTAATATTTTGGTGGATCTTGGTGTTTCTAGTAATGTTATAACAACAGATATGTTCAATCTACTGTCTCTAACAAGAGTGCATCCTACCAATACCTTTATGCAATTATCATATCAATCCATTGTTGTACCAAATGGTGTGATTGAGGATATAATGGTCACGATTGAATATTTGGAGTACCTTGTGGATTTCAAGGTCTTACACCCTAAAGCCAGGAATTTGGGATATCCAATCATCTTAGGAAGACCTCGGTTGGCTACTGTTGTTACATATATTGACTATAGGTCAGATAAAATGACCATCTTAAATGGGAAAAAAATCCAAGCATATTTCATTATATCCTCCTGCCTAGCCCTATGTGTATGATTGTGAACATGTATGGGTAGATTATTTGGATATTAACTCTTTGAGTTCTTCTTATCTGGCCACCATTACAGTAAAAAATATAATGATAGAAAATTGTTGAGTCATATATGTTGTCTGATGAAGAGGATATTTTGGCTACGGAAATCGAAATTGAGGTTACAAAAATTAGAACTAAGGCTATAGAACCATTTTTTTTTAACACATCTAATATTATTGCCTTGGTAAGTTAAATTTCTAATGAAGATGGTAAGGAAATCTATGCTTATAATGCAGAATGCAGAGTCACTGATTTCTATTTTCCTTTAACCAAGATTATGTCTCTTGACAATGTAACTATTTTACACATGCTTCAATGTCATGTTTTTCCCTTGAATTCTTTAATCGCTGATGCAAAGCTAGCTATTTTGAAAGATACCAAGCAAGTGACCATTGACATAGGAAAATAACTTACCTTTGGTAATAATTTAGAGGTCAACCAAGAGGCTAGGGTTTTTGAAATTTTGAGGAATCACTCCCAGGATTT
The DNA here is from genome assembly GCA_019776745.2 of Taxus chinensis. Taxonomy (NCBI): domain Eukaryota; kingdom Viridiplantae; phylum Streptophyta; class Pinopsida; order Cupressales; family Taxaceae; genus Taxus; species Taxus chinensis. The sequence continues at coordinate 5,931 of JAHRHJ020000037.1, read as the reverse complement.
TTCTTGGGATTATACTTATATGAAGGGAATTCATCCTAGCATCTGCAATCACCATATCTACACTGAGAATATTAAACCCATAAGACATCCGCAACGAAGAGTTCATCCAGCACTAAGAGACAAAGTCAAAAATGAGATAGAAAAATTGCTTAAGGTGGGATTCATCATCTAATAGTCACTGAGTATCACCATTAGTTATAGTTCCTAAGTAAAATGGTAAATGGAGGATCTGTGTAGACTATAGGGAACTTAATAAAGCCACCAAGAAAGACTTCTTTCCTCTACATTTTATTAACCAGATTCTAGACAATCTTGTAGGTAAGAAATATTGTGAAGAAACATTTCCTTCGTGGATGGGTTTAGCGGGTATAACCAAATAAGTATTGCACCTGTTGACCAAGATAAAACCACCTTCACTTTCCCTTGGGTTACGTTTGCATATCAGGTTTTACCATTTGGCCTTTGTAATTCACCTTCTACTTTTTAGAGAGCAGTCTTAGTAATTTTTGCAGATCTCACAAATGAATATGTTGAAGTTTACATGGATGACTTCACTGTCCATGGATCCACTTTCATGAATCTTTGAATAACCTTGAAAAACTATTAAGTAGATGCGAGTAGCACCAAATTTCCCTGAGTCATGAAAAATGTTTGATTATGGTTGATTAGTGAATTGTCTTAAGCCACCATTTTTCTGCCAAAGTAGAATACAAGTCGACCCCAAAAATATTGTAGTCATCACTCAATTGCCTACACCAATAATTCAAACTGACATTAAGAGTTTCCTTGGTCATGCAAGATATTATAGGTGATTCATCAAAGACTTTAGTAAAAAAATTGCACCTATATTTTCTTTGCTGACAAAATATTGTGTTTTTAAATGGTCCCCCTGTATCAGAAGGCATTCGATATAATCAAGGAGAAGCTAACCACCACTCCAGTGTTGAGAGGACCCGATTAGGGGAAACCTTTCCATATTCACACTGATGCCTCTAATACAGCCATTGGATTTGTTCTTGGATAGACAGATGAAGAAGATCAAATGTATGTGATTTAATTTATTAGCAAGAATCTAACCCCATATGGAGAGAAACTACACCACTACGAAAAATGAATTTTTTAGTTGTTGTTTACTCCCTAAATAAATTCAGACATTACATTACTGGGTACAAAATATTTGTTTACACTGACCACTTGGCCATAAGATATTTGATGAATAAACCAGTAGTCGGATGTTGTATTATTAGATGGTTACTCTTGTTATAGGAATTAAATCTGACCATTATTGATAAGATAGGGAAATCTAGTATTGTTTCTGATTTTCTTTCTAGATTGAATGTTTCAGGTGATGATGAAGCATTCTAGGATCATTTTCCAGAAGAAAATATATTTGTTGTATCTACTCAACCTCCATGGTTTTCTAATCTCACAAATTATTTGAATATATGGAATTTTCATACCTATTTTACTCATAAATAGAGATGAAGATTAGTCAAAAATAGTGCAACATATAAGTGGTGTAATGTACTTTTATTTAAATGTTGTATTGATATGGTTCTTCGTAGGTGTGTTCAGTAAGATGAAGTATATGACATACTGCGAGCTTGTCATGATCAACCTAAAGGAGGACATTACTCAGTGAAGTGGAAAATTCACAAGGTCCTTGGAGAGGGGTACTGTTGGCCTTCTCTCCACAAATTCGTAAAGAAGTATGTGTGGCAGTGTGATAAATGTCAACGAATGGGGAAACCTACACTATACATGGAAATGTCTCACAATCCTCAGTTGGTCTTAGGACCATTTGAGAAATCAGGAATTGATTTTTTTGGACCTTTTGATCCCCTATATTTTAGGAAAGCATACATGTTGGTGTGCACTAACTACGTCACAAAATAGGCCGAGGTTCAAGCATTGGCATCTTCCACTGAGGAGGTTGTTGTTGAATTTTTGTACAATGGCATAATACTACGATTTGGTGCCCCTCGAGCACTTGTATCTAATCAGGGACCTGAATTTGTGTCTAAAATGATTGAGGATTTTAAATAAATCTACCGAATCAAGCACTGAAAATCATCACCATACCACCCCCAATCCAATGTGCAGGTGGAAGTTACCATCAGAGAGCAGGAGAACATTTTGATGAAAGTGGTCAACTCGAATAGGAAAAACTGGGTACCAAAACTCCCCAAGGTAGTTTAGGCCTGTAACATGACTTAGAATACCACTACTAGTTTTTTCCCTTATGAGTTGGTCTATGGAAAAAATCCACTATTATCTGTAGAGTTTGAGTTACACACATGGATAACATCACTATAAAACGACATCAATTTAGACGAAGCACAACGAGAATGAGTGATGCAATTAAACAATATGGATGAAATGAGGATGGAAGCATAAAAAAAAACAAAAATTATCAAACATCAGAGGAATACATGGCATGATGCTCATATCAAATTCAAGAATTTTAACAAGGGAGAATGGGTCTTACTCTTCAATTCCAAATATCAACAGTTTAAAGGTAAGCTATAGACACACTGGTTGGGGCCATATCAGATCGATAAAGTGTTTGATAACGGATCGTTAAGACTATTACCAATCGATGGCCATAGAAGGACTCTTCTTATGAATGGACATAGACTATGGATGTATCAACATCCTCTAGACAAGGAAACCTTTAGCAACGACATCATGCTCAGCGAGGAAATGGATGCAGAGGAGGCGCTTAGCCCCTCTTGTCAGGAGTAATTGTATTTTTTTTAATTTAAATAAAGGAGGAGGATCATGAACTTGATATTCTTCACTTAGTTAGCTATCTTGTTTTAAATAAAATAAAAAATCTTCATTGTTTAAAAGGCCACTAGTCACATTATATCTCAGACTTCAGGACATGGAAATCTACAGATCTCAGAAGCTGAAATTACATAGGTAAGTGCATTCTAATTCACTACAGATATTTCCTTATGAATCAATTCCCCATTGCATGTTCTTCTCATAATTGCATCCCTACACAATGTTTGATTAATTTATTGGAAATATCATTCCAAATCTTATGGCACGAGGTGGGATATAATAATTCTTAATCATGGAGGGTATCATTTGTATCGGGATTCAAATAAAAGGACACATTTCTTTCTAGGAGGGATAGATGTCAATACCATTTTAAATGAGGGGTTATGTGTGGTACCACATAATAAACCATTTTAAATGAGGGTTTATGTCAATATTGTTGCTACATATATTGACTGTAGGTCAGGTAAAATTACCATTTTAAATGGGAAAAAATCCAAGCATATTTCATTATATCCTACTTCCTAGCCCTATGTGTATGATTGTGAATGTGTATGGGTGGATATTTTAGATACTAACTCTCTGATTTCTTCTTATCTAGCCACCATTGCAATGAAAAATCTAATGACAGAAATTGTTAAGTCATATATGTTGTCTGATGAAGAGGATATTTTAGCAACGAAAATTGGAACTGAGGCTACAGAAATTGGAACTAAGGCTGTAGAACCATTTTTTTTAACACATCCAATATTATTTCCTTGCTAAGTGACATTTCTAATGAATATGGTAAGGAAATATATGCTTATAATGCACAATGCACAGTCACTGATTTCTATTTTCCTTTAACCAAGATTAAGTCTCTTGACAATGTAACTATTTTGCACATGCTTCAGCCTCATGTTTTTCCCTTGAATTCTTTAATCGATGATGTAGAGCTCACAATTATGAAAGATACCAAGCAAGTGACTATTGAAATAGGCAAAGAACTGACCATTGGTAATAATTTAGAGGCCAACCAAGAGGCTAGGGTTTTTGACATTTTGAGGAAACATTCCCAGGATTTTTCTTTGGATTATACTAATATGAAGGGAATTCATCCCAACATTTTCACTCACCATATCCACACTGAGGATGTTAAACCCATAAGACAGGCTCAACAAATAATTATTCCAGCACTCACGAACATTGTCAAAAATGAGATAGAAAAATTGTTTAAGGCGGGATTCATCTATCCTATATCTGATAGTCAGTGGGTATCACCATTAGATATAGTTCCCTATAAAAACTATAAATTGAGAATCTTTGTAGAATATAGGTAACTTAATAAAGCCACCAAGAAAGACTACTTTCCCCTGCATTTTATTGATTAGGTTCTAGACAATCTCGCAGGTAAGAAATATTTTTCCTTCATTGCATGGGTTTAGTGGGTATAACCAAATAACTATTGCACCTACTGACTAGGATAAAACCACCTTCACTCTCCATGTTAAGGAATGGGGAAGACTACACTCTCCATGGAAATTCCTCTAAATCCTAAGCTAGTCTTAGGACCATTTGAGAAATGGGGAATTGATTTCATTGGTCCTTTTGATCCCCCATCTTTTGGGAAAGCATACATGTTGGTGTGCACTGAATATGTCACAAAATGGGCTGATGTTCAAGCACGGGTATCTACCACTGGGGAGGTTGTTGCTAACTTTCTATACAATCACATAATGCTATGATTTGGTGCTCCTCGAGCAGTTGTACATGATTAGGGACCTCAATTTTTGTCTAACATGATTGTGGATTTTCTAGAAATCTACCAAATCAATCACCGAAAAACATCACCATACCACCCCCAATCCAATGTACAGGTGGAAGTTACCAACATAGAACTTGAGAACATTTTAATGAAAGTGTTCAGCTTGGACAGGAAATTTTGGGTACTAAAACACCCTGAGGCAGTTTAGACCTATAACACGACTTATAAAACCACTACTGGTTTTTACCCTTATGAGTTAATCTATGGAAACAAGCCACTATTACCTCTAGAGTTTGAATTATGCACATGGAGAAAAACACTAGAAATCGGCATCAATTTAGATGAATTACAATGAGAACGAGTGATGCAATTAAACAAATTGGATGAAATGAGGATGTAAGCACAAAAACAAACGAAAATGATCAAACATCAGAGGAAGACATGGTATGATGCTTATATAGAATTAAAGAAATTTAACAAGGGAGAATGGGTCTTACTCTTCGATTCCAAATATCAACAGTTTAAAGGTAAGCTGCAAACAGTTAGTGTGAGTTATCCTATGTGTCCTCCTCTCATGTTGGAGGGTTATCTCACATGGGTTAGGTTTAGGGTTTCATTTGTGTCATGCACTAGGGTTACTCAGCACCCTATATGTACCCTTTTTCTATTCATTTATGAGCATGCCAAGACACTCTGTTGTCTTTCCTCTATGCAAGCTTTGTTTCTGTTGAGCAAGTTTTTCCATTACTGATCATTTTTTCCTTGCTATCATTGGAGCTTTCATAATTCCATTGGAGTGCAACTACTTCGTGGTGCCTTGTTTCCGATTCGATTCTCACAAAATATTTTCATGGTATCAGAGCTACATAACTTGTTGTCACACCAAAAGCTCAAACTTATGGTGGAGAGGGATCTCATCGTGTTAATCAGTTGCTACGCCAATACCCTCTCGCATGATGGAGCCGAGTATACACCCAATCAGGCCCAACGGCATATTAAGAGGAAGTGACACTAGGAATATCCCTAAAGGTCACCCATCCCATAACTACTCTGGGGTTAGCATGCTTAACTACCTGGTATGGACACAAGCCTGATGTTGAGCACTTTCGAGTCTTCGGATCCAAGGCTATGGCTCGGATTCCCAAGAAGAAACGCAAGGCCTTGGAACCACAATCCAAACCTTGTATCTTTGTAGGGTATCCTGATGGTGTGAAGGGATATTGATTAATGAATTCTACTTCTCCATGAGCTATATATTGAGAGAAGTGTTAAGTTAGATGAGTCTTCTTTAAATTATACTTCTCCACCTATTGAGTTTCTTCAGCTCGCTGATTCGAATTCTAACTCATCAGATGATGATATTGTTGAGCGTGCTCCTCTTCTGGATTCCTCCCGACCAT
>JAHRHJ020000036.1:0-111686 GCA_019776745.2 Taxus chinensis | reverse complement strand
ACGGGGAAATAGGGGGAACCAAAACGAAGCCTCCAATAGTGTTTCACCAGACCACCTGAAATTTTGGCTAGTGTGGTTTCGGTCCCACAAACTTTTATTTGAAACTCCAACCTCTTGGCCGCCCTACACTGACTCAAATACACTATTTCACATGTTGCAAACAATTAGACACAGCGACTGGGAGAAACCAGATGGAGTGGAGAAAAGAAAGTGTGTGAGAGGTTTTCATACGAATACTAAATATAACAAAATAGTAAGAGTGTGATAGACTAAATCAGCATTCTATTTCTCACATATGAAATGAATTTCCACCTTCAAAAAAGAGAAAGACTATGGGGTGAATTCTCAATCAAAAAATTAAATTACAATTCTAAACGAGTTTCAAGCTCAATTATCAATACTTCATTGCAGTTTTTCTTGCCAGTATGTTGCTTTTGGAACTACCTGGTTTGAATTGTGAAGTTGAAGCAACTGGGATTAATAAAAATAATCAACTTGGCATGTTTTCCTTAATATTATCCATGATTCTATCGACAACATCACATAGATCTTCCATTCCAGTTAATTTGTGATCCTTCCATGCTTCCCATTTTTCTTTTTCTCCTGCTTGTATCTTCTCTTTAAGTTCTTCCAGATGTATTTGGGTAATCAAATTGACTCTTTATGACTTTCAGGAGGCATTTCTTCTTGAATCATAGTGACATCTTCACCTAATTATTTTTCTTCACGATGTTCATGGTCATCTAAAGTTGAAAACTAAAAAATTTGCATGGCCTTCATATTCTTTTTGGGCACAAAAAACTTTTTATAATGTCCAATAAAATTCAGGCTCTTCATTCTCTGTTTGATTAAAGATATTCATTCTTTCAAAATGAAAATTTGGAACATTGGTGGTCTCCCCAACAAAACTAAGTTCATAGTCTACATAGTTGCATCCCGTGGTAAAATCATTGAGCATTGGTGGTTTCCTCCACCCGTGCTTTTGGGCTACATCGTTCCGGGCGTAGTCCCTTAAGAGCCCTGAGGCCAAAACACATTATATCTTCGATGGGTGATTTCTCAGACTCCGTGGCACCTAGAAACATCTCGTCAGATCTGAGACCCTCCACGTCAGGGCCCTCTACGAAAGTCTTCTCATGGTTTTCCCCATCTCCATTTGGTTCTCTCACTGTCTAGTTGTTTACAAATGCGTAAAATAGTGTAGTTTGAGTCAGTGTAAGGCTACTAGATGTTGTATTTTGTAAACGGTAGCTTATGGGACCAAACAATCTAGGACAACACATCCAAATGTCCTGGTGAATTCTAATGGAGGATTTGTTTTAGTTCCCTACGCTCCCCGTGCTTTCAAGCTACCTCGTTCAGGCGTAGTCTCTTAAGAGCCCTTAAGACCAAAACACCTTATATCTTTGACATGTGATTTATCAGACTCTGAGGCACCTAGAGAACTCTTGTTAGATCTAAAACCTCCATGTTAAATCCCTCTATGAAAGCCTCTCACAATTTTCTCCATCCCCATTCGGTTCTCTCGTTGTCCTATTGTTTGTAAACATGTGAAATAGTGTAGTCTAAGTCAATGTAAGGCTGCTAGATGTTGTATTTTGCAAATGGTAACTTGTGGGACCAAACCATCTGAGTCAACACATCCGAATGGTTTGGTGAATGCTAGTGGAGGCTTTTTTTTAGTTCCCTACACTACCCATGCTTTCGGGCTACCTCGTCCGAGCATAGTCCCTTAAGAGCCCTGAGGCCAAAACACATTATATTTTCGACGGGTGATTTCTCAGACTCCGTGGCACCTAAAGATGTCTCGTCTAATCCAAAACCTCCATGTTGAAGCCCTCTACAAAATCCTCTCACGGTTTTCTCCATCTCCATTTGGTTCTCTCACTGTCCTATTATTTACAAATGCTCGAAATAGTGTAGTCTAAGTCAGTGTAAGGTTGTTAGATGTTGTATTTTGCAAACGGTAGCTTGTGGGACTGAACCATCTAGACCAAAACATATGCATTAACTGGTGAACTCTAGTAGAAGATTTTTTTGGTTCCCTACACTACCCGTGCTTTCGGGCTACCTCGTCCAAGCGTAGTCCCTTAAGAGCCCTAAGGCTAAAACACACTATATCTTCGATGGGTGATTTCTTAAACTCCGTGGCACCTAGAGATGTCTCATCAGATTTGATACCTCCCATGTCAGGGCCCTATAAAAAATTATATCATGGTTTTATTCATCTCCATACGGTTCTCTCGTTGTCCTATTGTTTGCAAACACGCGAAATAGTGTAGTCTCAGTCAGTGTAAGGCTATTAGATGTTGTATTTTGCAAACGGTAGCTTGTGGGACCCAACTAACTACGCCAACACGTTGGGATGGACAGGTGAATAGTTTTGGAGTATTTGTTTTGGTTCCCTATTCTCCCTGTGCTTTCGGGCTACCTTGTCCGGGCATAGTCCCTTAAGAGCCATGAGGCCCAAACACGCTATATCTTTGACGGGTGATTTTGTGGACTCCGTGGTACTTAGAGATGTCTTGTCATATTTGAGACCTCCATGTTGGGGCCCTCCATGAAATCCTCTCACGGTTTTATCCATAGCCATTTAGTTCTCTCGTAGTCCTATTGTTTGCAAAGGTGCGAAATACTGCAGTTTGACTTAGTGTAGGGTTGTTAGACGCTATAGTTTGCAAACGGAAGCTCCTGAGACCGAACTAACTACGCCAACACGTCGAGGTGGCTTGGTGGATGCTAGTGGAGGATTTTTTTTGTTCCCTATGCCCCCGTGCTTTCAGGATACCTCGTTCGGGTGTAGTCTCTTAAGAGCCATGAGACTAAAACATGTTATATCTTTGACGTGTGATTTATCAGACTCCGTGGCACTTGGAGATGTCTCGTTAGATCCAAAACCTCCATGTTGAAGCCCTCTATGAAATTCTCTTGAAGTTTTCTCCATATCCATTTGGTTCTCTCGTTGTCCTATTGTTTGCAAACGCGTAAAATATTGTAGTGTAAGTCAGTATATGACTGCCAGACACTATAGTTTGCAAACAGAAGCTCGTGCGACTGAACCAACTACACCAACACATTGGGGTAGTCAAGTGAACGCTAGTGGAGGATTTTTTTTGGTTCCCTATGCTCCCCGTGCTTTTGGGGTACCTCGTTTCGGGCGTAGTCCCTTAAGAGCCTTGATAGATAGGCCAAAACACGTTATATTTTCAATGAGTGATTTCTCAGACTCTGTAGCACCTAGAGATGTCTCGTCAGATCTGAGACCTCCAAGTCAGGGCCCTCTACGAAAGCCTCTCACAGGTTTTCTCCAGCTCCATTCGGTTCTCTTGTTGTCCTACTATTTGTAAATGCACAAAATACTACAGTCTGAGTCAGGTGTACGGTTGCCAAACGCTATAGTTTGCAAACGGAAGCTCGTGGGACTGAACCAACTACACCAACATGTCAGGGTGGCTAGGTGAACGCTAGTGGAGGATTTGTTTTGGTTCCCTACGCTACTCGTACTTTTGGGCTACCTCGTCTAGGCGTAGTCCCTTATGAGCCCTGAGGCCAAAACACACTATATCTTTGACGGGTGATTTCTCAGACTCTGTGGCACCTAGACATGTATTGTCATATCTGATACCTCCATGTCAGGGACCTCTATGAAAGCCTCTTGCAATTTTCTTCATCTCCATTTGGTTCTCTGGCTATCCTATTATTTGCAAACGCGTGAAATACTACAAGTTTGAGTCAGTGCAAGGTTGTCCATTGTCAATCACTTGAATAATATAGTTGGTTCATACAATATAGGTGGTGAAATGAGAACTTTTTGTTGTTGTTCCTTTCTAATATTTAATTTCTCTTTACTTCACTTGGCTTCGAGAATAATAAATTCTCTACTGATAGTGCCAACCACGTGAAGGTGGAAGTTGTTTTAGCACCACTAACCTACATAAACATGTTAGTAAGCAATTAAATAGAATTTTAAATCATACAAAATTTAAACAAAATTATTTAAGTAAATATTCAAATTAAATTCATGAAGAACATACCTTTGCAAATTCAATCCAATGAACAACAAGGATCAACTCTATTCTTAACAGTAGCAAGAATTGCTTCATGATCTGATTCACGAACCTTCCACAAATTCTTGTTTGATGGCCGACCTTAATATTTGATCAATTTAATATTTATTGCAAGGACCAAATGTGAATAGTGAAGTATCTTCCGATTTACTTCATATTCTTCAAACAACCAAATGTTTGATTTTTTGATAGGATATTGTCAAAGCCAAGTTCTAGTGACTACCACTGACCTAATGGGATACTCAAGGTCTTCACCATCAATGACTGCGGAAGTCAATTTTTTTCCCTTCTACATAATGAGACAAGAAGTAGTATGTTCCCTCTTCGTTAAATTCCATCGCAATAACTACAAAAACGTGCCCTATGTATCACAAAGTAAAACTTGTTCAGTCAATTTAAAAATACATTAATAGTTGACCATTTAATAACTTATAAATATAAAACATGGCATGTACATATATTTATGTACCTTGTTGCACTAAATCAGAGACTTGATCAAATTCAGGTGATGTTGTCATTTGATTTGAGGACCCTGCAAGTTGTAATGCTCGTGGGAACTTGATGTGTGTCGAGTGGAATTAGAGGTCTACAAGTCCATTCATCCACCCACTACTGTGACTCACATTCATTCCACTCAAAATCAATGCATGATATACAAAAACCTGTCATGCACCTAGTAAAAATAGTCCAAGCATTTGCATCTGAACTATGGAATGACTGTATATCACTTGATCCTATAACTATCATACAATTTTCAAATTTTGACAGATGGTGTTCCTCTATCAACCAAAAATATCTATGAACCATTGATCTCTCTTGAGATTCATGGCCCATATTCTTGACACACCAATCAACAATGTTTTTTGTATCTGTAAATTTAGCACCATCCTTGAACTTTAACTCTTCTATTGTAAGTGCTCTTTTCACACATGCTCCTGCACCATCATGCTCTTCTTTTCCATGCCCTGCCTCAGTAAAACTCCATATATGTTGTACATTTTGTTTCTTTGTGCACCCTGATTAGCGAATAAAACATCCGTGCATTCTTGAATTATGATGTGCAATTGTCTGACCAAATGTAATGTTGATCTAAACTAATGTTCCTCTCATTCAAGTTCACATAAAACACCTAGAAACATGCTTGTACATATTTTGTAGAATATGTATGATCATCATTGATGTAGAAATTATACTCTCTTATTATTTTTGATCTTTCTCAGTGCTTTTAGGAGAGTGCATGAATGTTATATGCATGAAAATAGAAACTTGCACTGAGTTATAATATTGAGACTGGAACCTCCATTTGTGGCTGTAATGTGTAATTCTCTGCAAAGTCAACTACTGAAAACAATAATACCAAGTGGTAATGTGTCATTGCTTAACTTGAATTGTTCATCCAACCATCGATTTATATGTGTGTGCCTTACATACTCATAAAAAAATTCCTCTATGAATTTGACCATATATTCTGATATAGGTAATTGTTTTCTAACAAGCTCACACCTCTTGGATTATTTTCCATCTTTTAATTGATATGCCCCTGATTTATATTTGGTGAAATCAACCAATTATTTTCCTATTGAATGTGTACTCTCCTCATGGATACAACTTTTCAGATTTGACAAGCCACCGCATACATTGCACATTCCATCGCCGAACATGTTTTGCTATAAAAAAAAGTGTCTTGTTGATTTTTCACAAAATATTGTCGGAATAAATTCCCTTTAATATTTTTGTGGGAAATTTAATCCACACTCCTGCAACATGATGTCAGTATGCAAAACACGACGTATTTGACAAAATATATCATAATGCATTGAAAATTCAACATGATGCCTACAACAACAAGTGGTATATGAGTCAAGTGCATTTTAAGACCCATAATTTGGGAATTTTTGTAAATGTTTTCCAGAATAAATGTTGTTTGGGAATGCATCTATTTTTAGCATATATATGTCAAGTGCATTTTAAGACACTAGCGATGGAGAAAACTATGGTGACGCGGTTTCTGCAGTTTTGGCTGCAGAATGTCTGCGAACTAAGGTTAAAAATGCTGAGGAAAGGCTGATCTATAGCCAGAATCGGACGCTTGTGGGCACGAGTACGAACGCAGAAAAAGCTGGAGGTACTGTCAGTGCGGTTTCTGCAGTTCTGGCCGCGGAAAGTCTGCGCAATATGACAAAGTTTACTGAGGAAAAGCAGATCTCAGGCCACAATCGGACGGCTATAAATGAAAATGGGGAAATGCTGGGATCCACACCTATGGCCTGGAATAAGCTATTTCAAAGCCCTAACCTCAAGGTGGGTCCGAAAATCACTGATCAGTTCACATGGGAAATGGACAAAGAGGGTGCCACCTGTCTAAGGGTCCCAGATGGATTTGTTGATAGAGCCTTAAGCAAAGCGAATCTCTCCCTTGTTGGTAAGTTTCTTGGCTCTAGACCTAATATTGATTTCATTAGAAAATGGGCTTTGAGAAAATGGAAACCTAAGGGAGCCCTAAATATTACCATTATGCCAAAAGGTTTTTTCCTGGCTAAATTTAATCAGCAAGAGGATTTGGATTCAGTGCTACTGGGAGGCCCCTGGTGGCTGGGTAATATGGGTCTTTTTTTGAAAAAATGGTATCCGGGTTTTGATCCGAATACTGAAAATATAAACACCATCCCAATCTGGTGTAGGTTACCAGGACTGCCATTGCATTTATGGGATGATGAAATACTGCTAAATATTGTAAAATCCCTAGGTGCACCTATTGGGCTGGATGGACCCACAAGAAACAGATCCAGGCTTGCTTTTGCTCGGTTCTGCATTTTCTCAGCTATGGATCAGGAGTTTCCGGAGCACATAATCTTGAAAACTAGATTTGGGTCTTGGACCCAAAAAATTGAGGTCGAAACTTTAAGATGTAAACTATGTCATAGCATTGGTCACTCTGACAAAAACTGTTCCAAGAAGAAGACCCCTCCTTTGGATACTGAACAGCCTGGGATAGGCACAGATCTAAACAAAGTTAGCAGGGATCCAAGCACGGATAGGAAGATTGATGACAAAGCTCCTAGCCAGAAGGATTTGGAGCTAAATAGAAAAGGTAAAAAAAAGGGGTTTTAGAACTCAAATAAAGAAGCATCTCGTCTGGCGCCCCAAAGCCACAACATTAGCTTTGCCTGAAGCTCCTAACAAAGAAGTCTTGGACAAATCTGTGAAGACATCCTTGGATAAACCTTTTGAAGCATCTAATAAAGAAGACTATGTTAAGGTATCCATGGAAGTGAACGAGCAAGATGGCTCAGTGAAGGTCAATTTAGTCCCTCTTGGGCATTCTCATATTGACATGTCAGAGGAGAAAGAAATTCAGTCATTCATTAGGGAGGAAGCTTGGAACAAGGAAGATATGACTACAAAAGAGCCTTTGGAGATTTTCTCTTCTGGGGAGAATGGTAATGCGGATCTACTGCCGTGTCCCAGCATTACAACAGTGGCTTCGCCGGTCTGCTGCAGCACCAGATCAGCTTCTGTTCACACGCCTGGCAGGATTCATAAAGAACGAGAAGAGGGGGAAGTTACGCCTGCCATGGAAATGGAAGATCCAGACTCTGGATTCACAATGGTCATTTCAAAAAAGAAAAAAAGATTGAAAGGTTTTGAAAGGATCCCAGAATCATTATATAGTGATAAAAAAAAGAAAATAGACAATTGGGACACCTCTACTTCCAGAACAACTAGGTCTTCTGCTAGACGAATAGCTGATTTTGGAGGAAGTTCAAAAAGAGGAAGACCTTCTAAAAAGACTCTTAGATCTAAAAAGACGGAGAGGGATATTGCAGATGGTGTTCAGCGTCAGCTGAACCAGCAAGCAATTCCAACCACCAATCATTCCAAATGAAGATTATATCTTGGAATATTAGAGGCCTAAATGGAAACTCCAAGCAAAGAACCATCAAGGAGTTACGGGATTCCAGTAACCCCAGCATTTTGATTCTACAAGAAACTAAGATGAAAGCAAAGACCATTGAAAATATTAAAAAAAAAATTCTGGGATAACTCTGAAATGGCGGCTGTTGACTCTCAGGGAGCTTCCGGAGGGCTGGCTACTCTTTAGGACAGAAGGCACTGTACTAGTATGATTCTTAATGATAATATTAATCATCTTGCAATCAAATTTGTCACTATTGAGAATAAGAGTGAATGGATCTTGTCTAACATTTATGCCCCTAACTCTGCTAGTGATAGAAGAAAACTTTGGGCTGATCTTAAAATCTTTAGAAACCAACATTGCTCTGCTAACTGGCTTATCATGGGGGATTTCAACTCCCCACTAAACCCAAGCGAGAAGTTTGGAGGTACCTCCACCTTCTCTAATGGAATGGAGGATTTTGATGATTTTATTGCTGAACAAAACCTCTTAGATGTGGATCTGCATGGTAATAAGTATACTTGGAATAATAGAAGGTTGGGAAAGGAGTTCATTCAGGTGAGATTGGATAGGGCTCTAATCTCAGCAAGCTGGATTCTCAGTCAAGACTTCCATCTCTCTTCCCTACCCAGAATTGGATCGGATCATAATCCGATTGCTCTAAACTTTCTCAATTGGACTAAACCCGCAAGAAGCTCATTCAAATTTGAAAAGATGTGGATGGAGCATGACAATATCTATGATAAGATAAAAGAATGGTGGGAATGGAATGGTGAAGGCACTGCTCAATTTAGATTGATTCAAAAACTCAAAAATGTCAAAAAGCAAGTCAAAATCTGGAATAAAAGCGTTTTTGGAAATGTATTTGAAAAAAAGAAAGAGTTAAAACAGAAGCTTCAGGATCTGGAGTTAAAAATGGATACTTTGGGGAGATCGGTTGAAGATGAAGTAAATGAGAAGAATATTCTATCTGAGTTGCATACGATCTGCAGTAGAGAAGAATCTTTATGGCGCCTTAAATCTAGAGCTATCTGGCTTAAAGAGGGAGACAGGAACACGAAGTTCTTTCACATGACTACTTTGAAACACAGAGCCTGTAACAGGATCTTAGAGGTTTCTAAAAACAACGGGAGTATCATAAAAGATCCCAACAACATTAAGAAAGAAGCGCTTGACTTCTACAAAAATCTTCTTGAAGAGAGAAATGTCAGCAACTCTGAAGCTATTTCCTTTATGTTGGAGGCCATCCCTCAGAATAATATCGAGGACCAGAAATTCAGAGACATCACTAAAGCTGTCACGCTTGAAGAACTGCAAAAGGCTATTTTTTCTCTTGAGGGGGATAAGGCTCCTGGACCGGATGGGTTCTCTATTAATTTTTTTCAGAAGTTCTGGGAAATCTGCTCGGAGGATCTTCTCAAAGCGGTGAATGAATTCTATAGAACGGGAAATCTTCTAAAAGAGCTCAATAACACTCACATTGTGTTGGCACCTAAAAAAATGGATGCAAAATATTTCAAGGACTTCAGACCTATCAGTCTTGTTAATGCCATTTTTAGAATCTTTACCAAAATCATTACTACTAGACTACAGCTCATAATGAATGATCTCATCTCAAGGCAGCAGAGTGGCTTTATTAAAGGCAGGATAATACAAGACGGAGTGATTATGGTTCACGAGACTATACATTCCATGGAAAATAATAAAAAGGCAAATATGGTCCTTAAGCTTGATATGAATAAAGCTTTTGACAAGGTATCTTGGGTCTTCCTTGACAAAGTTTTAACTAAATTTGGGTTCACGGAAAAATTTAGAAGAATTATTAAGTCTTGTATATCTACAGCCAGGTTCTCTGTGGTTGTTAATGGGGAGCCTGTGGGTTTTTTCACCAGCAGCAGAGGTCTAAGACAAGGAGACCCCATCTCCCCCTTACTCTTCATTCTTTTAGCTGACAGCCTTAGTAGAACAATTGGCAAAGCGGTTGAAGACGGCCTTTTAAATGGATCTAAACCCACTTCCATCAGCCAAGCTGTTTCCCATCAACAGTTTGCGGACGACACTATCCTTCTTCTTCTGGCTTCAGTTGTGGAAGCTAAGGCTATTAAGGCTCTATTACAACTCTATGAATCTGCTTCTGGGCAAGAGATTAATTATGATAAAAGCACCATATTCTTTTTCAACACCCCTGTGGAAAGACAGCTCAAAATTGCTAAAATTCTGGGCTGTCAAATAAGTGCACTTCCAGCCACGTACTTAGGCCTCCCTCTCGGCACTAAGAAAGTCTCTCACAAGGTGTGGGATGAATTATTGGTGAGATTTCAGAAAAAAATGGCTGGTTGGAAAGGTGCCACTCTTTCTAGTGCTGGTAAGTGCCTACTCATTAAAAGTACTCTCCAAAGTCTGCCCATCTATATCATGTCACTTTTCAAAATCCCATCTTCCTTCAGAGAGAAAATTGAGAGGACTCAGAAAAAAAATTTATGGCAAGGCATGGAAGAGAAGTTCAAATTTCACTTAGTGGCCTGGGATAAGGTCTGCACCCCGAAGTCTATGGGAGGGCTGGGCATAAAAAATATTGAGAAAATGAATGAGGCACTCATTGCTAAGATGGGCTGGAGAATGCTGTCTGAGAAACAACCCTGGATTGATTTAATTAAAGCAAAATACTTAAATCATCAAGCTGTTTACTCCTATCTGCATGATGAACACCTCCCCTATGGCTCCATTTTTTGGAATAATTTGGTCAAGAGCAGAAACTTCATCAAGCAGGGTAGCAAATGGAAAGTGGGGGATGGCAGGGAGATAAACTTCTGGGAGGATAATTGGTTTAGTGGTAATCTCTTGGACAGATTTGGGATGGCTAAGGACAGCCTTATAAGCAAGTATGGTACTAAAATCAAGGACTACATTGAAGGAAATGGCACCAATAAGAATTGGAAAAAACTTACTGTGGAGCAAATTGATCTGAAACAAATTACTTCCTCCCTTCAGGATCTTTTAGATCTCTTTCCTTTAAGTCAGCTGGATTCCAAGGATGAGCTGGTTTGGAATAATTCCCATGATGGGAAGTACTCAGTCAAATCTGGTTATATCAATCTTTTTCATAGTAATCAATCTGATTTTAATTGGAACAAGATTTGGATGCCTGAATTAACTCCCAAAATAAATTTCTTTCTTTGGCTGGCCATCAGAGGTAGAATTCTCACCACTGACAATTTGATGAGAAGAGGATTTATAATTCCTAATTGGTGCCATCTTTGTAGGAATGACTATGAAGATATCAGTCACCTGTTCATACATTGTGATTATGCCAATAGAATTTGGAACTTTGTCCTTTCTAAATTCGAAGCTCTCTGGGTGTTGCCGAAGGATCTTAATCAGCTATGGAATCAATGGAACCCACCCTTCAGGCATTGTGTTATCAAAAGGATCTGGAAATTGGCTATCCCACATTTAATCTGGAGGATTTGGAAGGATAGAAATGATATCATTTTCAGAAATAAGAAACAAAATTATAAACTCAGTATTGGCAAAATTTCTAAAGGTATCAAAGAGGATATTGCCAGATTTAAACCTCCCAAGAACAAGAGTTATCCTGAGAATGAAGAGTACATCTTATCCAATTGGCAGATTGGAAATTGGAGCAATCCTGGGAATAGTATAGATAGATCTTCGATCAAATGGCATCCTCCTGATTCTAATTGGTACAAGCTGAACTTTGATGGGGCCTCTAAGGGAAACCCTGGGACAGCAGCAGGAGGAGGAGCAATACGGGACCACAAAGGTAATTTGATTGCTGCATATGCTGGAAAAATGGGAATTCAAACCAATCATTTTGCCGAAGCATTATCTGCTCTCTGGGGCTTGAGAGTTGCACGGGCTCAAAATATTCAGAACCTTGTTGTTGAAGGGGACTCCCTAAATATCATTAAACTTCTTAATCAGTCCTCATCTCCTAGTTGGAGTATTAAGGATTTTATCTCTGAATCCATAAGCATCAGTCATACCTTCAATAGCATCAGAATCATGCATACTTACAGGGAGGGCAATAAATTGGCGGATGCACTGGCCAATTATGGCATTAATATAAATTTCACCGTCTGGGATAATAACAGTATCCCTAATCAGCTACACAACAGCATTCATGCGGACCTTCATATGCAAGCAATCCCTAGAGATGAGTCCTAATCTTTGGAGGAAGATCAGCATCAATAACACTCTCACACGTGTTGCTTTAATGAATATGATGAGGCAAATAATATCAAATATACATGATAGTAAGAATTATTTGGGGAACTTCAAGTGGAGTTATCTAGATTTGAAAATCGCGCATGCGGGATGTACTACAGCTGTTGATATCCGGATTCATAGCTCCTCGGAAACCGATGATAGATGTAATGTGATTGTTGACAGGGAAAGGGTTACTCTCACACGCGACTTCCCGCAGGCTCAGTTCAGCAGTTACGCAGCCGTTCGTGAGAAGACCAACGGCTATAGTTCCCAGTTTTGTGCGGCCTTCAACAGCAAGAAGCGGACAGTTCTCTACGCTCACAGACATTTGAGAAATTGCTGTAACCAGTATATCACAGAGAAGATGGGAGGACCTCCCTGCCAAATTGAGCCATGCGCAGACCCCGACTGGAAGGAAAATACAGAGCTTTGGAACACTCTCAGCAAAGGAGGCTTCACCAACTTCATTGATAAGGTGCAGGGACATGACCAAAGCATTTCTGTACGCTTTGCTAAGGAGTGGAAAGAGCGGACTGTCGACTATGGGGGACAGAAGATATTAGTCAATGAAGATCTTATTGCTGAAGCGACCGGCCTTAGTTTGGAGGGGTACCGCTTCTTCAACAAAAGGGTTGACAGAGATGCTGAAGAAAGAAGATTTGTGGAGGGAACTGAGAAGCTCACATTTGGCACAGCGGGCCTGCTTGTCAGCTCAATTCCACCACCCTATGATGAGGTCACTCGCATGATGATTCGATTCATCTCCTTGGAAGGTAGGTTTGTCACTGTCCCTGCTAAACATCTTATCTTTTTAAACCACTTCCGTAGGAATCGATTGGTTTGCTTCCCCCATTATCTGCTGAACTCCCTTGAACGCTCCATTTTGGAGTTTCAGAAGCACACCCGGGTGGTTCCCTTGCATCAAGGACTTATTTTGTTGATTCATAAATGCTGCCTTCTTAAGTACCCTGGTCTTCCTTCCTCTCCTAGCCCGGCTCCCCCTTTGATGGGCTCTGCTGCTGCCAGCCCTGTTTCTCCTGCTGCCCCTGCTGCTGCCCCCTCCACCGTTGCTGCCACCCCCATGCCGGCTGCACAAACTTCTCCTTCCATTCCCCCTGCTGCTGCTCCCGTCACCCACCTCACCTCTACCTCTAAAAGACCAGTCACCAGGGCTTCCAGGAGGCTCAACCTTGAGACTCTTGCTGTGGAGAAGGAGCCTTTTGAACTTGAGATTGCACATGACCTGCTGAATATCAGTAGTGCCAGTCCCCGGGAAGTGCAGATGGATAGCTCTTCTAAGAGGTTGGAGGCCTTAGAGGCTGAGATGAAATTGCTGAAGGATGAGGTCAAGAACCTAGCTAAACAGAAAGGCAAGAAAAGCATGGAGGAGGAGGGGAACATTGATAGCAGTCAGATTGAAGACATATACAAGAAGCTGACCTCCTTAGACTCCCGCTTAGGGAAGGCCAAGACTAGACATGATTACAACATTGCCGCCTTTAGGGCGATTGAGGAGTTCATCGAGGGTCATGCCAAAAGTGTTTCCAACCTCAGCGGTGTCCCGGCTGCACTTTGGGGCAACGAAAAAGAAAGCAAAAGAACCATTGAGGAGCTTGATAAGACTGATGCTGCCCATATGACTGCTTTGAGTATGTTTCATGCCTGGAAGAGAGTCAAGATCAGTATCGATAAAGCTGCCAAGAAGTAGTTCTGGATGCTTCTGCTGCTTTTAGTTGTTTTTTTGTTGTTTCTCTGCGGTCGGTTTACTGTTTTTTTGCTGTTGTTTTGCTGTTTTGTCTCGTTTGAGTAGCTGTTTCTGAGCTACTTAGAGCTTCATTGTAACACTTGGATCTTGATCCATTCTCTCTGTTTCTCACTCTTATTCCGGCTCTCAGGCCTTCTTTTGTATTCAAGGGTATAGTCCCTTTCAAAAAACTATTTGCCAATAATAATCTCTTCTATTCAGTGACACCCTTGTGTTCTCATTCCAAAATTTTAAAATTAATTCTTTTAGAATATCAGATGTATTCTTGTCTTTTCATGGAATTCTGCTAGAGAAATCCCAATAGTCATTGTTATTGACTAACTTAAGACGTTTACATCTCTCTATTGCTTTCATTAGTGTTTTTCTGTTTAACTTCAAAGTACTGCTTGTTTTTCTAATCAAGCATTTATTAATTGTTTTATCACTTACTATACAATTAGTAAGTGCACGCCGTGTAGCATTTTTATCTTTGGCGCATCTTTTGCCACCTACAGTTTGGTATGCTTTATATATGTTTTCAACAATTGATGCATTTTGATCAACAACATTAGATGATCTTAACCCCAGGGTCTTCATTATAGGCCTCATCTTCATTAATTTCATCAATGTAACAAATAATTGACATCTTTGTGTGTCATTTAAATTCTCAAAGTAATTATCCCAAATTCCACTAGCTTTTCTTCTCACATTTTTTTTCAGACATTTTATTAAGCATTGGTTTAATAATGTTTTCATGAATTTTCAATTAAGTGAATTGGTTTTCTTTGCAAAATGGAAGGAGGTGTTCTTAGAGGTGAAGATTAGTTTACAAGGTTACTTTCTTCATTCAGTGTTTTCATACAAATTTTGGGGTTAACATTTGGATTCTCAGGTAAGGGTTCAACAATTGGATTCATATCAATTTCTTCATCCATACCAACATTATCATTCAATTCAATATCATTATTCATTGTAGAATCATTATTCATTGCAAAATCATTATTCTCTACATTTTCATTATGTATTTCATCCTCATTTTCTAATACATTAGCTAAATTTGATATAGCGGATGTACCTTTCCCTGCTCAAAGTTTTTGCATTCTCTTCAATTTCTTTACTCTCTTCTCTTCCAATTGCTCTGGTGTCTTATTCTTGACTTTCCTCTTGTCCTTAGCTCGACGTTTATCGCCCATGATTAGAAAAAATCAACTAGTGGGGTAGGGGACAAAATGAACTACTAAAAAATTGTGCAAGAATGTAGAGAAAATTGCAGACAAAACAGAATGTTTACAGAATTCCTGTGAAAGAGATGAAAGGGATGTTGGGGGGCCACAATATATAAACAAAGAAAAACACATACTCATTTTTGTATTTTCTCTTATTCCAAGCCATGCCTCAAGGCTTGGGATCCGGTTTGGATCCCCAAGTCTGAGGCATGGACCTGTACAAACACAACAAACAACATGTTTTTGTAAGAAAATGTAAAAATGCCACTTCCTCTATGATACATCAAAATAAAACAATCAATCTATTTTAACAAAATTATACCACGACGTAGATCAAAGTTTCTTCTTTCTAAAAATATAATTTTTCAAATTTTCTAACTAATATAAGGTTTCCATATTATTTATTTTCTAACAATGCCCTTTTATAGCTATTTTTTGAAGTGTAAATATGTCCATCTTTCATGGTGTATCTTTTTTTTGGATGATCAAAATTAAAAAAATTATACTAGCCCAAACTAGGAATAATTCTATACATATTCAAAAAAATAATCTAATTTTCAATATTTTTTGAGGTAGTTAGGGGGGGCAACGGTCGGAGCTCCGTTATTTTTCAAAACATAAAATTTCTGTACTAGAAAAATCATAAATAAAAAAATATTCGTTATAAAAATCTAAAAAAAATGGAGCCCAAACTAGATGCTCCTAGCTATCTTTCTACCAAAGGGTTTTCAAAAATACTAAATGGTGCTCAAAAAATGGTGGGGGGACAGGAAAGTCACTCTATTGTGTTTTTTAACAAAAACAAGAGCATCTATTGGTATTTTAGTTGTTTGGCCCACTTAAACTTATCCGTTTTCAATAAAATTTAGTAGCTTAGAAACTAGACTCAAAATTCTATGATTCATATTTCTACAACATCTTCCAATTTTGAGTGTAACTATTTCAAAAAACTCGTACAAATTGAAGATATTTTTTTTCAGAAAAATGCATCCACTTAAGACGCCCTTTTGGCCCCCCAACTTGGTGCACTTACCTTGTTCTTTATTCCCACGTTAGAACAACAACTTATCTCCAGGTGGGTGTAGATTTCTAAGCACCAATCTTTGCTGGTCACGTTTCTTCTACATGTCAAATTCACTTTCCATGCAACAATACTGATCACTACCAATTGAAACAACAAACTCTAATGCTATGGTCTTCACATTTTCTACCAATGTTAGACCAATGCCACAACGCCAAACACCAAAATTTGTAGGGTAAAATCCAAACAAGTCGTTCCTCCCATATAGGTCGCTCCAAAATGCCAAAGCAAATCTGCAGGCTACCATGTATATACTGAGAATACACCAAGGCTCTGATTGCTCCTATTTTTCATGCACAAACTAAGATACTTGACACTCTGATAATAATGATATTTGAAGAATGTGAAAAGAATACTTTGTATTAATATCTTTATTCAAAGGAACAACAATGGAACCATCTCCAAGTTGTGGGACCTTACGCACTTGAGACATCTCTAGAGAAGGTCAGTTCCTATACCTATTTCTAACACTACTGCTACTCCTAATGCTAAAAGAAAATCCTAGACTAAACATGCCAAGGGACCAGGGATAGAAGGATGTGCAGAAAGGGGAAATCCTAAGCTAAGGAAGGTGATAGCACCAGAAATAAAGGGTCGATCTCTCTCCACGAGTGGCGAAGGAAATAGAGAGGGCCCGGGAGAAGAGGGTGGATGACGTGTGCCATAGATAAACATGTGGGCTCGGCCTCCCAGCGCACACAACACATGAACATGGGGACTATGCAAGTGGGAATACACACAACATGCCAGAAAATGCAAACATAGAGAGGTGAGATGCAATGAAAATGAGAAAGGGAAGACAAGAGTTCCACAAAACATGATTTTATTGCTTAAGGGATGCACAATCATTTACATTCACGGTAGGAGGCGAGAATACATTGCAGAGACCATGCCAAGGTCTGAAACCCATGGGAAGTCAGCCACCATTTTGGCATGGTGTCATTACAACAAAGAGGGATCCTTTTTACAAAGTAGAACTCTGTTATTTATAGAAGAAGAAGAGAAGAGAAGGAGAAAGAGAGGGAAACTCAGATTTAAATCTTCAACCACCAAAAACAAGTGATAAATGCATGCAAATCCACCTACAAGGCTATCAAATGCACTTCCCCATGTCTGTTTGGTGTGTAGAAGAAGGAAGAAAGCAAGATCTGATTGAAATCTGGTGGTTGAGGTTGATTAGATGTGTGCATTGATGATCAAAAAGATGTTTCCCTATTTTTCACCTACCAAATCCCACCTAGATTTGAATTTGAATAGTCCAATGTGTAGCTTGTGTCAGCAGCTCTCTAACAAGCCCAGGCGTGTTCCGATCTGAGCTCTGAAGCAAAAGATATGGCTTTCAGAAGATGTACAGAGTCATCTGGGACATGTAAGACACGTGGCGCGTGTGATTGACTGAAGGAATCAGGCCAACTATTCATTTGTTTTTCTTTTCTGCCATGTGTCATGCATTGGTGGTTGTCCAGATTTGGCCCTATTGCACATGCTTTGATAGGTTGTGTGCATCACACTCAAGTTTGATAGATGACGTGGCACAGTGACTTGCGCAGAAGAAGGCAAAGGCAAGGTAAGAGGTAGCAAGATGCAAAAGGCATGGCATGTGAAAGGTGAAGAGTAAAGGGTGTAAAAGTGTGTTTGTGGAAGCAGGAGGTGCATACTTACAGGAGTAGACAAGTATGGAAGGGGGCGCGAGCATTCAACTGAGGAAGGGTGCACATGAAGTAGAAAGAAAAGGGCACGTGAAGGAGTGCAAGGAAAAGAGGAAGTGCAAGGTGCAAGCACAAAGGATGCAAGGGACAAGCCATTTTGGAAGGCAAGTCTATAGAGGTGCATGCAAGGAGTGCATGACAGATAGGAAAGAAAGTGGGTGTGCAGGAGGAAGGCAAAGGAAAATGGAAAAGGAGATAGTAGAATGCAAAAGGGAGAAGCAGGAAGGCGTGCAAGGGCACGCGCAGAAGAACTGTAACTATGTAAATTGTCAAAAGAACAATCTTGAGTGTGCACAACCTGAAATGTGAAACATCAGAGTCAGAATAAAAATATAAGTTATCCAAATAACTAGGATATTTATTTGGATAACAGTTTTGGTGACTTTTGGGGGCCATCTACCTACTAGATGAAGAGACCAGTAGCCTTAGAAGTCCATTGGGCATGGAGTCAAGTGCTAAACTTGAAGATCTGATCTACAACTTGAAGAACATCCCTAAAGTCACTTACAGCACTGTCTAAACTCTGAACTGAACTGTTGCTCTCATATGAAGATATTCTGAATTGGATTGATGAGAGTGAAAGTTATGCACTGACTGTTGGAACTGCCTCTACCAAAATTGAACTGTCATCCTAGGAAGCAACAAAAAGGGGCACATGAGCACAACAGGAAAGGAAAGGCACCAGAGGGAGCACGCTAAAATAGAAGCACAACACTATGTACAAAATTGAAAATCATACATGTCCCAAAGGGAACATGTAGAGTGTGCATGAGCACTTGTGTTACTGAAAGAAAACCTAAACTAGCCTACTCTAACCAGAGGAAAAGGGTGCTCAAGTAAAACCTACAACAGGCAGGGAGAAGTAGCTTCCCTTCCTCACAAATTGTGACCATGTAATTGATTTGGCACTGAACATGGTCTGAAATCAGAGTGAAAAAATGACTTATAGATGGTGTTTCACCCTCCTCAAAGTATCAACAAACAAAATATATACCTCCTGAAGTTGTTCTGTGCTTGGATCTGGGAGGCATTGTTGTTGACCTTTGGCGCATTGAAGCTCTACCTCATGCTCTGAAGTGAGCATGACTGGTGGCAACTCTGTCTTTGGCTCTAGACTAGCCAGATATCTGATTGGGCATAGTCTGATCCTTGTGATTTTCCCATTACTTTGAAGCTCAATCCCACATATGGGATTTTCTTGCAGACTTTCCTTCTGAAGGGGACTACTTGCAGGCTGGGTCACAAAGTGGGGTGCACATGAGGTTCTTCCTCTAAAAGAAACTCAGTCTCCTTCATAATTGTGCCCTCTGAACTAACTGATTTTCTTCTAAAATAGGCACCCATATGATTTCCTCTTCCCAGTCAGAGTCACATGAGTCATGTCATTCTTCAACTATTCTACATTCATCAAACATGATGACATTGGTTGGGAAAGGTGTGTTGGCAAGGGGTTGTTCATTTATGGTACAGTTAGATAGAGGGGACTCAGAAGGAAATGGGAGGATGGGTGCAGAAGGGATGGAAGGCGTGCGCATAAGGAAGGAGTGGCAAGTGCAGAAGGAAGGGTGATGGAAGAGAAGTGAAGGTGAGAGGATGGAGGAGGGGAATTCTCAATGGGGGCAGCATGTGCAGAAGCTAGGAACATGCGCAATGGGCTGAGATGATGTAAGTTGGCACAGAGGAGTGGGAGGGTTGTAAGATGGTAGTGCAGGGTTTCCCCATTGATAGGGTTGCTGCACTAGATTTTTGAGCCTCCATTTCTTCCGCCCACTTTGTAATCTAGGGAAGCATCTCAGTAATAAAGTGCAGCTTCTGTTGGGTGTTAAACCAGCCTGGTACAGGGCCAACCCATGGACAAGGGACCTTGTAGCCAACTTTAGCTGCCTTTATGGAGAGCACTTGACTCTGAGATGCATCATGTTCATCTCCATATTTTGCACCTGCCTCTCGAAATAAGCTTCTGCTATGGATTTTCCACCATCATCTACATAAACCTGTTCTTCATAAACATTTTGGTTAGAAAAAAGTGCGTTGTATGCATTTTCAGGATAATGGGGCTTATAAAACTGATTTGGAGGAGGATTTTGAAATTGTGGGGATGGAGAAAAATAGTCTGCTGCTACAAATGAGAATTCCATGAAGTGAAAAAATTCATGATTGCATGACTTCAAAAGAGGAAGGTGGAATAATGGAAAAAGGAAAAATGAATGAAAGAAGGGGGGGAGACTGGTCTGTGAATGAAATAATGGGTGCATTTGGATCAGTGGAGTCACTAGATGTGTTGAAAAATGCCTCCAAAGGTTGGATCTCAGCAAAACACATCAAACTTGTTGAGATGAAGATGTAAAGCTCTTCACTCTGGTCCCACCGGGCATGCCAAAAACTGTTGGTCATCAAACATGCACCCGCATCTCAGATCTAGGAAGAACCGAGTCATTTGAGACAATAATGGAACCATCTCCAAGTTATGGGACCTTACGTGCTTAGGACAGATCTCTGGAGAAGGCCGATTCCTCTACCTACCTCTAACGCTACTGCTACTCCTAATGTTGAAAGAAAATCCTAGACTAAACATGCCAAGGGACCAAGGATAGAAGGATGTGCAAAAAAGGGGAAATCCTAAGCTAAGGAAGGTGATAGCACAGGGAAAGGGTCGATCTCTCTCCACAAGCGGTGAAGGAAACAAAGAGGGTGTGGGAGAAGAGGGTGGACGGACGACACACCACAGATCAACACACGGGCTCAACTTCTAGTGCACAAACACATGAACATGGGGACTACAAGCGGGAATACACATAACATGCCAAAAAACACAAACAGAGAGGTGAGATGTAATGAAAACGAGAAAGGGAAGACAAGAGTTCCACAAAACATGATTTTATTGCTTAAGGGATGCACACTCATTTACATTCACGGCGTGAGGTGAGAATACATTGCAGAGACCATGCCAAGGTCTGAAACCCATGGGAAGTCGGCCACCATTTTGGCATGGTGTCATTACAACAAAGAGGGATCATTTTTACAAAGTAGAACTCTTCTATTTATAGAAGAAGAAGGAGAGAAGAGAAGGAGAAAGAGAGGGAAACTCATATTCAAATCTTCAACCACCAATAACAAGTGATAAATGCCTACAAATCCACCTGCAAGGCTGTCAGATGCACTTCCCCATGTCTGTTTGGCATGTAGAAGAAGGAAGAAAGTAAGATCTGATTGAAATCTGGTGGTTGAGGTTGATTAGATGTGTGCATTGATGAGGAGAAAGATGTTTCCCTATTTTTCACCTACCAAATCCCACCTATATTTGAATTTGAATAGTCTAACATGTAGATTGTGTTAGCAACTTTCTGACAAGCCCAGGTGCACTGAATCAGCATATAGAGTTATGGCTATCAGAAGATCTACAGAGTCATCTAGGCATGTAAGACACGTGGCATGTGTGATTGACTAAAGGAAATTCAACCAACTATTCATTTGTTTTGTCTTTTCTCCATGTGTCATGCACCATTGGTTGTCAGATTTGGTGCCCTATTGGCATGCTTTGATAGGTTACATGTGTTGCACACTCAAGTCTGATAGATGACATGCCACAATGACTAGCACAGAAGAAGGCACAAGGCATGTAAGTAAGAGGCACAAGACTGTAAAAAATGGGCAATGCGAAGGTATAAGGAAAGTGCAAAAGTGTGCAAGGAAGCAAGGTGCATAACTGCAGGAGTAGACAAGTATGCAAGCGGGGTGCAAGATTCAAATGAGGAAGGGAACGTGCGCAGAAGAAAGAAAGGGGCACGTGAAGGAGCACTAGGAAAGTGTAAGTGCAAGGCGCACAAGCATAAAGGCATGCAAGGGACTTAGCCAATTTGGAAGGCAAGTCTGCAGAGGTGCGCACAAGGAGTGCGTGACAAGATAGGAAAAGAAAGTGGGCGTGTAGGAGGAAGGTGCAAAATCAAATGGAAAAGGAGATAATAGAATGTAGAAAGGGAGAAGCAAGAAGTGAAGCAAAGGTGCACAAGGGAAAAAGAGCTAAGAATATTGAACTGTGCCAAGGTGTCAAAAGAACATCTTGAGTGTGCACAACCTGAAATGTGAAACATTAGAGTTAGAATAAAATATAAGTTATCTAAATAACTAGGAGAGTTATTTGGATAATAGTCACAGATGAGAAGAGGAACGGAAAATCTATTAGTTTTCTAACATTCCCCCCTTAATACATTTTTTTACAAATGTACCACCGAAACAATTCAAATTTCACCTTATCAAGAGACTTGGTGAGTATATCTGCATATCTGAGCATCTGTTGGGAATTACTAGAGCTGGACGTGGTGGTTTAAGACTTGTTTTCAAATGAAGTGACATTCGACATCAATGTGATTTTTTCTCTCATGAAAAACTATATTTTTCACAAGCTTTAACACACCCTGATTATCACAGTGAATGATGGGAGGCTTTTCTTCAGGAATGCCCATATCTGCCAAAATGTGACATAACCAAATCGATTTACACACAGCTCCTCGTGCGACGTGATACTCTGCCTTAGTGGATGAGAGAGCAACAACATTTTTCTTATTACTTATCCATGAGATAGGTCTAGACCCAAGATGAAAAATATAACCTAAAGTTGATTTCTTGTCATCAACAGATCCAACATAGTCCGAGTGTGTATATCCCTATAAGAATAACTGAGAGTTCTTCTGATACTCTAGACCATAGTCAACTGTACCTCAGACATATCTCAACACATGCTTCTCTAATACCCAATGACATTTCTTTGGCTCCTGCATGAATCTGAAGAGATAGCTCACAACAAAGCAAAGGTTTGGTATGGTATAAGCCAAGTAAATGAGACTCCCAACAAGATGCCTGTAGTGAATACCATCTACTTGAGGTGAATCCTGGAATATAGAAAGTTGCAAACTTTTTTCCATTGGAGTGGACACATAGGTTTACAATGTGACATGCCATACTTTTCCAGGAGTGTCTTGGCGTATTTCATCTAAGAGATAAAAATATGATTCTTCTTCTTCCATATCTCCAAGCCAAGAAAATAATGAAGTTTCCCCAAATCTTTCATGTCAAAGGATTTCTTCAAATCATTCTTAACATCTTTGAAGAGATTTTAAGAACTCCCTATGATCACAAGATCATCTACATACAAAACCAAGATGGAAATCTCTCTGCCTATATTTTTGATATATATATATATTTGAGTCAGAGGGGCTATGAGTGAATCCATGTTACAATAGGTGATCATCTATTTTTATGTACCATGCCCTAGGTTCTTGTTTAAGTCCATAAAGAGACTTAATTAGATGACATACCTTTTGAGGATGCTTCTCATCGAAAAATCCTTCTAGTTGGGTCATGTATACTTCTTCTTTGAGATCACCATTCAAGAAAGCACTTTTACATCCATCTGCTGAAGTTTCCATCCATTTTGTGGTGCCAATGCACAAACAATCTGATGGTTTTGATCTTTGTAGTAGGTGCAAAGGTCTCATCATAGTCAATTCCTTCCTGGTTAGCATAAACCTTTACAACTAGTCATGCTTTGTACTTGTCGATAGATCCATCTTCCATGTATATTTGTTTTGAAAATCCACTTGCAGCTAATGGACTTCTTACCTGCAGGTAAGATCGACAAGTTCCCATGTTTGATTATGTATCAAAGGAGTCATATTTTGCATCATACCCTTCTTCCACTCTGGTTGACTGAGTGCCTCATGAACTGAATCAGGTTTGGTGCTATTAACCACTAAACTCATGAGTGTGAGATTTACCTCATTTCTCAACTGTCTTCTCATTATGAACTCCTGAAGAAGTGGATGGAAGAGAGTTCAGGTGGGAGTCTCTCATGGTGCTTTGGACCCACTTCGAGACGTTGATGATTACTGCTAATGTGAAGAATTTTTTTCCAAATTCCCAAGATCAACAAACAACTCTCCTTACAGCTCATCCTTCTTCTCTTGAAGAATCCTCATGCTCATCATCTAGATGTGTGAGAAATCTATGAGAGGAGGTCAGTGTTGAATCTTCCTTCTATGGAAATGAGTCAAATGATGACTCATCACAAACAACATCTCTACTCTCATATATCTTCTTTGTCTTAGGATCCATGAGATGATATGCTTTTGAGGTTGTATTGTACCCCAAAAATATGCACTGGCATGTTTTTGGATCAAGTTTCTTCCTCTTCTTATCTGAAACATGCATATATGCAGTACATCCAAATACTCTCAAATGAGAAATAGAGGTTTATGATTACTCCATACCTCTTCTGGTGTCTTTTCCTTCAAGATCTTTATAGGTGCTCGGTTCACAGGATATACAATAGTATGTATTGCTTCTGCCCAAAATATGTTCTCCAACTTCACAGTGGAACACATGCAACGAGTCATCTCCATGACAATCTGATTGTGAACATTCTGCAATTCCATTCTATTGAGGAGTATAAGGGGTAGTCAGGTGTTGTGTGATGTCATGCTCCTTCAAGAATGCCAAGAATTTATTTGACATGAATTCCCCCCTCGATCTGAGCAGAGGACAAGAAGGGGCTGCCCCATCTACTGAACAACTCTCTTATAGAAGATCTGGAAATGTTCAAATGCTTCACTCTTCTTTTGGAGAAAAAACACCCAAGTCTTGCAGGAATAATCATCAGTGAACAACTGGAAGTACTGAAACACCTTAAATGAGGTAGGAAAGGGTCCACACATATTGGTATGCATGACCTCGAGATGGTTCTTAGCATGGAATGTAATCGACTCGAATGGATCCCGATGTTTTTTCCCATCAGACATCTAGGGCAAAGAGGTAATGATTAAGAGAGAGAGGAGGAAGTCCTCATACCATCTCCTTCAAACTGAGATGATAGAGGGATAACAGAAGAAATATTTCCATATAGATAATGCCAGAGTGCACTAGATTTCACCGTGGAGGTAGATAACGCAACTATAGAGGATGAAACTGCATCTAATGCAAATAAATGATCCTTCAAAAAATCTCTAGCAAGTATCATACCTTCTTTAGATATCAAACATGATTTGATGTCATTCTGAACCAGGAACTCCACCTTGAGCTTGTGATTCAACAACTGAGAGACAGACATGAGATTTTTGGTCAAGCCAGGGACATAGAGCACCTTCGTGAGAGTACATCTTCTTGTCCCGAGAGGAATGGTAACATTTCCTATTCCTTCTACTACATACTCCTTATTGTCTGCAATTCATACCCAATCTCCAGTGGGTCGATCAGTCAATGAATAAAATAAATTTCTATCACCGTCATATGCTTAGTGGCGCCTAAATCAATCAACCAAACATTATCTGATGACTGCAATGTTTGGGAGACTAGAACTAAATCATCTTTGTGTGTGCCGAAATGTGCTAATTCTGGGACATCTTCATCTGAGTCACCATCTGGCTCGGCTATGATATGTCCTTTCTCCTTCTTTCATGAAGGATTCCACTTGGATTTCTTTGAATCACTTTGGCCAGATGTGCTCCCTTCTCTAGAATTGCTTTGTATGTGACCATTGTACCAACAATTTGCAGTATCATGCATATTTGTGGTGTAGATGTGACACCATCGATTCTCCTTTTGAGACTTCTACTAATGTTTTTACTTCTGTTTCTGCTTCTCTTATTGTCCCTTGTAAGGCTTATGAATCTTCTTCTGCTTTGAGATCAACGCTTGTCCCTCAAACTCTTCTTGCACAGTCTGAATGGCTTCTTCTTGTTGCAAAATGTTCACTAGTTCAGAAAATCTCACCTTCTTTTGTGTGATGGTCAATGTGGTGATGAATGTCCTGAACTGGGATGGAATAACTCATAGTGTGAGTGGGACAAGTAACATATTTATGACCTCTTCTCTAAGCATAACAAGCTCTTCTCGTAGTTCTGCCACATGAAGCAAGAATTATTCCACTTTCTCACCTTCTTGCAAACTCATGGTATGAAGCTTTGATTGAAGACACAAAAATTTTGTCAAATTATTTGCTTCATAGATTGTGGAAAGAGTATCCCATGCCTTCTTTGATGTTGTCATATTTTTAATGTGTGGTTGTACCTCATTGAATATGCTCAAAGTGATCAACATTAATGATTTTGCATCGCCCTTATCGTACTTCATTTTCTCATCTGCATTAGTGGGATGAACGAGTGTGCCAGTCATGATCTCCCAGAGATCTTCAAAGAGGAGAATGGTCTTCATCTTTGTCTTCCACGTACAAAATTTGGCAATTTTAAGAGCTCGAGATCATAGAGTAATATCTTGTGGGCAGACATGATGTTTGTTGTACTCCACAACAAAATCCTTCAATGCAAGTCTGTAAATCTTGTCTCAATGGATACATCCAAGCAAGTTGATACCAAGGTAAAATGTGTTCTTTCTTTGTTGGATGTTTTGATGCTCCATGAAGGTAAAAAAAGTGATGGTATTCATTTCCATGTCAGAACAACATCTTATCTCTAGGTGGGTGCATATTTCTAAATACCAATCTTTTTTGGTCTCTTTGCTTTTACATGCCACATTCACTTTCCACGCAACAATACTGGTTGTTTCCAGTTAAAACAAAAAACTCCAATGATATGGTCTCCACATTTTCTACCAATGTTAGACCAATAGTTCAACACCAAACTTTGTAGGGTAAAAGCCAAAGAAGACACTCCTAAATAGGTCACTCCTAAATGCCAAAGCAAATCTGTAGGCTGCCACGCACAGGTTGAGAATACGTCAAGGATCTGATTTCTCCTAATTTCCACACACAACCTGAGATAAGGTGCTTTGATACCAAATAAACAAAAATGAATATATACATGCACAAAATAATGGTTCGACTCAACCACAAAAGGAAGAGGAATACCAACTGACGGAAGTGGAATGGTCACCGATGAGAAGAGGAAATGAAAATGTGTTAGTTTTCTAACATTACCTCCTTAATACATTGTTTTTAAAAATGTACCCCCAAAATAATTTAAATTTCACCTTACCAAGAGACTTAGTGAGTTTATCTACGATATGAGCATATGTCAGGCAGTAGTAGAACTGGTCATGATGGCTCAAGACTTGTTCTTGAATGTAGTGACATTCGACCTCAATGTGCTTTGTTCTCTCATGGAAAACTAGATTTTTCACAAGCTTAAACACACCCTGATTGTTGCATTGGATGATTGGAGAATTTTATTTAGGAATTCCCATATTTTCCAAAATGGGACGTAACAAAATCGTTTCGCACACACCTCCTCATGTGGCGTGATACTCAACCTCAGTGGATGAGAGAAAAAAAACAATTTACTTCTTACTTATCCAAGAGATAGGTCCATACCTAAGATGAAAAATATAACTTGAAGTTGATTTCCTGTCGTCAACAGATATAACATAATACGAGTCTATATATCGATGTAAGAAGAACTGAGAGTTCTTCTGATACTCTAGACCATATTCAACTATACCTCAGACATATCTCAGCACATGCTTTGTTGCTACCTAGTGACATTTCTTCAACTCTTGCATGAATACGGAGAGATAGATCACAACAAAGCATAAGTTTGGTTTGGTATACGTCAAGTAAATAAGACTCCCAACAAGATATTTGTAGAGAGTACCATATACTTGAGGTAAATCCTATAACCTAGAAATTTGCAAACCTTTTCCCATTAGAGTGGACATAGGTTTATAATCTGACATGCCATAACTTTTTACGAGTGACTAGGCGTATTTCATCTGGGAGATAAAAAAATGATTCTTCTTCTGCCATATCTCTAATCCAAGACAATAGTGAAGTAGCCACAAATCTCTCATGTCAAAGGATTTTTTCAAATCATTAGTCACATCTTCGACGAGATTTTTCAGAACTCCCTATGATCACAAGGTCATCTACATACAAAACCAAGATGACAATCTCTTTTTCTATCTTTGTGATATACATATTTGGGTCGGAGGGGCTACAATTGAAATCATGCTACAATAGGTGATCATCTATTTCTATGTACCATGCTCTAGGTGCCTATTTAATTTCATAAAGATACTTAATTAAATGACATACCTTCTGAGGATGTTGCTCATCGACAAATATTTTTGGCTGGGTCATGTATACTTCTTCTCTGAGATCACCATTCAAGAAAGAACTTTTTACGTTCATCTGCTAAAGTTTCCATCCATTTTTTGTTGTCAGTGCACAAACAAATTTTATGGTTTTGATCTTTGTAGTGTGTGCAAAGGTCTCATCATAGTCAATTTCTTCCTGCTGAGCATAAACCTTTGCAACTAGTCGGGCTTTGTACTTGATAGATCCATCTCCCTTATTATTTGTCTTAAAAATCCCCTTACAACCAATGGAATTATTCCTTGCAGGAAGATCGATAAGTTCCCAAATCTGGTTTTGTATCAAGGAGTCATATTTTGCATTCATGGCCTTATTTTGGAGAAATAACACCCAAGTCTTGTGGGAATAATCATCAGTGAATAATTGGAAATACTGAAACCCCTTAAATGAGGCAGGAAAGGGTCCACACAGATTGATATACATGACATTGAGAAGATTCTTAGCATGGAATGTACTTGAATCAAATGGATCACGATTTTTTTTCCTAGCATACATCTACGAAAAAGAGATAATGAATGAGAGAGAGGAGGAAGTCCTCGTAAAATCTCCTTCAAACTGAGGTGATAGAGGGAGTTGAAAGAGAGATGTCCATACCGATAATTCAAGAGTACAATCGATTACACCATGGAGGAAGATAATGTAACAACAGAGGATGGAACTGCATCTAATGCAACTAAATGATTCTTCAAAAAAGATCTAGCAAGTATCGTACCTTCTTTAGATATCATACATGATTTGATGCCATTCTTAACCAAGAACTCCACCTTGAGCTTGTGATTGAACAACTGAGAGACAAACATGAGATTTATGGTCAAGCTAGTGACATAGAGAACCTTCGTGAGAGTATATATTCTCATCCTAAGAGGAATGGTCACATTACCTGTTCCTTCTACTACTTACTCCTTGTTTTCTGTAATTCATATTGGATCTCTAGTGGGTCAATCAATTAATGAATCAAACAATTTTTTATCACCCATCATATGCTTGCTGACACCTAAATCAATCAACCAAACATTATCTGATGGCTGTGATATTTAGGAAACTAGAACCAAATCATCTTCGTGTGCACTGTAATGTGTTGATTTTGGGACATATTCATCCAATTCATCATCTGGATGGGCTACGATATGTCATTTCCGCTTCTTTCTATGAGGAGGCCACTTAGATTTCATTGAATCACCTTGGCCAGATGTGCTCTCTTCTCGAAAATTACTTTGTATGTGACCATTATAATAGTAGTTCACAATATCGTGCATATTTGTGGTGCAGATGTGACACCATCGATTCACCTTTTAATACTTCTTCTTCTGTTGTGGATTTTAAGGTTGCTTATGCGTCTACTTCTCTTGTTGTCCCTTACGAGGCTTCTGACTCTTCTTCTACCTCGAGATAAACACCTTTTCCTCAAATCATCTTGTGTTGTTTGAATAGATTCTTTGTATTATAGAAAATTCACCAATTGGGCAAAGCTCACCTCTTTTTGTGTGATGCTCAATGTGGTGATGAATGTCATGAACTAGGATGGAAGATATCGCAGTGTGAGAGGGACAACTAACTTTTCTTTGACCACTTATTTGAGTGCACTAAGCTCTGATTGTAATCTAGCTGCTCAATGTAAAAATTCTTCCACTTTATTGCCTTTTTGCATACTCGTGGTATGAAGATTTAACTAGAGATGCAAAATGTTTATTAAATTCTTTGCTTTATAGATCATGCACAGAGTATCCCAGGTCTTCTTTGATGTTGTCGCATTCCAAATGTGTGGTTGCACCTCATTGGATATGCTCCGAGTGATCAACATCGAGGATTTTACATCGGCCTTATTACAATGCCCCATTCATCGTTGCTCTTTTTCTTCTTAGATGACCATGTTGCTAAGCATTTAACGCTTTTGTGCTCCTGTTGATCTTTTGTTGGCTTCGCCCTTTTCAATTACCCTGTTAAGGAAAATCTCGTTCTCAAATTCTATAGGTGGTTTGAATGATGACTTGATGTTGTTAGGGTGTGTCCAGCTAGAAGGAACATCTACATAATAATTTTTTTTAAAAGGTTCTAAAATAATAATAATTAGTATAATTACTTTAGTTGTTGATTAACGAATATTATTATTATTATTATTATTATTGTGTCGATTTTTAGGAATATTATTAATTACCTGTAATCTATTTTATTTCATT
This sequence comes from Taxus chinensis, assembly GCA_019776745.2. Classification (NCBI taxonomy): domain Eukaryota; kingdom Viridiplantae; phylum Streptophyta; class Pinopsida; order Cupressales; family Taxaceae; genus Taxus; species Taxus chinensis. Next base: position 81,437 of record JAHRHJ020000036.1, on the reverse strand, counting down.
ATTGTTCACTCTCGTGCCCAAGCCTCATTTCGCGCAAAGGAGCTTGTTGTTGGTGGCGCCTTCGTTTAGGGCATGGTGTTCATGTTAATGTTTAATGTTCCTCCTTAGCCATCTAGGCGTCGTTGCAAGCCTTGTAAATATATATTTTGCTTATAAAACATTTTTATTAACTTGTGGAGGTATCCACCTACTGCACCATTTATTCTTTCCCATGCTAGCCATAATACACTTGTTTTATTTTATTTTTGATTATTGAAAAGACCCGGTCTTTAGTTGTATGCGTTTGGAGGTGGAATACCTGTCATTCCATCTTGTCTTCTTTAAGAAAATGCGTGTTGGACTCCAGCTGGTAGGGGAGCTAACCACTGTTTTAATGAAAACTACCCTGCTCCCATTTATTTCTTTATTTCCTTTCTCACACCATGCCTTGGCTCTCAGTTTGATGGAAGGAAACGTCAAAAAGGAAACTGGAAGTTTGTCTGCTTTTCATTAATTTTCTTTCGGTGGCTAAAAGCACCTGGCCTGGCCACAGGAATGTGCTTGGTGTGGGTTTGTGGGGGTCATTTTCATTGTTTTATTGGTGCCTTGTTTTGTGCAGACTGAAACTTTTGCTAATGCACTGTCCACTTTATTTTTGGATCGTTTGTTTTCTTTTTTCCTCCATGGCTCGTGATTACAACCTGCAATTAATTCTCTTGATGCTGGCCATCTACTGGAGATACTATTTGTTCTTTTATTCCTTGTCCTGCATGGTTTTTCTTGTTTTATCCTTTTTTGGTTCCTTGGGCACACGTCCTGCAGTTTAGCATTGACAAGTCCTTTCTCTTGATGCTCAGGATTTCATGGTGGTAGATCCAGGCAATTCCTCATGAATGGTAAAGGTGTCTGATCAGGTTTGACTAAACCTGTTCACGTTGTTTTTGGATGATCCTTCTGTGAATAATTCTGGTGGTGAAGGATTGCGTCCCTTGAGACCACATCTCTTGTAAGCATTTTGGAAAACATGATAACCTAGTTTTGTTCTCCCTCATTTCTGCTTTTTGGTTGTGGTCCCTTGAACCTGTAGTCGACTCCTTTTGGTAGATTCTTTGAGGCCTTGTGTTGAGATGGACCTTCCTCTTCTATTACTAATCCACCATTTTGACATGCAATTGGGGTGCTCAACTTCAAGGGTGAGATGAGTCTAGGTTGGAAACCTGTCAAATTTGCTTCATTTTGGTAAATTCAGGGTCTTCTCCATTAAGCCCATTTTATGCTATTTTCTATCTTAGCATCCTAGAGACCACTTTTCCTTCAAGGTATTGTAGATCTATGTTTTGGGGACTCCATACCCTGGATGTAACTTTCCTGTTCCAAATCTGGCTATGAGAAGAGTGTGGACCACCCAACAAGTTGAAGGACAGTGGAATGTTGGTGCCTTGCATGCTAAGGATGAAGATTCATCTAGAAGGTTGTTGTTGCTAGACTTTGAGGTGTTTGGGTGCCTCGTCGAAGCTGGAGGACAAGGAAAGATATTTCTACACTTTGCTCCTATTGCTAAATTTAAATTATCATGAAATCAAACCACCATTTCCTTGAATTGGTTTTCATTTGGATGCCTTGTTGGGAGATCTCTCCTTTCTGCTTGTTTTCTTCTTGTTTTAGCTTTTATCATTGTCAGTGTGTTAGTGGAAAGCATGCGTGTGTCCTCTCCTCTGGGTGTTATGTTTTTCTTGCTCGAGTGATCGACCTTCATCTTTTTGTTTATATATATATTCTTCTCTACGATTGAGTTTCAAGTTTATTATGTTGTTCCAGCTAGTATTTCATTGTCGTTAAAGTAAGCTTACGATAACTATGAAGCTCCTTCCTATCACCCATGTTTATTTTTCTTTGTCTTTTTTCGTATGTTGTTAAATCTCTCTCAAGCCCCTTTGATAACCTTTTTGATCTCAGGAAAGAAAGGTTGTAGGATTGGTGTTATCAATGCTTGGGCTAGCCGGGTTGGAGGTTTGGTAATAAAACTTTTAGAATGAATAAGTTTGTGTGCAACGTTTTTCAGACCTCACACATGTTTGAGACTCCTGTGTTATCATCAGTCTTATTCATAGGCTTTTAAAGCCTTCCTCATGAATTACATTGACCATCCCCATCAACTTGAATCATAACTAGTTTTCGGATCACCTAAGTTCGAGGTTACAATTGTGCAAATCCAGTACCCCGCTAATACTAGAATTGTTTTGGTCTAATTCCCTCTCGGAAAGATTGTTGGTGGCATTTTCTTATTTTCCTAACTTGTGTTCTTTCTCTTTTATAATTTTAATGCTATTAATTAAGATTGGTCAGTTTCTATGCACATAATTACCTTAATGTTTTGTGATGGAATTTGTCTTGAACGCTATTAACCTTGGGGAAAACTAATCTTGCAATTGATAGTCTTATGGATTTATAGTGGAAGGTTTTGTTTTGTTAACGACACTTAGTAATTTATGTTTGTACCTATGTTTGAATGGTTGATTATGTTGTCAAGGGTTGCCTTAAAATATTGTTGTTTTGGAAAAGAGATAATTTCTTTTAAATTAACCGAACTTTAGAATTATTGTGGAGGTTTGTAAATCCTTAGTGATATAAAATTTGGATGATGTTTTGTATACTCTTGTTTGACGGAACTCCCTTCTTCTCTCGCATGTTGTTACTAGCCTATAAGGGCATTGGCCCTTCTTGAATGATTGGGGAATCTCTTGGAGTTAATGGTCAAGGCTAGTATACTTTTCCTTCCCTTCGAAACTTATGTTGTGTGGTGTCCATGTATTTAATTTCAATCATATACTCTATGTGATTACAGAATTGAAATTCTAATATACTTGGCTTTTCATGTTAATCTTTGAACCCCGTGGTTCCTCTTTGTTGGGTTGATCAACTCTTGTCTTTTAGAAATCTAATATTAAAGCCTATGCTTTTGGTATCTTTTGATAATTTTAGATGGATGGTCTGTATATCAAACTTCAATCTTGTAATTATTTAATTATTTGATGGGAATCCATTTCTTCTAGATTGTTTATTTCTTCTTATAGGGCCAAGGACCCTTCTCGTACGATTGTTATACTTTCATTGCTTTTGTTCATAACTGAAGTACAAGGTATTTCTTCTTTGATTGGCATGGTAGAGACTTTATTATAACTTGAGGTGTTGTAGTGTTTAGAGCATTGACCCAATTCTTGTAATAAAGTGTTTCCTTTCATGGTATTGTTAGATAATAGTTATTGTGGCTTTGTGTAGCCTTATCTTGCTCAGTTCTCGCGAACTGACTCTTGTGGAAAATTTGTTGCAGATGGCTTATGCGAGTAGATGAGGGATAGACTTGTAGACTTTTGCATCAACCTCAGTTGAGAAGTTCTTTTGCTCGAATCCTTTTTATGTTGTTCAACTATTGATAAGGTCATAGTGGAAATTTAGAAGAGGGTCAGTGTCTTAGTATAATGTATTGTGGATTATGTCATCTTAACTTTGGAAACCTTGGATTGTTTGGTTATCATTGAAAATATAAGAAAATTGGATTACCACTTTTGTTGAGTGACCTTAATGGATTATCGGTATTCTAAGAATAGTTTAGCATTTCTTGGTCAATGTTTTACTCTCTTGTTCCCTATTCATGGTTCCTTAGAGTTGGTATGTCCCTTTGGTTGTGTATCATGCTTGTTGATGTAACCTTGTTTTGTTTTCTAAATGAGTAAAACTTTTCCCTTGACAATAAGTGTTGAGTTAAATCTTTCTAAGACTTAGTAACAATGTGTTATAAGTAAAATAAAATGGGTTGGTTAATCCTTATAGAAGTTAAACTAAAATTTATATTCAAATAAATTAATGTAGAGGTGACCTACTTGAGAACAAGTAATTCCATAAGTGATCAAAGATGAAACTATCCTTGTAAAGTAAAATTATATAACTTGTTATCCCTAGCTAGACTAGCAAACATTATCCTTTTATGGTGAATTCTTAAACGATCTTAAGGGAAATCAATGGTTAGTTTCTAGAAGATAATAAGATTTAATAAGTAGGAGGAAACAATTTAGAAACCACACAATCTATCTCTCAGCCATTTGGAAGGTAAATTGTTTTCTTTTGTAAAACTCATTCAGTGAAGCCTAAGTAAAATCTTTAATAATTCTGGATAAATTCTCAAGCTTCAATTAAATCCTGGTAATAACTAATGAGGTCTTAAAGATGAATTCAACTCGACCTTCTTCCTCTAACTTTTTCCAAGGTGCTTTGTAATTTTCTCTTAAGTATGTTGAACGTGAATCCATGTTGTAATAAGGGTATGAGCGAGTTTTAGTAGCGTAAGTGTGGATAGATGGCCTTGTGGAATTAAATTACCATCTTTATTAAATAAATAAATTAAACAAATAATTGTCATAATAGAGAAGACTTTAAGCTAATTACTCTACAGTGTAAAAAAAAGAAACTTAGTTTGGAAGATGAATTGTACGAATCATATCCAGAGTCTCCCTGAGAACATAAGTTAAAAATTGAAAGATGTTTTATTAAAATAAATAACCATAAATAATTTCTCACCATGGTATGCCCTAACTGTAAGTGTTTTCTGTGTTTGGAATTTTATGTTGTCGCGCCAGTTACGATCTCCTATAGATCTTTAAAAATGATAATGGTCTTCATCTTTATCTTCCAAGCAACATAATTTAGTCATTTTAATAACTGGGCATCAGATAACAATATTTACAGAGTAGACATGATGTCACAAAATAGGTATGACAAATTCTTACTTGTTTACACGCACATGTATTTGATCCACGTCAATGATCTCCACACTATAGGTTTCTTCGAGAAACAACGTATCCTTTTCCTTTGTTGGATCTTAAACAGGTCACTCCACTTCAATGTTTCACCTTGATCTTCTCCAAGTTTTGTAGCAGTCTTCTACATGGCAGGTTTCCAAACTATGATCCACAAAATTTTATGGTTGTGAGAAAAGAGAATAGGTCTATGCCACATTCCAAACAACCAATATTTCTACTATAGGTCGCTCCACTTTGACATGTTGCTTCAAAAAGGTCAAAGCTTCCAAAAACAAACACACATGTCACACGTAAATCTCTAGCCTCATTTCCTGTGTTGCACGACTCCACGCGGGTCACTTCCACACTGCCACACTCTGCCAAAGAAACAACAAATGCCAAAGGTGGAGAAGACCTTCCACACATGCCAAGGAAGTTTTGCACTTGCACTTTCAAATAAGATGGAAATAAATACTGCCACATTTCTCCTTTCAGGGAAAATACAAAGAAATACTTTCTGCACCAAATAGGTCGCTCCAAAACCGGTCACACAATTCTTTAGAGTTTCCCAAGCACAGGCTGAGATAGGATGTTATGATACCAATGATTTTTGAAGAATGAGAGAAGAAGACTTTGTATTGATATCTTTATTCAAAGCAACAAACAAGAATATATACATGCACAAAAGAATGGTTCGACTTAACCACAGAAGGAAGAGGAATAACAACCGACGAAAGTGGAATGGTCACAGATGAGAAGAGGAATGGACAATGTATTAGTTTTCTAACAATAATATTAAATTTTATATAATATTTTATACTTGTATGAGTAGTTATAGGAATTATTTTATCTTATAGTTGATATTTCAAGATTTCCCATGGGAACATAAAGAGCCTTATTGGAAGGTGAAGTGAATAGACACCTCTTGGTTATATATTTGTAATATTTTTCTCCATTCATTGGTGTGAATGTAATTTTGGCTTGCACCAAATTGTTCATGTCATTCCATTTTAATACCTTGTTTGACAACAAAGACATGACAACTTCAAATTTATATTTCGGCACACTTGGAGCTATTTTAATAATAACCTTCACATCGAGGCCATTGTTCAAGCACTTTGTTTTGATAACCATGAGAGATGATAAGGATCTCAAAATAATATTGGAGCATTTAGTGAGGTCTTATGATATTGTAGATATGGAGTGGATTCTTTCTCATAGAAAGCTTAGTTTTATGACCAAATATCATGTTCACATTGATGTCCCTGGTGAAGGAGAGTTTACTATTTTTAGAGGTTAAAAATGTAGCATTGTTGAAATGTATGTTTATAAGTGTGAGTACATTCTTTAACCAACCTATTATATGTTTTCTACTTTATATGCTTTAAGCATTATCCAACAATGTATGGTTATTGTCAATGGCTTGTTTGTCTCTTTTTGTGGTTTATTTTACTATTTTTCATTATTAACTACACCAATAGGCATTTTCTCAATTAGAAACATAGAGAAATAAATATGACATGCCATATAAATTACATATTAGATAACTTCAAACTCTTCCATGTCAAGCATATCAAACAATTCCCAACTCTTGCACAAATTGGAGGATCAAATCTCACCATCCATTGATGTTGTGTCTTCCTCAATGCCATTATATCCAATAACCTCGTCACACAAGTTTCCCCATTTGCATATGTTGGTGAAGGAGACTCTAAGATGCGTCCACCTAGTTCCCTCCTAACGTTGTGCCACTTAGGATTTTTACAAGAAGTTTAATTTTTCTTCTCTACAAATGTGGGATCCACTTGATTAGTTTCAAGCAAAGAGCTTCCTTATGTTCTAAGAGCAAGTAGAATGTGGTCGTTAGGGACAATAACTCAAGTCCTTCCCATTTAACATATGTTGTGAGGTTTATTTGGGAAGGGTCTCAAACTTTCTATCATTTAATTTCTTCTTTCCATTTTTTCCCCCATCTACAAAATCCTGTTGATTTTTCTGAGGTCCTTAATATGGCGACATGTTATTGTATACTATGTGATCTACTAGTTGGTGATGAATTTGTCTTGTGAGGTGAATTTCCCAATTCATGTTGTTCCCCTCATAAGGGTTCCACGCAAAGATCTATGAAATTTCTAGATCCAAAAAAGCTCATATATCGGTGTTTTTGCCACCTACAAACCAAATATAGTAATCCTCTACACTAAGATAGATTTTATTAGTGTGTATTTCAATTTAGAAATTCATTCATGATCCCTGAGGTGGTAGTATACATGGTTTCGTAGTGATGAATGACAGGTGGGTGGTCCACCAACAACAACGCTACCTAGCCTTGTCACCTATCCTTTAATGGAAACTTCACTTCTCATGCCTACACATGTGGTTGGATCTATAATCGGATTAGAGAACGAGGCTAAAGGTGTATGTGGCACTTAGTTCCGAGAGCGGAGCTTATTTGGGACTCCAACAAAATTCCCTATTTATAATAATGACGAATAGGTGGTACATTGGTGGTGGTCACCATCTCCCCTTTCTCCTCCCTTCGATAGTAATCACCCCTTAATTAATGCAACAAGATACCTGGTGACAAGTTCGACATGTTTTAAGATCATATGATTTTCCTTATGCTTACATGTAGTTGTAGCAAGTTATTTTATTTATAATTTTATATTCTTTCTCTCATGTGATGTAACTTAATTAATGTCGGTTGAAGTTCTATACAATTGACAAGTCAATATTAAATGTGAGAGTTGAATCCATCTCTATTTTGCATTTCATATCTACCTCTAGAGGACGTTGCCTCAATGATTTACACTTTGCAATCCATTTCTTCTTTGAGCGGTTTACAAATTTGACACGTACTCTAGAGTATATGTCAAGACATACATCAAATTCACATAAGAAGATGATGATCACCGTATTCTTCAACGACACATTAATGTCTCCCAAAATTTTACACATATCAAAAGGACTTTACTTTCTCTTTTCCCTATACCAATTTCTTTTTTGCATAATTTTCTTTTCACTAGCACTCATAACTATCCCTACCAACATCTACATTACATTAATCACATACGTTTGCTGATAAATATATAAATTTAAGAAAATTGATTTTACAAATGTACAAATATTTAACAACTTAAAATTGAATAATTTGTAAACCGAATGATCAGGCTATCAAAAGCGGTATGAATTAGTATACATGTCCTATTAAAATCTTTTATCCCGTAAAGCCTTAAAAAGTGCGTCTTAACATAGAGAAGTAATACACACGTTTTAAAAGTCGGTATGTTGGCTTTTATAAAAAACATGTCTTTTTATGTGTTGTAACGGACAAGAGAAAACGGTAACTTAGCAACACTGTATTATATTTCAGCCTATTAATAATCTCATACTTATCTAAACGGGAAGCTTCTGGAAAAAGTGCTTTGACATTTTTGTTTGCATTTTTGGCTTTCGTTTTTGTGCGTTTTGATTTTGTGTCACGAGTTGTGTAAATGCCTGTGTTCCCCGTACTTTTTTACCATTTTTCCGGTCTGTTTTGCCTCCATTCTGGAAAAATACAGCCGAATAATGGAGCAGTTAGGGCCAATCCCTTCTGTGGATATTGAATTTGCGGGTCTATTCACAGGTACGATTGAATTTCTGACTTGCGCCTTAATTTTGAGTACGGCAGAATTTTGTTTTATTTTTGTTGTTTCCTGTCTGTGTGGAGTTGTGTCGATGCCTGTGTTGTTTTATTTTTGTTGTTTCCTGTCTGTTTTGCCTGCACTCTGGAAAAATAGCGTTGCAGCCTAATACAGCCGAATAATGGAGCAGTTAGGGCCAATCACGTCTCTGTATATTCAATTCAATTTTACGGGGTCTATTCACAGGTACGATTGAATATCTGACATGCGCCTTAATTTTGTACGGCAGAATCTATTTTGTACGATAGAATTGATTTTTTGATATTATCTTATTTTTGCCCATGTTTCGCAGGGCGTGATTGATTTTGTTTCGCCTATCTGAAATCAATAGGCCCAATCCTCCCCTACTAAATATTCATTTTGCAGGGGAAGACTGGGTCTATTTTTATTTTTTACACTACTTGTTTCGCCGCGGCAGGATTGATTTCGCAGGGTAGGGTTTGGCCAAGTTTTTATCTCTGTGATTTTCAGACCGTTTAGAAATACTTTTAATTTGCGTTTCTTTAATATTTAATGATCTATAGAGGGATAATTTTGCATTCCAGGATTTGGAAATTTGCATCTTAGTTTTTCTTATCCATCGTTTACTCCATGCAGCGACATTGGTGAAAGACGGTCGTTCTATTCCAGGTTTCTGTGAAATATTGCCGCACATGCGCCAGATGGAATATGGTGAAGAAATATACAGGTATATTTGTGCAGTGTTTAATGTTCGTTTTTAAATAATAACATGGCTTTAGTGTTATAGTGCAAGGCATTTTTAGTGTTATATTACAGGGCATTTTGTTTATGTGGTTCTTGATTTTGGTATTTAATTGACGGTGAATGGGTGGTTATTTGAGTTTGTATTTATAAAAGGGTTGAACCTTATGAACCTTATTTTGGGCAGGGTTCAAATATTGATTACCTAATCGTGCTCTTTCTTTATGGTAATTTTGTATAGCAGCAGCATCATTTGTTGGGAATAATCTTCTATAGCTGTTTTCATTTTTCTGATTTCTTTTGCTTTCTGGTTCAACGATTTTTTACGAAGTTATTTAATAATCTTCTGATGAGAGGTACTATGTTTAACATGTTTAGTATAGATGGGAAATCTCTGCACATACGCCAGATGGTAAAGAAATATACAGGTATCACCTTTACTGGCATCCCGTGCAGTGTTTAATGTGCGTTTCAAATAATAATAGAGGTTCAAGTGTTATACCGCAGGGCATTTTGTATTTTTGGGATTTCATATTCTCTTGTTTTCAGAAAATGTACAGGTATCACACTTACTAGCATCTTGTGTAGTGTTGAATCATTAGGAGTAAATGATGGAAAAACATTATACAGCAGGGCATTTTTGAATTTGGGATTTGCTTACCCATGTTTTTAGAAAATGCACAGGATGTGGTTCTTGGTGTTGGTATTTATTTTCATCGTGAACGGGTCGTTGTGAAGGATTTGAACAGTATTTTGAGTATGATTCTATTATTGATTACCTAATCTTGCTTTTCCTTATGGCCTTAATGTATAACATTTGTTTGGAATAACTGTTTTTGTTTATTTATTTTCATTTATCTGAGTTTTGTAGGAATTTTTTTTTTAAACAATAGTTTACAAAGTTAAATGATTTTTCTTCTCAGTTGCTCTATGTTTTAACATTTGTTTACAAATGGGTACTCGTTATTCAACATTTTTTACAAATTATTTTACAATTGATGCGAGTGCAACACTTTATTGCAATACTTCTTCATTTGTTTTGGTACTTATTGTTTTATTCTTGTAAAACTATACCGAAAAACAACGTGCTAACAAATATTTATGTTACTGAGGGTATGATTTTCTGTTAATTACAGCATATGAACATCCAAAATGGGCTCTATGTGAAGATCTAAATCCACTCAATGTTCTATGTAAAGCTCTATTATTGGCTCTTAGTTTAGTTTTAGATAAGGAAATCAATGGTTAGATCAGAAATATTTGCCAATTAGTCTTGTGTTTTAGCAATTGAATTATGAATGAAACCTCTGATCGCTAGAGGAATTGCTTTGTCTTTTAGAAGATATGTCATTTATCGTTAAATTTGTTGAAATAATTGTAGAGTTTAAAACTAGATATGTCGAGGGTTTTTCATTTGTTTAACAGGTTTTGAATTTTCTTCGATCTTAATTGCTTGGTTTAACATATGCAAGCGACGCTTATTATAGTTGCATTGTCTATTTGTAAGAGAGAATATGTAGTAATTACTTCGTAGTCTTTGGGGTTTAGCTATTACTTATGAATGTTCAGTTTTTGGGGGTTTGATTGAAATTTTGATTCATATTTAGATTATGAATTTTTAATAATGATTAAATGATTTTACGCACGGACAATGTTCTGTACGTTAATTGAGAATAAAAAAACAGGGTAACTTATCTATGGATCTTACCTACATATATCACAACACATGTAATATGTTGCAAGCTGCTGTTTGTTTATAATTTCTATGCATGTTTAAAAGTTGAACATTGTAATTTGTAGCAGTGTGTTAAAAGTTAAAATGGACTTGCAGTTTCCACAGACTTTAGATTTTATGGTATTGCAGGGCAAGAGGATTTTACCATACACTGCCTTGGTTTGAGATAGCCGCTACTGCACAAGCATGGCATCTTATCTTGTGATCAAAATCAGGGATGGGGCATGGATCTCTTGACAAAATCAGGCTAAGGTTTGGCCCCTGTGAAATAATAACTTATTAGAGCCACCATTAGATTGCTCAGAATTCTACCAGGTAAGAGATGCAATTTTTTTTGTTTGTTTTAAATTGCCTCAGACATATCTACAGCTCCGCTAAAATAATTGCAAGAGTTTATTATTTTCCCTTTATACAATTGCACAATCATGTCCGCTAAGCATCCTAAGAAACTCGTTATTGAGGATCTTATTTATAGAAGGAAATAGGCGGCAGGGGTGAGATTAGTCTTAAAAGTAAATGTTTTTACCGATCAACAAAAAGTGCCGATCTTAAAAATGTTTTTGTACTAAATTTGTAACATTTTTACAAGTATCTCACTTTATATTTTTATGCAGTTCATTTTTTTTAAAATTAAGTTATCCGTAATTGGGATCTCACTTATATGTGGATTTTAAGTAAGTTAAATTATCCATACCATTATGTTCCATTTTCACTGGAATTTCCTATTCTTTAATGCGACTTAGAAATGCATGTTTTTAAAAATTTCAAGTGTTATCCATATCATTTATGTTCGATGGAAAATGCACGTTAGTGTGTTAGCCATACCATTATGTTCGATTTTAATATGATCTATATCCTATTTGAACTGGGGAAGCCATTCAAACAATTTAATCAGCTCATGTGAAAGAATATCTTTTTGTCTTTAATGTCTGATCTATATAAACATGTTTTCTTTTGATGCAGCATTTATTAAAAAATACATGGAATACAATCTTGAAAGCTCATGAAATAAAATCGTGAAGGATCATATGAAAATGGAAGAGTTACTAATAATTTAGTTAGCTAGAGATTTGTTCAACATCAGAAGTAAGTTGAAGCAAATTTCTGATTCACACCAAACTTTAGAGTCAATTTAAGGAAAATACTTTCTTCAGTATTATTTTTCTATTTTTATTTCTTCACTACTTGTCTCGAGATTAGAATTTTTAAGTTCGCAGGGTAGAGGATTAATGACGAAATTCTCATTTTGCAGTCCAGGATTTTAGAAGTTTTTCTTTAGTTTCTCGTTAGGGACAATGGTGGAAGACAGATCGTTCTCTAGTTCCAGGTTTCTGTGAGATATCCGATGGGGAATCATTGCACATGTGCCAGAGAGATATCTGATGGGGAAAGTCACTTACACAGGTATTACACTTACTAGCATCTTGTGCAGTGTTTCATGTGCGCTTCAAATAATAACATAGGCTTTAGCCTTATATGGCTAGGCATGTTTACTGCAGGGCATTGTTAGTGTGTTTCTTGGTATTGGTATGGTATTTTTAGTGGTATTAGCACATTTTGAGTGGTTCTTGGTTTTGGTATTTAATTTTAGTGTAGATAGTGTCTTTATGAAGGGCGTTGACCCTTATTTTGTTTATCTAGTTCTTGGTTTTGGTTTTTAATTTTTCACGGTGAATGGGTGCGGTGGTTGTTTTAAGTTTTTGTCTATATGAAGGGCTTGACCCTTATTTTGGACTGCTCAAATATTGAATACCTAATCTTGCTTTTTCTTATGATGGCCATTTTGTATAGCAGCAGCATCAATTGTTTGGCATGCATCAATTCTTATCCATTTTTAGTGTTCAACGATTTTTTTTCAGGAAGTTCTTTCATCTTTTTCTGATGTTTTTTACAGATGGTTTTACAATTAATGACAGTGCAATATTTTATTGGAATTGATAAATAATACCGAAAACCAATGTGCTAACAATTATTTAGATTATGGAATGCTCTGAAAAATGTTGGAAGATTGATAAATAATAGTTTATTTGGATTGTTTTATTCTTGAAAAATAATACCGAAAACCAATGTGCTCTGATTTTTCTGCTAACGACCGAAAATAAACAGACATTAAGCAATGTTCATAGATTATAGATGTTCTTATTTTTTGTGTGCATAGATTTAGTGTAGATATTAAGCATTGTTTTCATTTGGATTGGTATTTTTGTGCATTGTTTAATATTTTTCTGGAGATGGTTTTACATATGTTGCAACTGCTAGTCTTATTTAATAATCTTGAAAGCTAGGTTAATACTACTAAATGTTAATATGGTTTACAAAAAATAGTGACAATTGTTTGAATGCACATTTAAGCCATATTCAAACTAATTCTTTATTTTTTTCCAAATACTCTTTACACATTATATGATTATGAAGTTGAAGGTGTTAAAATTATAAACAATATTGCCTTTCATTGTAATTTTATTAAGATATTCTTGTGCCATTAAGATATTTTTGTGCCTTTTAATATTTGTTTATAATTTTTTTGTGTTCAAAAGTTGAAAATTGTAATAGTCAAAAACAATTATTGAGTCGGATCGCTTTTGCACGTGCTGATAATATGTATTTCACATCGTTTCTTAGAAGTTGTCATTTAAAATATAAAGATAAAATTCTATCAATTTCCATTACCAGCCCAAGTATAGGAAGATACAAACATGACTTGCTTTTGTGGAGTAATAAAAAAATTTATTACTATTTTATAGGATTTACAGGATTGTTTGAACAATTAATGTGTAAATTATGTATGCATGTACTCAATAAAATATTATGTGTGCAAAATATTATGTGTGTGAATTAATGTGCAAGTTACGCGAGAGTATATGCATCATAAATATTTTTATAAATTATTTTATTATTAATGAAATATTATTATTATTATGTAAATTCGTAACGTTGTGTTGGATCGAGTCTTTACATTATTTTATTTTATATGTTAATCAAAATAGTTATTTTATTTTATTTTATATTATATAATGTAATAGAGGGAAGTTTTTAGTTTATGTAGTTTACAAATTTGAATGTATATACTATTTTATAGATTTTTCTATTATTATTATTGGATTCTCAAAATATTGCGTATAATTATTATTTTATTTTATACATTTGTTGATTTATTACTTAAGCGGATTAGGATACTATTTTTTATTTACGTTGGGGCAGTTCGAATTGTTTAAAGCCTCGCTAAATATAAAGTCTTTTTTGATTAGAAAACTTTAATATTTATAAACTATATGAATGTTTCTTTTGGTATATAGCTGATTTATGGCAGTTTATATATACTAACAAATAAATATGTGTATGTGGTTATTGGCAAGAAACCTCTAATAAATATATAAGCGTTATTTATATTTTTATGTGATATTTATATATAGATTATTAATGGGTGTTTATACTTAATATGATTATTTTTATAGTATAATTTTAATGTAATATATTATATTCATGTTTGTATATTATTTTGAATTGTGAATTTATATTTTTTAAATTTTTGTTATATACTATTTAATATATTTTTATTTTTAATTATAGTGAGTTATATATATAAATTGAAATTTATTTTTATATAATCATATTTTTTATAGTATAAAATATTTAATTTATAAATAAATATATTTCATTCTTTTTTTAATATTAATATTATATTGGATGATTTGTTTGTTTGTTTTTTTATTATAGGCAAATAGTTTGTATGTGATGCACCCGAATTAGTAGGAACTTGACAAGGCCATAACTTGAGCTTTGGGTGTTCTGTTTGAATCCGTTTTTGTTTTTGAAACCACGTGTTTTGATGAGAAGAACGCAGTGGCAATTGGCTCTATCGGTTGGGGCAAATTTTCAACACGTTTTCGGGTCCTAAATCCGCCATCTTGAGGCCGAAAATTAGGATTTAAGTTATAGTTTGGTTTTTTCCTATTTTTGAGCATTAGTTAATTTTAGTGTATTAATTGCATTGTGGGTTAGAAAGTTGGCAATTCCTCTAATTTAAGGATATAGAAGATGCATGACAATTTTTGTGCCCGTAGGAATAAGCATGCGAACTTACTAAGAATAGTAGGATTTAGTAAACTGTTAAAAATAATAATTTTCACCACTTCGAATAGATTTATTCAAAGTTACCTAGAGTTTACTTGGGAATTCGAGTTGGGAGTTATTTTCTTATTTAGGAAACATTGTAATTCATTATTTGGGAATGAATAAGGAGATCTATTTTCTTTTGGAGTTCATTTTATTGCAATATATCTGGTTGTTCTTAATTTGGCTACATTATTTGGTATTAGAGCTAGTTTGAAATATGTTGTTTAAAAAATTGCAGGAAGAGGAAGAGGTGGCGGTATTGTTCAGATGAATAGAAATATGCAAGATTTATAGAGATAAGTTGTTGTGCTTGATGCAATAATAACCCAAAGAGGAAATCAAGGTGGAGATGACACAGATGAAGTAGTAGTTTGTGAAGAGGAGGAAACGCAAGCACCACCATTAAGCTTTTGAAGAAAGGATGCTTCAAGCATTAGAAGGAAAGATTGATGGGATAAGAGTTGATGTTTCAGAGTATGGTGTTAGTTTAAAATCAGAGGCGCTGATAGACTGGTTGACTAGCATGGGAAATTTTTTTGAGTGGAAGGCTATGTCAGAAGAAAAGAAGGTAAAATTTGCATGCATGAAATTGAAAGGTCATGTTATGTTATGGTAGGATCATCTACAGAAAGAGTGGTCAAGAAAGGGGAAAGAAAGAATTAGGATGTGGAGTAAGACGGAGAAGATGTTGAAAGAAAAATTTCTCCCTGTGGATTATGCACAAAACTTTTATAGGAGGTTTTAGAATCTCAGACAGAACTTACAAACAGTGTAAGAATACACATATGAGTTTTACAAGTTGTCTATTCATGTAAAACATGAAGAAATTGAGGTAAAAATCGCTGTGAGGTATGTTAATGAATTAAAATTTTCTATTCAAGATGAGACAAGTATGCATAGGATTAAAAGCATGGAGGATGCCTATCAATTAGCCTTAAAGGCTGAGGAAAAACAAAATCATCAAAGTTTTAGGAGATCACCTGGAATGAATAGGGGGCCCTCATCTTTCTTTCGGGGATGCGTTGGTTTTAGCTAAGGTAGGAGGAGAATCATCTCGTGGATTCGAAAAGCAAGAGGATACGAGACAAGATTTTCAGAATTAACAAAGAGGTAGAGGATTTTAGGGGTAAGAGGATATGCGGGCGATAGAGGATGGGAGGCTCCACGAAGACCATTTGTTTGTTACAGATGTGGTGAAGAAGGGCATTGGGATTTTCAATGACCACACACTTACACACATGACAAAAGGAAAGGAGATGCTCCAAGAGTAAATCTTGTTGAAGCTAAGCAAGTAGAAGATGAACAGGGCCTTGAAATTCCACCAGAGGTTGGAGAAACTCTGATGATCAAGAGGACGATGATTGCTCCAAGAAAGGAGGTCAAGGAGGATGCATCGCTGCGTACAAATATTTTCAGAACAAGATGTACTTCAGAGGAAAGGTATGTAATGTTATTATTAATGGTGGTAGTTGTGAGAATATGGTTTCAAATGAAATGGTCGATAAATTGGGTTTGCATTGTGAGAAGAATCTTAACCCTTATTGTATTGCATGGTTTAAGAAGGGTAATGAAGTTATTGTTGATAAGAGATGTTTAAAAAGTTTTTTTATTAGGAACAGTTATAAGGATGAAATTTGGTGTGATGTTATTCCTATGGATGCATGTCATATGCTTGTTAGGACGACCATGGCAATTTGATAGAAAAGGTATTCATGATGGGGGAAAAAAATACTTATACTTTCTGGAAGGATGGTACAAAAATAGTTTTGATACCTCTTAAAGAAGAGGGGAAGGCTGAAAATATGTTTTCTGTAAAGGAATTTGTGAAGGAGGCAAAGGCAACCGGTGTTTGTTATGCACTAGTTACAAATAAGCATGAACTTGTAAGTGCTCAAATACCAATAGAAACATTAGAATTAATAGAAGAATTTTCAGATGTTATTCTTGATGAGCTACCGGATGGATTACCACCCAAAAGAGATATTTTAACACCACATTGATTTGATTCTAGGGTCTTCACTCCCATATCAAGCGGCTTATAGGATGACCTCGACATTGTATGCAGAGTTGAATAGGCAAGTGGCAGAGCTTTGTGTGAAAGGGGGTCGTAAGGGAGAGCATGACTCTGTGTGCAACCCCAACTTTATTAACACCAAAGAAGGATGGAACATGAAGAATGTGCATGGATAGCAGAGCGATCAATAAAATTACAATCAAGTATCGGTTCCCAATACCTCGCTTTGATGATATGATGGATGTGCTTGCTGGATTTAATTATTTCACCAAGATTGATCTTTGAAGTGGTTATCATCATATTTGTATCAGAGAAGGAGATGAGTGTAAAACAACATTCAAGACAAGAAATGGATTAAATGAGTGGTTAGTGATGCCATTCGGGTTATCCAATGCACCTAGTACTTTTATGAGATTGATGAACACTGTGCTACGAGAGTATAATGGTAAAGTTTGTTGTGGTTTATTTTGATGATATCTTGATCTTTAGTAAAACTAAAGAAGAACATTTGAGGCATCTAAGATTGGTATTTGAAGTGTTAAGGAAAGAGAAACTCTATGCAAATATGAAGAAGTGCACATTTATGTAAGAGAGCTTGGTATTCTTGGGCTTTATTATTTCAGCAGGTGGGGTACAGATGGACTCAGAAAATATAAAGGCAATTATTGAATGGCCTACTCCACGGAGTATAACAGAGGTAAGGACGCTTTCATGCTCTAGTAACATTTTACAGAAAATTTATTAAAAATTTCAACAGTATTGTAGCACCTATCACAGATTGCACAAAAGGGAGGGAGTTTTTGTGGACAAAGACAGCTGAGGATAGTTTTCAATTCTTGAAGAAGAAGGTGACAGAGGCAACCATTTTGGCACTACCAGATTTTGATAAAGTGTTTGAGGTTGATTGTGACGCCTCACATGTGGGTATTGGAGTTGTTCTAAGTCAAGGAGGAAAGCCAATAGCTTTCTTTAGTGAGAAACTAAATGAGGTAAGAAAGAACTACTCTACTTATGATGTGGAATTTTATGCAATTGTACAAGCATTAAGGCATTGGAGGCATTACTTAGTGCCTAAGGAGTTTGTGTTATTTACAGAACACATAGCCCTGAAGTATGTGAATACCCAAAAGAAGTTGAATAGTAGGCATGCAAAGTGGGTATCATTTTTGCAGGGATATACTTTTTCTCTAAAACATAAATCCGGAAAACAGAATCAAGTTGCAGATGCATTGAGTAGGCGTGTGACTTTGTTTACCACTATGGAAAATGAGGTGGTGGGTTTTGAAGCAATAAAGGGTTTGTATTCTTCTGATTTTGATTTCAAGGATATTGTTAAAAGAATAATTAGTCCATTGTCAGACAATGCAGAGATATCCTGGATGAGTATATTTGACAAGATGGCTACCTATTCAAGGGACGCCAACTATGTATTCCAGTTGGGTCTATGAGAGAAAATATAGTGAAAGAGTTGCATAGCGGAGGGTTCGCTGGGCATTTTGGTAAAGATAAGATGATAGCCTTGGTAGCAGACAAATACTATTGGCCAAAGCTGAAAAGAGATGTGGTAAGATATGTGGAGAGATGTCAAATTTGCTAAGTATTAAAAGGCCATGCACAGAATACAGGGTTGTATATGCCGTTGCCTGTTCCTAAAGGGTTGTGGACAGATCTGAGTATGGACTTTGTTTTGGGATTACCAAAAACACAACGAGGTAATGATTCCATTTTTGTGGTTGTTGATAGGTTTTCTAAGATGGTTCATTTTATTGCTTGCAAGAAAACAAGCGATGCAACAGGCGTAGCAGATTTGTTTTTCAGAGAAGTTGTTCGTTTGCATGGTGTTCCAAAAACCATTACTTCAGATAGGGACACAAGGTTCTTAAGTCGCTTCTAGCGGACTTTATGGAAGAAATTTGGAACTCAACTACAGTTCAGTGGTGCTTATCATCCACAGACTGATGGGCAAACAGAGGTGGTAAATAGGAGTTTGGGAAACCTGTTAAGGTGCATTGTTGGGGAAAAGTCAAAACAATGGGACTTAGCATTACCGCAAGCTGAGTTTGCATATAACAGTTCCATAAACAGATCCACGGGAAAGTCTCCATTTTCAATTGTGTATGGGAGTAATCCAAATGGGGTATTAGATTTGGTACAGCTACCCGTTGATGGCAGAGTTAGTGATGATGCAGAAGCATTTGCCAAACATATACAACAATTGCAGGAAGAAGTGCGGAAGAAGCTGCAAAATAGTAATGATAAGTATAAGGAAATAGCATATGTGCACAGACAGAGAAAGGTATTTACAGTTGGTGAGTTAGTTATGGTATATCTACGGAAGGAAAGGTTTCCAAGAGGAACCTATAACAAACTGAAGTACAAGAAGATTGGACCCTGCAAAATCGTGAAAAAAATAAATGATAATGCTTATGAGGTAGAATTGCCAGGGAATTTGTATATTTCTCCAGTGTTTAATGTTTTAGATTTGTATTATTTTCATGGGGATGGTGCAGAAAGGGATGATGTTGATGAAGTAGTAGATTGGCGGCAGCAGATTCCAGTGAAGAAGAAAGAAGAAGTGGATCAGATTCTAGATAAGAAAACAATGGACACGCGACATGGGAAATACAACAAATATTTGGTACATTGGAAAGGACTGGAACAAGAGGGCAATACTTGGGTCACAGAGAGGGAGATTCAGAAGTTGGATGCAGATAAATGGAAGCACTTTGAAGAAGACAACTTGCAGGAGCTGCGTTTTTTTCAAGCAGGGGAGAATGATGTGCCCGAATTAGCAGGAACTTGACAAGGTCATAACTTGAGCTCCGGGTGTCCGTTTGAGTCTGTTTTTTTTTTTGAAACCACGTGTTTCGATGAGATGAACGCAGCAGCAACCAGCCCTACCAGTTGGGGCAAGTTTTCGACACATTTTCGGGCCCTAAATCCGCCATCTTGAGGCCGAAAATTAGGATTTAAGTTATAGTTTGGTTTTTTCCTATTTTTGAGCATTAGTTAATTTTAGTCTATTAATTGCATTGTGAGTTAGAAAGTTGGCAATTCCTCTAATATAGGGATGTAGAAAATGCGTAGCAATTTATGTGCCCGTAGGAATAAGCATGCGAACTTACTAAGAATAGTAGGTTCTAGTAAACTGCTAAAAATAGTAATTTCTGCCACTTAGAGTAGATTTAGTCAGAGTTAGCTAGAGTTTACTTGGGAACTCGAGTTGAGAGTTATTTTCCTATTTAGGAAACATTGTAATTCATTATTTGGGAACGAAGAATGAGATCTATTTTCTTTTGGAGTTCATTTTATTGTAGTATATCTGGTTGTTCTTAATTTGGCTACATTAATTACAATACAATTAATGTTTTTGTGATGATACAGTACAATTAATTATATTTTTAAATTGTAAGTGAATATTATATCGGATGATTTGTTTGTTTGTTTTTTTATTATAGGCAAATAGTTTGTATGAAAGGGACTATACCCTTGAACAATAGTGGCTCAGAAGCCCGATGTGTCAAACTAAGTAAAACAACATAAGATCCAAAACACCAGCATCAAAACTTGCAAACATGCAGCGTTTAAACCCGCAACACAATGATTTGTTTGTTATCATTTGATATAAAATTCATTTAAAATTGGTCAATGTAAGTTTTATATTGTTTGTTATTGTAATGTAATTGTGTATGTTTGATTGAATTTTTATTGTAATAATGTATAATTGTAATAGTTAGTATAAATAAAAAATTATATGTATATATAATTGATATATATATAAAATAATAATTCTTTTTGAAAATTATTATACATAATGTAATGTATGAACATTTTAATATTGTAGGATTATTTGAGTATGTATCTACATTGTTATGTATATATCATAACAATTATATACACTAGCAATTGCATGTGAGGTGCGATGATAATGTCATAATTTATAATTGTAATAGTTTGTATAAATAAAATTATATGTATATATAAATAAATAATTATATTCATATGAAAACATATAATGTATAACTTAAAACATCTAATAATCAATTATATATACATATAATTTTTATTTATACAAACTATTACAATTATAAATTATGACATTATATATACATATAGTTTTTTATTTATACAAACATATGTTTTTAAGTGTACATTATATGTTTTCATATGAATATAATTACCTTTATTGTAACACACCCTAATGTATAATTTAAAGTATTTTCTATTTGAGTTCGTATAAATCAAAATTATATTAGCAATTTATGTATATATAACTATAAAATAGAAACAATGACTTGAATTCTTTATTTTGGAGGTGAAAATATAGCTCTTGAACCTTATAAACACTGCAGAATTACATCCGCTGAACCTCCTCTGTTAAACACTGCAGAATTAGATTAAACACCGAATAATAATAATATCAAATTTGAACTCATTCGGGATATTTTATTAGACAAGGTAGAGGTTACATATATAGAAGTTTGATCTCCTTGATTCTAGGAGTCAACACTCATCCCACTAATCACTCAACATCCCTAAAATATCTCGTGATCCACTATTCTCACTCAACAAACCTAGAATCTCTCTAAGAGATCTCTACGAGTTGTCACCAACTCATTATTTGCACAATAATAATAATGTTCACAATATTAAAATATTGCTAACATTCACTCCCCTATTGTTAACATTGTTATTTCCACACATACACTCTCCTAATGTGAACAATGTAGAGAAAAACATTCACACGTCTTCTACAGCTTGCCTGCCTCTGCATGCTCATGATCTTGGTATGCTGAACCTCTGTTCACCAAATATGAACCCCTGTTCAACAAAAACTGACCTCTGTCCAAGGTACGAGCCCCTGCTCATGAACCTCTGTTCATCCTCTTCAAGAAAAACATGATGCTGCTTTTTCTTGTGCTTTTATCTTTCTACTATCACATATTTACATCAGGAGGTTATAAAAGGAAATACAATTCTGAACAGGAATGTAACATCTGTTCTTATTACAAACAATAAAACACACAACTGAAATACTTGGCCGCAAACTCATTACACGCTTGTGCCCCGTCGAAGCCTAGGAATGTCCTCCTGCCTCCATTTCCTCCAGACCTCCATCAGAATGTTGCTAACTCAGCAGTAAGTATAGTTTGAGGACGATACGAGTTCCCTGTCGCGATACAGGGCAGGGTCGAGGGGCGGAGCCCCCGAAGCCAAAATTTTCATTTACATAAAAATAGAGTGTCATGATTAACAAAATGCATCATTTGTCCTTTTTTTTTTTTTTTTTTTATAGCAATTTTTCGACTCTTACAAACAACACAACTGTTAAAATAACTCGATGACACCTATATGATAAGTGAAAATACTTATACAACATTAATAGGTATAAAAAGGTATTTTTAGTATCAATAATACTAGACAAGTTTTGACTCCTAGACAATGATGACAATAACAGCATTAGGAAGCCTATATAACCGACTTATAGCCAGGGATTTAAATTTATAACAACTGTTACTTAAAACCAATTATTAATGAAAAAATACTATGGGCTGGAGAAATAAACTAAACCGCTCATTTTTATGAGAGAGAAGAAGACAGGAGCTTGTTGTAGATGTTCTCCCACCACAAATTTGAATCTAGAACTTCTGTGAGATGTCAAGCGACTATATTTTGTGCATGCACATACAGGTCTGCATCTAAGGCATGTATAAACTGTTCCAGGATGACAGCTGGTTCAGCCAATCCAGACAACTGGCACACAACTCACGCAAAGACCGAGATCCACGCACAAAAATGATCCTGAACGCTGAGATATCTCTCAGACTGTAAATTTGATCTTTCAAATATACAATAACAGGCAATAACAATATCAACTCTGTTCATTGAACCATGGAGAACCAAATGTGATTGAGGGAGTTGCTTGATCGCTGGAAATACGTGGATGAAAGTGAAGAAATAGAAATGATGCCACACGGACAGATCACAGGTCTGTATGTCGATGGAACACCGAATCAACTGAAACAGAAGATGATTGCACTTCAATGCACCCGATCTATGAAGCCTCCCACGCAAAACCAATTCTCCTTTATTTATCCATGCGTATCGACTGATCCATGCGGGAAAGCCTCCATTATAGTGCATGTAATATTTGTATTAGAAAACTGTATCATTTCTCTGTACTCTCGAATATAGCAAATAATAATACAAGATAGTATCCTCCTGTATTCGTTTGCAGATCCTCACAATAGTGATTGCCGTATTTTATAGATCCATACCTGAAATGGAAGGCTTCAACTTCTACCACTATAAATTATAAATCCAAAACTAATTTCACATAATAACGAGGATTCAAACAGGTGATGTGTTGAGGAACATCCAATATGAAAATCATAAACAACTACTGAGTGCAGATCTGAATGACTCTCATATTTGAATGGATCTAAATGGTGATGATTGTAAAAATGAATAGCACAGACATGCAAGGAAATACGGTTAAAATCACAAAACACAGCCTACAGTCTGTCCATTTCCAGGCACTCGTGCCTTATGCAGACGTCTGGAGGATGTGCTCACTGTTAGAGGGTGCATACAGATCAGGGGGACGTGTTGGAAACTTGGATTGATCTCTTGTCAGATCTGAGCCACCATACTGCAATGCAGAGAAGTCAATGCTACCTCCAGTATCCTAGGATGAACTTCGCTCTGATACCAATGATAAACACTGCAGAATTACATTCGCTGAACCTCCTCTGTTAAACACTGCAGAATTAGATTAAACACCGAATAATAATAATATCAAATTTGAAATCATTCGGGATATTTTATTAGCAAGGTAGATTACAATATATAGAAGTTTGATCTCCTTGAAAAGGAGTCAACTTCAAATCAAACTATCCCTAGAATATCTCGTGATCCAATAATCACTCAACAAACCTAGAATCTCTCTAAGAGATCTCTACGAGTTGTCACCAACTCATTATTTGCACAATAATAATAATGTTCACAATATTAAAATATTGCTAACACGCGCGTGTGCAAAACTTCTTGATCTAGGATGTGACAAGAAGTATAGAAAAGGGAATTGTTGCTGTGATTAAGAGGAAAGTTACAAAATGGGAATTGCAAACAAGATTATTCTTGTAAATGTGACTATAGGGGAGAAGTATTGGAGGACATAATTGAACAATAATTAAATGAACCTAAACTAGGTAAACAGATGAAAGAACAAAAATCCTTGGTGCAAGTGCAGTATAGATGTGCATGGAAGTCATTGTTATTTATGTGCCTCAGAATGTCATTAGTGGATTGTTGTAGAGTAGGGTCTGTGAGGCTTGTCCAGACCTCGAAATCTGCTCACACTAAATGAAGTGGTATCTGCATTAGGTGACAATTTAGAAATTGGTCTGATAGGCTAACTTGGAAAGGGTTGTTGGCCATGACTTGTTGAGTACTGCAGTCTATGCAATTCATCAAATCTTTTCGATGATGAGTATAGGCAAATTCCAGTGAACTAGGGCAAAAATGTTATCTAAACCATGTTCTGGAATCCAATGTATGAAACATGGTTCAAAACACATGGCCTTAACCTATATGGTCATGGAGAAAACTCTAGAATTTAGGGCTGTTTTAGAAGTAATTGTGTCATATGTATAGTCTTGCAAACAACTGGAATCTTGATGTACATCTTGTGGAAGTGGGATAATTATATCTAGATATGGCAACATGAACTGAATAACTTATGTCATTGATCAAATGTGCCACGATGACTGTAAAAAATATGAGTCATAAGTCAAATGCATACATATATTAGTTGTTTGCAA
Source organism: Taxus chinensis (assembly GCA_019776745.2). Taxonomy (NCBI): domain Eukaryota; kingdom Viridiplantae; phylum Streptophyta; class Pinopsida; order Cupressales; family Taxaceae; genus Taxus; species Taxus chinensis. Next base: position 56,586 of record JAHRHJ020000036.1, on the reverse strand, counting down.
ACCATGTTCTTACGATAATGTATTTATCAACCCAGCCGTGCTCAAAACACTTCGAATTTGGGTCATATGCTAATATTATACATGTATCAAATTTTTGGTATCCATGGAGTTTAATTTTCTACATCTGTAATTGATTTGCAGGACCTACCCTGGGAAGTCATTAAGAACTTGTTGTTTTGGAGATGAGCAAGTACCAGGTGTGGAGATTCTTCCTTGTAGATGCTATAACCTGTGTGATCCATCTTGCAGATATTCAGGATGAAGAGTGTTGAGCCCAAGAATCATGTAAAACATGTATGGAATGAATTATGGGTAAACTAATTGAGCTAGGTGGTGCGGAAGAAAAGTGGAGTATCATTTGTGGCATTATCATTAGGATTTCTGAAAAAGGTATGTGCAATTTTTGCTGTGCATTTTCAAGCCGTCAAACCTTGTTGTGTGGGTAAGTCGACCAGTGGGAAATCCTGTTATGGATGCTTCAGTGCTGAAATGTCCATGATAGTTTTTTAGACCATTATTAGGACTTTGTCATTGTACAAACCTGAGATAGGGCAATATGTGAAGGTTATGGGATAATTGTTCTGATAAATATCAGCTTATGTTCAGAGTTTGCAGAATATTATCTTAGAGTGGATAGTAAACTAATCCCTACCAGATATATCATGACACAATTCCCTTGTAATAAGAGCAGTTTAGGACAACTTTACAATTTGAACGATCCTGAATCTGATGAAGGAACCTGTCCACACTTCTATAGCAAGGCAAAGGAGAAATGCACTGCCATTTTTTATGTTTATCTTACATAGATTATATGTATGATGTATGTTTTTCACTTTTCATCTCGGGATAGTTTTGTAGTGCCCGGCCATTACAGAAAATTAGCTTAGATATTAAGAGAAATGTTGCGGAGGGTTTACTATTTGTAGTTGGTAATATTACTTGGAATGAAGCAGCCTGATTAGTATTGTCTGAAGAAGGCAAACTGTGTTGGAATGAGGTCTATTGACCGACAAGACATGTGAAGTGTGGTTGTAAGTGATCTGCCCTGCTATCCCACTTATGACTTTGTAAGATTCTAGGACTTTCACTCTTCCTCTGCATGAGACTCCTTATTTTACAAAGATACCTCAAAATGCATGTGCTTTTAGCTTCATGGAATGCAGCAATTTGTAGTTTCTCCTTCACATATTGAAGCACTTGAAGGGGTTTTTAGGCTCCTCAAATAAACACCTTTCTAATTGACCTTTTGATAGGTTGTCACAGAGTTGTAGGTATGCATAGAATGGACTTTTTGAAAATTTGATGGTTGAAAGGGACTTTCAAGGAAAAGGCTTTTACATGGGTAAATTAATCTTGCTATTTCCACCATCATTCTGTCAGGTAATCTGCTGTTTGTATGATTGAAAAGCAGAGCTCATGAACAAGGTATGTCTCTGACATCTATCAAGACATAAAAGATAGAGGTAGTTTTATCAAGATGTTGTACTTGCACTTGCACTTGCACTACTTGTAGCTACGTATGAAAATGTACATAGTATATGAAAGCTATGTGAATAGAGAGAAAATGCTCAAGAAAGTGCAAATATATGCAGGGTTGAAATGGAGCCTTAGAAAAATAGATTATAAGAAAATATTGTTGCTTAGCCATATGACAGTTTGAAACAAAGAATATTACATTTGGATCCTATGCACACAGTCAATTGATTGCTTGTTGGAGAACAAGGCTGCACCCCATTGTATCCTGCCAAGCTATTGACATATTGATTACATGGCATTATCAATAATATCTATAAGAAAATTACCTTATTTTTGAATTGATGGGACTTATTTGGTTCTCAACAACAATTTTATTACAATAATAGGTAGAGATAAGTCTTTGTTGTAGACAGGCATAGGAACACATACATGGAGGTCCCATGATAGCTCCAATAGTTGTTAGAGGGGCATGATTTAACAATTCAAATACAATTTCCAACTTCTCACTATGGTGGTAGAGGAATACTGTGAAAGAGTTGTAGTTGCAATGGCCCTAATAGACATTTATGCAAAATGCTGAAATACATAGATGGGATAACATGAAACATGTTTGATCATGGTGATGATATTAAAAGGAAAAAAAAAGAAGAAACGTGGTTACATGGAATCTCTGTTTTGACTACAGGATATGCACAACCATGGGTTTGTTGAAAAGGCTTTGAAACTTTTAAGCAAATGTGATTGACTTGGTGCAAATCCAAATTCCACAACTTTCGAGTAGCATCCTCCATAGCCTGTGCCAAATGGTTTGAGAAGCTGAAAACAGTTAGACATCAGATTTGGGCATTTTGTAAAACATATCCTTGTTTTAGATAGGATAGACATATTGAAAAATAATGTCATCATCAGTAAATTTGTAAGGAATAGCATTCATGGATTATTTTGCCTTGAGGCCATAACAACATTTAGCAGGAGAGGGAAATTTTGATTGGGTCATGGGTTGTATCTAGCCATATGCTTCTGGTGTTTGACACTTTGGCCACTCTATCATATTGAGGCCTACTTAGGAGTGTTGCGCTTAGCAGAAAAATAGTTTGTTAAGTGGTCTGTGACCACTTCCCTGGCATTGTCTTTTTTTTGATGAAGTGAAAATTTTAAATATCTTACTTGATAAGTATTGCAGAAGGGCTTACCTGTCCTAAGTAGGGGAAGCAAAATGTTTTGAAATCGCAACGTGAATCATTGTATGTTGCTTATCATTAATGCTTGTCCTGAGTGGTAGGGCATTGCCAGAGGTTTTTGGATGCATGTTTAAAATATTTGACCTACACATGCTTCATTGAGAGTTGGAGCTTTGCAGAATGCGGGTGAATCCACTTAGAGCACCTCTTGCCCTCTGGAGGTTAGTATTTCCTAGCATGGTCTCCTTTACTTTTATCTTTTATAATTTTCGTATATTTTGGTCATTCATTTGCAATAAAATAAATAAATTAAACTATTAGTTTCTCAAACAAATAAGTATTTTAACTAGATGGCTAGTGTAATCAATAATACAAGACCTCACGATTTTGTTATCGACTTACAATTTGACCCTCAACCATGTTGTGACCACAATTTCATGCATTATTAAATCCATGGTATTGAAACTTGGTGCTCGTGTTCGTTGGTTTTGGTGAGAGTTAGATGAGTTGACTAAAACAACCATTGTTGTCTAGCTTGCAAAGTTAGAAAAAACACAAATTCCAGGTTCTTAAAAAATGCAACACTTCGAGCCCCGTAAAATAGATGTCGAACGTCGCATGTGTTCCTTGTTATGTAGAGAGTCTCATCAAGCATTCATGCGGCCTTGTTTGATTATTTGTGCTCTCTTCATCACTCCTCTAAGAGCCATGTTACTTCGTTTTGCACTTTTAGGAAACAACTAAAATTGAAAAGTTGTTTTTTGTTTCGGCTCGCCGTTTGAACCATGAGCAAGGAAATGTTTTTTCACCTTTGTAAACCTCTAGTATTTTTAGTAGGCAATTGTTTGCAACCTTTAGATTGGGGAAAACACTCTCCTTGATAGTTTGGCGAAATCATTTTGTAGGCCTTCGGTCGTAGTTTGACTAGGTCAAATTGGACCTATTACGACTGGTGGCTTCAGAAAACCCATCTCCATTAAAAACCAGTTTGTTAGTTTTCAGTCCCGTTAATTCTAGTGAATTCTCCATATATGGGGGAACTTGAAGGACATTTTTGGTTACGCATTCATCCATCAAACATTAGTTTTGGACGTGGTTTTCTGAGCCCCCATGCTAACTTTGATCATTTGCAACTAGGCCTATTATGATTGATGGCCTTGGAAAACTTTGAAAGACATATCAGATGTCTGTCAATACCAGATTCATGCAAAACTTACAAGACTTGCTCTTCTCTTAACCAAATTTATCAATGATGATACAAATCTTAGTACAATAACTGTATAAGCTGGAAATATTGCACTCATAACTCACAACTTTGAACAATTCTTATAGATTTGAATAGATAATGATGTTTCAGCAAATGTATTAACACTTTAAAATCTGTACATAAGCATTATCAGGGTCTGTACGTGTACACTTTTGTTCAAATACTTCAAAGAGTCGCCGTCAATGGCGCCACTAGTGTTGTTGATGGGCCAAATGGAAATGAACTGGCAACAAATTCAACAAATCATCTCGACAACTGCAAATCAGTCCCCGAAAATGGTGCCACTTGTGTTGGTATCCAAATTTATTCTCCTTTTCCAAGCTGAGTAACATCACAGATTTGCACATGGAGCTTAGAGACAGATAAATCATCATGTGTGTCATTTTGTAGCTGGGGATGAGATCTAATTGGCCCTTTGTCACTCAAATTTGTGGAGAGATGGATAACACCTTCAAGAGGATTTGACCTGTCCTCACTACTTTAGGTTGTGCCTCTTCAACCAGGGTGAGAGGACCCTTAGTGTAACCTCTGTTTGATGAAGGAGATGGAGATATCCTTCTTTTACACAAATTTTATGAAGAAAACCTTGGGAAAATATGATCAATGCTCCACAATTTAACTCTTAAGAGTTGTCACTTCTAAAAGATGGAAATATTTTCAAACAAGGCTAAGGTTACTGAAGACATTATAGAATCCTGATTGTTCTGCATATTTTAGTAAGTAGATTTTGTTCCTTTGTTGATATACAGGGAAAACAGGGGTAGTTCAGGATGGATTCATGGTTTTTGAATGATTTTGGTGAGATATTAAGAAGGATAAACTTGATTATACTACATCTTTGAGAAACTTCACAACAATGGACAACTCAACAACAGAAAGCTTCAGAATAGTTAAGACGTTCCTTCAACCAGAAGGTGTGCTTCAATGGAGGCCCAAATCAGCATGTTTTCACACAATCTTTGAGAATCTAACATGAAGGCTCGAGTTAAAGACTCAATTAAACACCAAAGACCCTTGATTAATCATGCCTAAGATACACCCAAAGACTTACAGACAATCTTTATCAACAAATGACAGTGAAGTGATTTTAAATTTGTTTATCTCATCACAGGATGAAGGCTCTTCTTGAAATGAAATTGCAAATGCCACTAAACTATCACAGGGACGAGATCCTGTGTGATTTCACAAAGATTTTAACAGTAAGATTGCAATAGGAACAAGTAAAAACTACTTGTAGACATTCTGAAACAAAGAAGACACTAATTGCTCCAAGATTGACACAAATTAATTTCAAAGTTGATTAGATTCATCAGTAGGGGAAAGCTTCCAGAGCAATCTCAGTGCTCGTCAATGGCTATACATCTGCAACCAACTTGACATGATAGAAAATCTAACACATAAAATTAACAGGTTATCTCGGATTGGTCTCTCAGGAAGATGGGCTTTATCAAATTTTCTCTTAAGAATTCAACCCCCGACCTTTTGCAAGAGTATTCTCATTGCATTTATATATTTCACTCACTCATCCAATTTCCCCCCCAAAAGAAAGAATATTCGAGGAACCTTTGCTTGTTACCAATTTGTTTTCAGATCAAGTGACATTTAACAAATTTAGATTCGTAAATGCTGCTAGTGGACCAATTATGAACTGATCACATTTCTTGGGCCCTCGACTAATGACTAGGATGCCATGCCACAAATTTTTGGCAATCCTTCTAATCATTCAAATTATGTCATGTGAGAAATCCTATTTTAATCATTTTTCGGAGCACTCTTCATATTATGACAGGTGATCCTTTTCACTCTCAAGGCAACACCTTTTTCATCCTTTGCGCCTGCAACCTCCATCATTTCATCCTTTTTCCCTCTCTTTCCTCTGCAACTTTACCCTTGCATCCAACTTCTCTAGTAATTCTCGTTTTTACAAGTGCCTGAGCAATTCCAACTTTAAAATATCGACCTTAACAATCATTGGACTCACAAATTAAGTTCTAAATCCATTCAATGCCACTTTACAAATATAGATGACAAGGAATTTCATCAAAAAACGATGAAAAACAATGCGTATTCGCATCTGCCAGGAGTCTTGGAGCAAAAATGATGGAAAAAATAAATGCGATTCACAACCATTAATTCTGCCCCTTTTCCACTTTATATCATAGCCATTCACGTGTTTCCTTGGTGCAACTGCAAAGGAGAAGCACATAGGCAAGTCTCAAACAAGCGCGGGCCTTCCACGTGCTCCAGGCCGAAGAAAAATTTCTTTTGGCCTTTGAAAAGTCTCAGTGTAAAAAAGAGCCAGCGGAAGCCTCCACGTGTCTCAATGATCCCCAAAAGCACAGACCCCAAACAAGTGTAGGCTCAACACGTGTCTCAATCCGACAGAGTTTGTTAAAATAGTTGAAGGTTCAACATAAGGTGCCATGTGTCTAGGGTCCAAGTCATTTTTTCTTTGACCGTTGAAAAGTCCAAGCAAAGGGTAAAGTGAACGGAAGCCTCCAAGTGTCCTCTTGGAGCTTCTTCAAAATAAAACTTAGGGGTTGGTCCCCAAACAGGCACGGTCCCTCCACGTGTCCTAGGGCTTTAAAAATTGCTTTGAAAACTATAAGTACAAAGTAGAGCTGATGGAAGCCTCCACATGTCTCACTGTGGCAATTGTTAAGGTGGGACCTTTAGGCGGATCGTTAAATGAGCGCCAACCCTCTACATGTGCATGGTCTGCCAAAATTGTATCGTCCTCATGCAAAATTGTCTAAGTCTGGGCAAGGTAGTGGAAACCTCCACGTGTCTCCCCGATGCAACTCCAAGGCAAAAAAAAAGGTGATTTTTCAAATGAGCGTCGTTCTTCCACGTAGACAAGTTTTGGGCTGAAGTGAGCCTTAGAGTTTTTTAAGTGCCCCGTCGAGCTGCATCCAACCAGAAAGGGCCACGTTTCCATTGATACTGAGAAGTAAATTTGATCGGGAAAAATATACCCGTCAAATCGTAAAATGCAGGAAAATCACCATTTGAGCCTGGAAATGAATCTTTCTTCACGAACATAGAGTTTGGAAATGATATAGGCCCAAATGTGATCCTCCAAGCCACATCCAATCACGTTTCCACAGATATTTGGGACAAAAATGACAGGGACAACAAAATGTGACTGTGGAAAATGGAAGGAAATGAAAAAACTGAGTTTTACGTCCAAGTTACAAACTCTTTCATATGGACAGAGGAACGAAAAATAAATTCTTGATTTTTAAGTGATCCTCGACCAAGGAAGGGATTGATCATGGCAACCAAATGGAGGACAAAGTCTTCAAGCATCAATACGGGGAGATAGAAAACACAACAAAGCCCGTAAATTGAAAATTTTCAAGGACAAACATGGCGAGACTAATTTGAGCACCAACACATTAAATTTATTTTCACCAATAATCTTTACTTTACAAGGGATGGACCAAGTCTAAGTGAAATGATTAAATATTCTTAATTTATCTCTAAGGTCAATTAATTAACATTCAACTAGAAAAGTGCCATAATTTAATTTACTTGGTTTAATGTTTTTACTCCTCCACAACTAACATTCCCACCCTAATACTTTACCTTATACTTAGTTACTATAATTCCATTATTTAAATAACTTAAATGTCCATTTCATTACTTTTCTAAATCATACTAGGAACTAGATTAGTGACTTCGAACACCAAGGTTTTCAAATGACCTTATTCACCCATCTACACATACCTTCAATTTTTTTTATTTAAAACATTTATAAAATATATTCCTACCAAACAAATGTAGGGTTGATCTTCAACCTTTGGATCAATTTAATTGTGGCCACTAAATCCTAGGGTTCCAAACTAACCCTAAACATCCTTATGAATTTCTATTTACTCTCTTTCTTTACCCAAGTCTCCTCATTTGGTCACTTATCCTTTGTTTAATTTGCAGGTTGGAGAGAAGGAAGCCATGGGAGTAAGAAAGGAATAACTATGGAGGATTCTACAAGAAATCAAGCTTAGATTAGTTTAGATTGTAGATTTATCATTGTAATGTCTTTCATTCAAGGAGTGAAGGGATTTCCTTTTCAAATATGATGTTATTACAAAACTATTTGTATTTGGAGTTTTCCATTTGGGGTAAACCCTACCTCTATTAATATATAAGAGTTTGAGTACTTTGAATTTACCATTTGAATATTTAATTGCTTTAAAAAATGAGATTTAGCCATTATTTGTTTGATAGAGGTTTCCTTGTAATTGTTTTTACAAGATTATAATTTTCTTTTGACCAAGTTAAAATTTGCACTGGCGTGGATTTACGTTTTGCACAGTGAGCAACAGAACCGCCGCCCCACCTGGATGACGATTCACAAATCGCCGCCTTGTTAGAGCGGCGATTCTGAGACCGTCACTTTTTCTGAGTGGCGATTATGAGACCGCCGCTCTACACAGGCCGGAGGTCATGTTCTTTAGAAACAGAACCTTAAAAATCGAGATTTCTCAAAAAACTAAAGTCACTAGAGTCTTTTAAAATCCATTTTGAACTTTATTTTATGTGCCTAAAGTGTCCAGTTATAAGATTTAGTTCTATTTATTCATTCTATAAATAAATTACTCACTTTAGGGAATTTTCTATTTCAATAGTAACAACTACAAGATCATTCTCATTTTGTTCAAGACACACAAGGCCATCATAGCCGCAAACAACAAACAAGTGTACACACTAATCAAAGGGCAAGACACGAAAAAAAGAAGACAATGAAATTAAACAAGTATGGAAACAAACATTTTTGAATAACAAATGCTACACATGAAGCATCCATTAACATGTTAGAAAGATAACTAGTATGTCAAAAGCATGTATAAGCAAGTAATATAAAGTGCTAAGTACAAATGATACAATAACACCTGGGAGAGATGAATGTGGATTCCCCCAACGACCAGTGTGAGAAGGGTAGAAGGCAAGCATCCATGCTGCATATAAGAGACTTGTATCTGTGATCACAACTAGAAGAAGGCGTGAATACATGTGTGTGGATGGTATAGATAAATGAGAAACAAGTAAGCTAACTAACATATGTAATAAAATGATCATGAACAATAAAAGTAGAGAAGAGTATAAACAACCATAATATGCAACATGTTGTGGATGGGTGGAATGGAATGCTAGACGGAGTGGTAGGAGATGCATGTCTCCTGAGTGGATGAAAGTGTATGTAATGAGGTTCATTTTGAGTGCCCCTTAGTAGTCAATAGTGAACCATAAACGAGAGTGCGTCATCGAGAAATGGTTGAAGTGTGTGTCGTGTCTAATGCATTTTGATGAATGTGTAGGTGCAGTGATGAGATGTGATTTAGTGATGATGTTTGCGTGAACCCTTATAGCCGAAGCATATATCACTAAAGGATGAATCTGTAATTGATGATTGACCCTAAGCGTATATCAGTACAAAATGAATGGGTCAATGATTATTTAGCCTTAAACATATATCACTTCAAGATGGAATAAGGAAGTGCTGATGTAACCTAAGGTGTATACCACTATAAAATGATACAATAGGTGACAATTTAGCCTAAAACGTACGTCACTAGCCTAGGATTTTCGTATGCTTGATGAGTGTAAGGTCCATTTGATTGGTAAACCCTTGGCAATTGAGTATGGACCGAGGAACTAAAATGCATCATTTGGTAGTGGGTGTAACACATAGAAGATAATATAATATATGTAACGATAAAAGTCGACCATCGTGATGAGGAGAGTGTGGCCAGATACAAATGTGAGATGTATAAAATGTGTAAAATGAGAGGTGAATAGAATGTGTGAGTGCTCAAAATAGTCTCACCCCATTTTTCCATTGAAAAATTTATCAATTTACGGCCCCTACCATAAATTATATCCCCATGTTGTGCCTAAGAGGTCCATGCTTTCCTTTTGTTTTCGTAATCAGTCCTTACCTGGACCAAGGATCATGTATAAAACCAAAATTGTTTCCTCATTCCCTTGTTCATCTGAAAAGGTCTGTATTTGGGTGTAAAATCTCGGGCTCTCCCGTTCTTTCCATTTTCCATAGTCAAGATTTTATGTCCTTGTAATTTTTTCCCTAAATACTTGAGAAAGATGAATGGATGTAGCTCAGAGAAATGTATTTGAGCTTTGTAATGTTTTGAATTCTTTGTCCTTGGAGAAAATTTCATCTCCAGGCTCATGTGGTTGTTTTTCTGCATTTTACGGTTTGACGGGAATTTCTCCTGGTCAAATTTGCATCCTTGCATCAACAAGGAAACATGGCCTCTTTTGGTTGGACGCAGCTCGGTGGGGTACTTCATAATTTTATAAATCACCTCAACTTGAAAACCTGTCTACGTGGAAGAACGATGCTCATTTGAAAGTTCACTTTTTGGTTTGGCCTTGAAGTTACGTTGGGAGGACACGTGGAGGTTTCTGCTGCTTTGCCTAGACTTAGACAAATTTTTATGTAGCTGGTACAGTTTGGTGGAACAGAGACATGTGGTGAGCCCGTGCTCATTCAGGGTCTCCGCTTTGGGCACCATTTTGAAATTGCGCCATGAAGACACGTGGAGGCTTCCGCCGGGTCTTTCTATACTTTGTCCTTTTTTAAAAAGGTTTTAAGGGGCCTGGGACACATGGAGAAACCACACATGTTTGAGGACCAGCCCTTGAAGTTTACTTTAAAGAAGTGCCAGGAGGACACTTGGAGGCCTCCACTCACTTTGCATTTTTCTTGGAATTTTCAACGGCCAAAGGAGACTGCCTCAGAGCCTGACACATGGCACCTTCCGCTGAGCTTTAAACCTTCAAACAAATCTTGCCAGGCCAGGACACGTGGTGAGCCCGCGCTCTTTCAAGGTCTCAACTTTTGGGGACCATCTCAAGATGCACCATTGTGACGTGTGGTAGTTTGAAAAGTCAGAGGGGCGGGGAAGCGGACCATCAGAGGCAACTTGGATTTTTTTCCTCTTGTTACCAAAAGGATTAAAACATCAAAATGGCCCACAATCCCGATAGAGAATAGTCAAAATTTTGCCCCAGTCAATGGTGGAGGTGCGGACTTTCAAGGGAAATTTGAAAAAATTTCCTTTTGTGGAAAAAGGAGTTAAAAATAAAAAAAGAAGTGTGGTTCCACTGGGACCCACATCAGAGACTAGAAGTGGAAGGGCGGAGCTGCGGGGAAAATTTGGAAAATTTTCCTTTTCCAAAAAAAGAGGTGAAATAGCATAATTTGGTCGCGGTTCCTTTGGGACCCACCTTAGGACACGTGTCAGGCTCATTTCTCAAGGGCGGAGGTGTGGAGAAAAATGTGAAAATTTTACATTTTTCCAAAAGTTGTAAAAGGAAAAGGGGAACCCACAGGCCCATTCTAAAATTGGATCTCCCATGTGGACGGTCCAAATTCAAAATAGAAATCAACAGCAGTTGTGCCTCTGTATCTGATTTTTCTACCATTTTCACTCCAGAGCTCCTAGGGATGCATATTCTTATGGTTTTTTATTCATTTCTTGGAGTCTCCTACACACCAAATGAAGAGGAGCCTTAATCTGGAGGCCTGGTTTGGTGGGGAGGGTCTGAAAAACGTATCTCACCATTAATATGCAATCTGACTATCAGATTTGGCCTGATTTTTCTTTCCTTGGCACGTGAAAGACCTGTTGATATCTAGGTTTGGTGAGAAAAATCCGGGATGTCTTTTACCATTAAGACGAGATCTAATTTATGGGCTCGATCCAATTTTCCATTTTTCTTTTTCTGAGCACATAAGGAACCAGATTTGACAAATTAGGGGCAGAAGTGGTTGGCGAGTAAAGGAAGAGTGATCTACTAGGAGAGGGAGTTGAATGCGGGAGAGGCTCGAAGAGATCTGCCCCCTGAGCACCTGACAACTTTTTACAGATCTGATTCTGGGAATCGTGATCGAGATCATGGCGAGCACTGGTGCACTCAATGTCTCTGGTTTTGGGGGGGAAAAGGCTCTATTGTAAAATGTTATAAATAGGCATGATTTTTCCATGAAAAGGGTTGGAGGTTAGAGGTTGGAAATGCTAGAGTGTTAGGAGTTAGAAACTATTTTCCTAAGAGAAAGCTTGTTAGAGCTCGTCTTTCTGAGGGACTGTATGGGAAACGTGTATATATTTTTTGTGTTAAACTTGATCATGTCAAGGTGGTTGCGAGTGTACAGCCATTGACAAGCTCTGAGACTATTCTAGAAACTTTCCCCTACTGATAAGTTTAATCAAATTTGAGTTATTCTGTGTTGACTCTGAGCAATTAGTGTCTGCTTTATTTCAGAATGTCTGCAAATAGTTTTATTCATTCCTATTGCAATCTTATACTGAATTTTTTGTGAAATCACACAGGATCTCATCCCTGTGACAGTTTAATGGTATCTGTAATTTCATTTCAAGAAGAGCCTTCATCTTGGATGAGATAAACAAATTTAAAATCAATTCACTGTCATTTGTTGATAAATATTGTCTGTAAGTCTTTGGGTGTACCTTAGGCATGGTTAATCAGAAACTATAGTGTTTAATTGGGTCCTCTAATTTGAGCCTTCATGTTAGGGTCTTAAAGATTATGTGAAAATGTGCTGATTTGGGCCTCCATTGAAGCACACCTTCTAGGTTGAAGGAACGTCTTGACTATTCTGAAGCTTTCTGTTGTAAAGTTGCTCATTATTGTAAAGTCCCTCCAAAGGTCTGGTATAATCAACTTTATCCTACTTCACCTCCCACCAAATTCATTCAAAAACAATTAATCATACCCATACTACCCCTGTTTGTCATGTGTGTATACAAATGCAAAATTTTACTACCAAAACATGCAGAAACAATCAGGTTTTCATTGTCTTTAGTGGCCTGAACCTTGCTTAGAAAATATCTCCATTATCTAGAGTGACAACTCATGAGAGTTAGGTTTTGTTGCATTGATCATATTTTCTTCAAGGTCTTCTTAATAATTTCACAAGGAAGGACATCTCCATCTCCTCCACAAACAATAGGCTACAAAAGGGTTCTCTCACCTTGGTTGAAAGGCACAACCATAAAGTAGTGAGGATAGATCAAATCCTCTTGAGGGTGCTATCCATTTCTCCACATCTGAGTGACAAAGGGCCAATTAGATCCCATCCCCAGCTACAAAATGACTCATTATGATCTATCTGTCTTTAAGATTCCTCTTGAACTTGCTGATCCATTTCTCAGACATCTGAGTGACTAAGGGCCAGTTAGATCCCATCCCCAGCTACAAAATGACTCATTATGATCTATCTTTCTCTAAGCTTCCTGCTAAACCTGTGATGTTGCTCAGACTTTGAAGGAGAATCAATTTGGATACCAATTGAAGACTAATACTCCATATGTAGAAGATGTGTAAAAGTGTGCAGTATAATATGTATGGTATGTAGACAAATACAATAATACAGTATGTAGGATAGGATGTAAGACGTGTAAATATTCAATGACGTATTCCTTTGAATAACGACTATCATAATGTAGGATGTGCAAATACGCGAATATCAAAATTTTGTAGACTAAATGTAGAGTGTAGGGTGTATGACAAGTAATGTATGGTGAAACACAATGTGTAATTCCTATAATGCAGTGTGTGCGGTTCATGTGTAATAATTCTCAATAGTCAAGTGTGAACCGATGCTTACAATAGTGTGATCATTGGGTAATGACGCTAGAATGTATGATGAATATGCCTAATGTGAGGAGATGAATGTAGGAAAAATATGATAACGATAAATACATCTTTACTAAGAAGATGTGGGGGGGCAAGGTAAGATGTTATGCCCCTAAGTGTAATATAAGGTGATCATGTAAATTCATCGATAAAATCATCATCCTTCAGGGCATGTGATCAAATGGGTAAGCCTTAGTAACCTGATGAAGCAACAATGGCTGGTTGATCGCGTAGTGATCCATTGAGATGTAAGGTATACTTGCCCAGATCATATTCCTCATTAGCTGAATGGAGGAAAAGGGAAACTGTGTGCATATTGTATGAGTAAGATTCTTTTTATAACCTAGGAAAGAGTTATGTATAGATGAAAACATGACCAAAGCGCATAGGAAATGAAATGTTTGTATGACTAGGATCTAAGGTTCCTCCAATATAAGTAAGCCAAAATTCTCCTAATGTGAGTGGTGAAGATCGATGGTTGTGTTCAAGAAAGATCGTGAGATGAAAGATACAAAGACCATATGCGGTTGTGATGATGACATAGCCATAATAAAGATGAGGACCATACCATGTAGGTTGGATGTCCTCAAAATTAAGGCCTAAACAATCCAAGCCCTCATGTGTACATATAGTGACATCACATGCAGGGTCAAATGGAATGTGTTCCCAATATAAACCATTCATGAAGATCGTGAAATTGAATGGTGGGCATGTTAAGGTAGGTGGTGCATGAGAAGGTGGATTTGATAGAGTGACATCCATAGGTTGGACAAAAACTCACTGATAAGAAATCATAACAAGTAGTAGTAACACGTGGCATAGAAGGAACCACATATGTATCAAACAATTATGGTTCAATCAAGTGGTGGTAGGTGGGTGGTTCTTTGATAGGTTGGGGCTTGTCAGTAGTATCTATGGGTGGAATTCGAGAAGACTAGTAATAGGAGCACAATCACAATAAGGATTGGAATGGGTCGAGGTCACAAATTTCTTAGTATACTCTATGCTCCATCATGTGAAAAATTTGAGACAATGATCTACATTGGAGGCGACCGCTTGCATGGCATGAAGCCATGGCCCACTGAGGAGACATTGTAGGATTCAGAGAGGAAGTCAACAAGGAAGAAGATCAGTGTGGATAATTTTTGGAACAACAGATAATGGGCAATGTAATGTGACCAAGACATGGATGGACTGAGTGATCATAAGCACGCAAAGGAAATACTAGATGGGCTAACGCCACACGAGTGAGAGACTTAAAACTTCAAGGAATGACATAGGACACAAGTTAAGCTTAGATCCATTATCAATGACGAGTGGGCTTAGCAATGACCATTATGAATGTCAAGTAATATGATCATGCATAGGCAGGTCAGTTATCTTATAAGTGTGAACATCAGTGGGAAGGTTGTTTTCAAACTATAGGTGTGAAGAAAATATTTATCAGTAAACTTGATAAACCAAATCAGGATATATGTCTTAGCATAAATACTTTAGTAGTAAGAAAATGTTGTACTCTAGTAATAAATCAGGATTTGCTAATTTGTAATCATTGATTGAGATATTCATGATGACTCAAACATATGGATTAACTCAAAATAGGTGGAAGCGTGAATGAACGAGTCAGGTTCCTCACTGAAATGATTAACTAAAATTAACTAACTAGTTATAGTAAGTGATAGTTAATCTAATCTAGGAAGACCTGTAAATGCATCAAATAAATGCACTAAGACAATATGTAAATGATATAAGTAATAAAACATAATTGGAAATACAAACCCTAATGTGCTCCAGACCTAAGTTCAAAGTGACTCACCTGATTTGATGAAGTAGTTCGAGACTGTGTTGAAACCTAGTAGAATGGAAATATCAAAAGTAGGAATAATCATGCAGGAGTGCCAAAAAGGGTGGAATTGGATTTTTTTGTCGATCTAGCTAGACTGAAGAGCATTTGGAGGAGGGACTAGGGCATCCTGCAACGGCTCTAGTCCTATCAATTTGGGCTCCTTGGTCTATGCAAAATCTTTTGAAAATCTGATATTCAATTGGGTATGAGTAGGTGATCTTGTAACCTAAAACTGTTTCACATCAGATTCGTCTGTCCTATGCCAAATGTCACAATAACTCGAGATGAAGGAAAGCCCTACAATGACCACAAAAACAAACATCAAAACCCTAAAAAAATAAAAATGCATATGAAGGGGTCAAACTGATCCTCATCTACCATAATGGTGGACTTACTAATTAAGCATTGCACTACATATCAGACTCCGATGTAGTTTTATGTGAAAGTGTGTGTGAACATGCCCTAGGTTGCTCTTGTGTTAGTCACACTTTGTGAAGTAGCGAGCAATAACTATGTTTAGAAAATGTAATATAATGTGTGCATGGAATAGAATAGAATCCCTTCCCCTATGAAGTGTGATGTATATGTACTAGCCTTGTGCCTTGATGATGGAGCTATGTGGATGTCTCCAAATGCAATAGATGGATGCAACTCTAGATGGAGTTATAGTAGTAAGTGATGTTAGGTTCCTCATTATTTGTCTCATAACTTTATATTTATAGGGTTCTCTCCGTCTAATTTTGTAATTAACCCTGAAAAGGCCGACCACAAGAAATATAAAGATGTAAAATGGCTAAAAAGAGCCCAAAAAAGATAGTCGTAGGAAAGTCTCTAGAAGGATCAGGGCACCCCATGTGGGATGAGGGAACACCCTAATACTAATCATGTGCCCCCAGATCGAGGCTAAAATAACGCGGGATGACATGAATTCTGACTGAGCATATGGGTGCTAATAGGTTACAAATGATGAAATAAAATAAAATAAAGATGGCCAAAGGATAGGGGTTAATTAGTACTTTCTTCACTCAAGAACCTTCTAAATAGTAGTATGAAAACCGGGATAAATAAATGTCTAAAGTGCATGATTTTGTGATTACAATAATTTACGTTGATCTTCAACTTTGTCATTATGAAAAACTGAGCTTGATACAATAAAAATCTGTACAACTAGATCTCTAAACATTGTTTAAACCTGTTTGACTAAAAATTTTTTTACTTGAACCCTATCAGGTTAGCTTGAATCATTTTTGTCCTCAACCTAGCTTATACGACCAATTGTGAAGTGTGCATTGAGTTATTGTTTCAATAACGAACAAATTTTCATGAATTCTGATCTAGAAATCATGTTATTTTAGCTTTTTTAAGGATGTGAATTGCATGTATTACAATAATGCAAGCAAGATTAAGATGATGAATTATATGCAGTAAAGTGAATTAAAAAAAGTTGTAGAGAAAAATATGAAATCTGATTTCCATATTTCAGACTAGGCATGTCATTATCGTTCCTCAATGTTTCATTCCAAAACACCTGCGGTGAAATAGGGATCATTTTTATGCCCCCCTCCCCCACGGTCAGTTTCTTCTATATGTTTCCTTCGAATATTTTTTAATTGCGTCAATCAACCTCTTCTATAACCCCATCGACACTTGAGAGGGCATCCTTCCTATTCTAACTAATTATCTCGTTGGGAGAATTTAGTGTTTTATACTTTTCTATTATCTTTCAAGTGGCATCACTTACACCACCACAAAGATTGAGAAAATGTTAGACACCTAAAATCCGTCACTGTCAATCTCATTCCTATCATTTCCGATTCATAATTAAGTGATTTTAGGCGACGTGATACATATACGAAATATATGTAATCCCTCTATTTTGGTCAATTAACATTTACTTCTGTTAATTACACTATCATTTATGGTTACATTTTAGATTCGGCAACTTAATGATACTTTATTATTTACAATCCTCTTTTAATTGATTAATTAACTATTATGAGTTAATTAAGCCTTTTTAACAATGTATTTAATTAATAAACCCTTTTCTTGGCTAAATCCCTCTTTTTAAATGCTTCAAATCATATCAAATTCCTCATGAATCACCTCCAAACAACCTAAAAATATTACTCTAGCATATTAATTGATCCTAGTTGATAAATTAAAGCACCCCCAACTCCCATGAGTTGTTAATCACATGTTAATTCCTCTAATCAAGCTTAAAAATTCTAAAGCTACTTTATCCTTTATCCAACGAGTAGTGCGATGTGAACGACGAAGGGATGTGGTGGAGGAAACATTGGTGGAAAAGGAAATGAAAATAAGAAGCGTAGCTATATTAGTTAAGGTATTAGATTTGTCAGTTATATGGATGAAGAGGGAGTGGAATAAAAGATAAAATTAGTACAGTGGGTGGTGGCGTAGTGTGTGGTAATGTTAGGGAGGAGTAACTATTTGTGGTAATTTTTTAAAGGAAATTACTTGAAATGTAACTGAGGAGGATGGAAAAAAATCAATAGACCTATTCATGTCATATATCAACATGCATTGGAGTCAAGGATTGCAAATGGATAGTGTTCATATTTTAGAGAAGATAAAGACACGAATGAAAAGTTATAAATAAGGTGGTAATTAAATACCCTCATGTTCAACGCCTATCTCATGTCTGGAATAGTTGTCACAAAAATTATTATTGTTAGATGTGCTTGACATTATTATATTCATGTCACTTGTATCATTCTTGCACTATGTCATTCTCCATTCTCTCGTAGGTAAATAATAGGTATCATTTGTAAGAGTTTACCTTGTGAATTTGTAGCCAAGACTTGATCCTTAACATTTCAGGTTCGTAACACTGGATAAGCTATGTAGAAAACCATTTGAGTTAACTCAATATTTTTTCCTAGAGAGGGCCTTTGTGTGTGGCTTTGCAACTTAGAATCAATATCTAATGTAATCTTTAAAAGTGTAAGGGTCTCCTATCTTGGTCAACTTCTGTTTTTTAGCCATTATTTCTATCCATGTTGTTGGAACCATTGTTATTGTCATAAAGATTCCTCGCAACACCATTAATACTAACATATCACTGTTTGTTTAGTGATGAGGTCATTGTTTATTGATGAAGTCAAAAGTTAAGCCACTTTTTGCTACACAAAAAGAATTACAAATCCATCTTGACTACTTCACCTAATACAACTATGAAAAAGTCATTTGGCCACTTCTCGAACATTTACCTATCTATAGTCATCAATTTTTAGAGCTCCACCACCATGACATTAATGTGGATGATTTACAAAATCTATTATTATTAATATTTATTATTGCAGTTGTATCCCCTCTAGCTACACAGTGTCACATTATTTCGATTACAAATATTCAACAATATAAAATATCATTTCTAGACTTGATGGCCCTGCATTAACCAAAAAAGATGCAAACATTTTACAATATTCTTAAATGCATGTGAATCCAAGTCAAAGGTGATCCTAAAAATGGAAAACATGAATGAAATTTGTTATTTTATATCTTGGTATTGGCCGGGAATGTTTTACATTTTTTCGGTAGTGTTTTTATTTGTCCGACACACAAAGCCACCTACATGGCCATCATCTATATTTTAAAAAACACACCAGAAAGCAGTTTTGTAGACATTTTACACATGCCAGGAAGTAAATTTTGTAGACAGTTTTAAAAGAAGATTACATGGATGAAGGCAATTTATTTGATCGACGTCCCGACAAATCGTGGTGATTGGCCGGGAATGTTCAACATTTTTCGTGTAAACGGCCACATGACATCTATATTTTTATAAACATGCCAGAAAGTAGGTTTCATAGACAGTACTAAGAGAAGATTACGTGGATGACGCTGATTTATTTGATCGATGTCCCAGCATCGATGCCCCTTAGTTGAATTCTTGCTTGTAATTGTAATCTAGTGCTCAATTAAGTACACTTTTCAATAAAAAATAAAATGAATAAAAATATTTTAAAATTATAAATATAAACAACCATAATATTGTGAATGAACAAAATTTTAAAATATAAAAACTATCCTCAAATACATATATAAATAGTAAAACATAATATTTTTATAAAATAAATACAAGCGGATGTTTGTTAGGAAAAAATGTTTTGCATAAATTTAAAAAATTATTGTAAACATTAATTAAATAATCAATTTTATTCTATTAATGAATATTGGGAGATGATGCAAACAAGGTTGATTAAAATATATATTCACGCAATTTTATTATATATATAAAAAAGTTTCAATCAAATTTATGGAAGAAGAAGAAAATATTTTAAAGTCCATGAGACTACCAAAGACAACGAATAAGAATATAAGATAAAATTTTGAATTTCTAAAAATGTTTTGTTCCCTAACAGCTGCCTAAAAGTTCGTTTATGCACATACTCCCACAACTTCTTGGATAACTAAAAATAACTTCGACTTGGGTGAAAATGCAACTCTAGAACTTTGAAAATTGAATATATTAATGTAAAATTCTCTGAGAACACATTGTAGCAAAAAGTTCCTGAGAAAAGAACATTGTAAAGTAATTAGATTATCGATGTTTTTGGGCCATACTTCATGATCCGTGAGCCACAAAGCGTGTCCACAAAGTCAATAATCTAGTTCTTAGCAAAAATAACGGGATAAAAGCAGTATAAAGTGCATAAAAGCTTGAAGCTTCTGTCCATAATATCTCTATTCAAAACTTGACAAAAGCTCTGACCTTCTATGTAGTTCATCAAGAATAAATTCAACATTATCTTCCAGTGAAAATAGACATTCTAAAATTAATATCTTTCCACACAGGTTTTTCGAGCAAATCTCTTCTCTATAGATTTATTAAATCTGGTGTCTTCACTCTCTCTAGAAGCGGACCTTAGAAAGATCTTCATGACTGTGCATTAATATCTCTAGATCAAAATCTAAAGCGGTTTAAAGTCTTTACTAGGAACTCTCTTTGCAACGTGGCAGGGCTAGGTAATTTATTACTAACCTAGAAAGCTTGGAAACAATCCTAATATGTACATAGTTTTTCCTGTAAGCTACCTTTTCTACATTATGGACACCGGAAGCCAAAAATCATTTACTCTAATATTTTGTGTGCCTTAATTTACTGAGGGAAAATGAAAATTCTCTCTTTTCCTTATACAAAAGTAGATGGAACAAATTATAAGTTACTAGGGCATCATCTTGGATTTTTCTCTCCATAATTTTCGTAAATACCGCACGAAAAGTATTTGAACCCTCCACAATACGAATTCCCTTCGTTTCACCATCATTGTCGTGTGAAAAAGACATGAATGAAAAGTTATAAATAAGGTGGTAATTAAATACCCACATGTCCCACGCCTATCTTATGTTTGGAATAGTTCTTACCAAAATTATTATTGTTCACGATGTGATTGGCTCTATTATTCATGTCGCTTGTATCATGCATTATGTATCTTCATGTCGCTTGTATCATTCATGTGAGGTGTAGAGTTGTGTTTAAAGAGTCAAAATAGAAAATGTGGGATATTCATAAGGTTGCTCATTCAAAACCCAAACACAATGCTTGCCTCTTGGTTCTCTCCCTTTCAATTATAAGGTTGAGTAAATGTAGGATAGAAAGAAATGTTCAAACAAACATCTCTGAATAAAACTTACAATTTTTGCCCCCAGTTGGCAAGAGAGTGTTAAAACATGGATTGGGAGGTTATGAGCCCCCTCCATAATGGAGGCTATACAAGAAGCGGAGTAGTTTAGAAACCAAACTTGCACGATAAAAATTTCCACAATCAGAGGTATCAAAAAATGATGGGGGAAACCTTTCTGAAACATTTATTTTGTTCAAACCAGGAACATACAAACCAAACAATATTTTTGGAAATCGTATAAATTGGATAAAATGGGGCTGGAGCAAGTTACTCTCAACAATGGCGTCCTTTATGATGTGAAAGTAGCTAGAATACTTTTCAATTTAAGGGGAATTATATTGTTTGTGTTTTAATGTATTTTTAAGATAGGGACACGTGGACTAGACGTACAATCCCAAGTCAAGTCGTTGCAGTTGTTGAATTTGATATCCACAAAAGAAAGGGCCGATCATGACGTATTATATCATCTTTATACATCGTTATCTTATGTCATTCTCCATTCTCTTGTAAGGTAATAATAGGTATCATTTGTAAGAGTTTACCTTGTGAATTTGTAGACAAGACTAAATATCCTTAACATTCCAGGTTCGTAACACCAAATAAGCTCTACATAAAATAATTTGAGTTACCTACATATTTTGTCCTAGAGTTGGCCTTTGTTTGTGGCTTTGTGAAACTTAGAATCCATATCTAATGTAATCTTTAAAAGCGTAAGGGTCTCCTATCTTGGTCAACGTTCTATTTTTTAGCCATTATTTCTATCCCTGTTGTTGGAGCCATTGTCATTGTCATAAAGATTCCTCGCAACACCATCAATACTAGCATATCACTGTTTGTTTAGTGCTGAGGTCATTGTTTATTGACGAGGTCAAAAGTTTCTACCACTTTTTGCTACACGAAAAGAATCACAAATCCATCTTGGCTACTTCACCTAATAGTACTATGAAAAAGTCATTTTGGCCACTTCTGAACATTTACCTATTTATAGTCATCAATTCTTAGAGCTCCACCACCATGACATTAATGTGGATGATTTACAAAATCTATTATTATCAGTATTTATTATTGCAGTTGTATCCCCTCTAGCTACACAGTGTCACATTATTTCGATTACAAATATTCAACAATATAAAATATCATTTCTAGACTTGATGGCCCTGCATTAACCAAAAAATATGGAAACATTTTACAATATTCTTAAATGCATGTGAACCAAAAAATATGGAAACATTTTACAATATTCTTAAATGCATGTGAATCCAAGTCAAAGGTGATCCTAAAAATGGCAAACATGCAGGAAATTTGTTATTTTATATCGTGGTATTGGTTGGGAATGTTTTGCATTTTTCGGTAGTGTTTTTATCAATCGGACACATGAGGCCACCTAAATGGTCGTGCATGACATCTATATTTTAAAAAACATGCCAAAAAGTAGGTTTCGTAGACAGTACTAAAAGAAGATTACGTGGACGACGCCAATTTATTTGATCGATGTCCTGGCATGGATGCCCCTTAGTTGAATTCTTGCTCGTAATTGTAATCTAGTGCTCAATTAAGTACACTTTTCAATAAAAAACAAAACGATTAAAAATATTTTAAAATTATAAATATAAACAACCATAATATTGTTAACGAACAATATTTTAAAATATAAAAACTATCCTCAAATACATATATAAATAGTAAAACATAATATTCCTTATAAAATACATATATAAATAGTCAAACATAATATTTTTATAAAATAAATACAAGCAGATGTTTGTTAGGAAAAAAATGTTTTGCATAAATTTAAAAAATTATTGTAAACATTAATAAAAATAATCAATTTTATTCTATTAATGAATATTGGGAGATGATGCAAACAAGGTTGATTAAAATATATATTCACGCAGTTTTATTATATATAAAAAAAAGTTTCAATCAAATTTATGGAAGAAGAAGAAAATATTTTAAAGTCCATGAGACTACCAAAGACAACGGTTAAAAATATAAGTTAAAATTTTGAATTTCTAAAAATATTTTGTTCCTTAACAGCTGCCTAAAAGTCCGTTTATGCACATACTCCCACAACTTCTTGGATAACTAAAAATAACTTCTACTTGGGTGAAAATGCAACTCTAGAACTTTGAAAATTGAATATATTAATGTAAAATTCTCTGAGAACAAATTGTAGCAAAATGTTCCCGAGAAAATAACATTGTAAAGTAATTAGATTATCGATGTTTTTGGGCCATACTTCATGACCCATGAGCCACAAAGCGTGTTCATGAAGTCAATAATCTAGTTCTTAGCAAAAATAAATAAAAGCAGTATAAAGTGCATAAAACCTTGAAGCTTCTATCCATAATATCTCTATTCAAAACTTGAAAAAAGCTCTCTTTACCTTCTATGTAATTCATCAAGAATAAATTCAACGTTATCCCGCTGTCCAGTGAAAATAGCCATTCTAAAATTAAAATCTTTCCACACAGGTTTTTCAAGCAAATTTCTTCTCTATAGATTTTAAATCTGTGTTTCAAAATCTAAAGCACCGTTTAAAGTCTTTACTAAAATATCTCTTTTCAACGAATGGCAGGGCTAGGTAATTTATTACTAACCTAGAAAGCTTGGAAACAATCCTAATATGTACATAGTTTTTCCTATAAGCTACCTTTTCTACATTATGGACACCGACAGCCTAAAATCATTTACTCTAATATTTAGTGTGCCTTAATTTAATAGGGAAAATGAAAATAGTATAATTATTCCTTACACAAAAGGTTAGATGGAACAAATGAAAGTACATCATGTGAATGTGATATTAGACCAATAGTCTATGAATAACTTACAAAAACATCAAACAACCTATAAAAACATAATGTTATCTAAACCCTAGTTACGAAGAGAGTAGGAGGAGGATCTATGTTATCCGATTAACCTCAATCGCCATATTAGAAGGTCAGACTTGTTTGGAATGGGCTCTCAATCAGTGGTTGTGTTCTCAATAGCTTTTGTTTCTTCTTCATTATCGTCATTTTGGGCTCAAGACAAAGTAATGGCCAAGGCCAACCAATGGACCTTGTCCGCAGTAGAAGGCAAAGCCCAACTATTGTGTCATGTTGAGCATTATGGAGAAGAGTGTGAGGATGACAAAATAAAATACTTTCATAAATGTCCTCTCATAATATGTTGACAAAACATACTACAATAGGCTAACAAGGAGTGAGATCTAATGACACTGACTTTATATAAGGTTATATTCTGATGAGCACGCACATCACAATTAACTTTCTACGTGTCAACAGATACTACTAGGAATTCTGAGAAGCCAACTGACAGAATATGAATAAAGATGCGCATGGTTTGCTTTATGGCGGTTAAACCTATAGGAGCCATTGGTCGTAGTTCAACGCATTTGAAAAATCACCAAAAGTTATGACTCGAGGGCATCACGAAAACTACGTCCATAACTAACATTTGATGGAGAAGCACGCAACATGTTAAATAATCTCCAATACAAGTATCCCCTATATACAGGAGAGTTCAACAAAGTCGATGGGACGGACCAAGTAATATGAACTATTTGTACTCACTTTCTAATAAACAGTTAGTGGAGCAATAAGGAGATAACTGGTAAATATTTGACATCGTAAAAAATGCGATCAGAGGCTTATTAGATGGCTTCGCCAAAAAATCCTGACAATAGTTCTCTATTCCTTAATGTTGAATGTTCCATGCCATTTTTCTAGTTACAATGCTAGAGGTTTGCGAAGACAGAACATGATTTCTCTTATCCGGGTTTCAACCAAGGTGGTTCCAAACGAAAGCCAAATATAATCTAATTGTTAACCACTCTCTACTGTTGTATACCATTTGAATACAAGGCTCCTCTAAGTAGATTGTCATAAATTTGGATGTCATGATAGTCTTTCCCGTAATTTTAGTCATGATGGATAAAATCAAGGGGTACTCCTCGTGTCATACACAATCTTACACGAATGAAACTTAGTGGATCTCATGTTCACACGTAGTTATTTACAAGGACCACTTGGTGAGTCTCTGAAAATTTCAAAATTTGTTTTTATTTAAAACCAAGAGAAGTTACAAATTTATCAATGGACATGTGTTAAGATTCGTATTGGTCGATAGAACGATGTATGGAGCAGTCATTTAGAAATAACTTAAGAGTTTTCTGAATCATCTCAGGATCATGAGGGTGATTGCAATTCATGGTTTACAAGTTAGACGATTTTAAAAATCTCTATCGAGAGTTAAGACATGACACTTTATTGTTTTACTAACGAGTTGAAGGGACATTTGTAATTGTATTAAAATTTGGCATAATAATTATAAAAATTTATATTTTTATTATGCAATAGAGAATGATATCATTAAGTTGATTTTTTAAAAATGAGAGGTAAGTGGAAGAATTACCATGCCTTTTGTTTTATGTAACTAGTGATGGCAAAAGTCGATTTTACGTTATTTATTTTTGGTGATGTGATTTCACTTGCTTGCAGCCACAACAGGAAATTACCCAATAAATGTGTATGACATGATTTTACTATGTCATAAATTAAAGTCTTCGTCCATGTTCTAATTGGAAAATAGCTCTGGTGGAAAGACTCTACACAAACAATGTGCTTTACAGTTGAGTTACGAAGATTTCCACGGTAATACCACATCTATCAAAGTGCATTGGGATAATACAAACATATGTCAAATGCCTTCTTCTATACATAATCCATTGTCTGTGCATATCTTGCACTCATGGCACATTCCATGAGACCTTCATTTCTTTGAGGAATTCTCTCAAACAGTTCACATGCACCTAAATACACTTCCACATTTTTCATACATATGTCAAATGTAGCTCACGTCTCAAGTTATTTCAGTATGAACAGCCCATGTAGATTGCAAGAAATCCCAATAACCATTGCATTACCATGAATGATTCTATTTATTGGTTGCCAAACAATTCACATGCCTTGAATACACTTAGACTTTTTTTGCATGGTGAAATAATGAAACCACAAGCACAAAATATTAAAAAAAAACAGATTCATTGTTGTCAATACCAAAAATCGCATTCCATGAGAGCTTCTCATTTTGGTCAAACAGTGATAGCAACGCATGCTAAAGAAAATTGCAACTACAACATACTGGATACTTTCCTATACATGTATTTGTTCTTATTGCTATGATTTGTAAACGCAGGAATACGTGACATTGTATCTTAACAGAACACCTGGAAAACATGTCCTCTGTACAGTCTGCCAACCCTATTCTCAAGAAAGTTGTCTTGATTTTTTGGCACGGGTTGGTCAAATGCTGAAATAGTGTTTCACTCAAAGTATCCATGCAATCTAAAGGGCCTGCGAATGGCGCAACCTCATACATGGTCCCGATCCCACGTTCATGGTCTTTTTTTTCTCTTGTACTTTGAAAGACACACGCAGGGATGATTGGTTTCCCCCATTGGCACTATACCGAGATGACATAATGGTTGCAAAATCCAATAACTGGCAGTAAACAAATGTAACGACTTCCCACTGGAGTAGGGTTCCAAAAGTTGGTGCTTTGATGGAGGTCCTACCCTAAGATAGCTTCAAACTCATGGCTGCTGTATCTGCTCTTCCAATAGTAAAACATAGGATAAAGAAAGCACAAAACAAAGAAATCTAAGAAAAGTATGTGCAAATTAAATAATTTTTGTTCAGCCTGGGGGACGTGTGTAAGATAGTTAGAGAATCTTGGCGCTAAATCCATGTTAAGCAAACTACGGTCAATGTTTAAATAAACCTTTCCCAATGTCACTACGCTGCCAATTCTAAAACTTCTATGTGTGGAGGACATCGTTTATAAAATATTAGATTCATTGATTTGGGTTCCACAAGGAGGCACTTACTGACTATCATACTAATAATGAAAAGGAATTATCTTCATTTACACATAACATGAAATTTAATATCAAATTTCTCCAAGTTGCGAATTGATAATGTGATGAAGGCTACCTAAATGCCTTAAATTGAGAAGACACTATTTAAAGTGCGTTCTGTAATTTATATCCCCATTTTCGATGACATGGCAGCAGCGTTCATTTCCTCAATCCTAATTTAACTCCAACACATGCCTACCCCAAGATGGATATTACCAATATGGTACGACCCCTTCAAACATGTCAGCATGGGAACCATGCCTATTTAAGTGTAGCATAATGGGCCCCAACTCTACCACCCAAATTGTCATCAAGATGCCCTTTTTAAATTAACAACCTTCCTAAAAAAGATCTGCACCCCTAAAATCCCACCAATGAAGTAATCACCCATATCTTAGGGTAAGATTTTCGAATCAACGGAGGCATGAAGCATTCATCAAGGACATTTTGTATCATGCAGCATATGAGTGGCACTCGCCTACTCCTCTAAGACTTACCTTTCCTCTTTGATAACCTTATGAAATACCATTTAATAGCTGAATTCCTACACTATTTGCAAAGATATGTGCTTCCTAAAAAGTTCATTTTTAGACTCTTCACTTTCACTTGATCCTTTGAATCATACGATAATTATAGAAGCCTAAGATTCCTTCAACTAGAAATTGTACATTAGATGAGTTAAAATAGTCCAGAGAGGATACCAATGTTCTTCCTGTATGGATTTGTATTTTGTGGGGACCATATGTGTTATAAAAATATTACTATAATCTTACATTGGGGAATATGTGAAGAATTTCAGTAAAAACCTAACATATTAAAAAATAGCTTCAGTAATTATGACTCTTGATACTATAACTAGATAGAAACCTAGTTTATAAAGTTCTTATTTTGCCCACGGCCTACGAGTAGGTTGGTAAAGGATTTCTCATTTTCTTTGGTCATTTTAATATCTACTTTGGCCAAGCTGAGCCAGGATGCACCTCAAGGATCTTTGCAGTATGTCCTACTTTATAATTTAGAATCGCATTTGATGACACACCCATCGACTTTTATCTCAAACTGGATGTACGTTTCATAACATGGCCTAAAATGGGATAGCTTGTTAGAGTATGATGACATCCATGTGAATCTTCATCTCTAATGGCCAACTAGAGCATATTGTTTCAAGCTCATCTCGTTATTCAAATCAACTCAAATTCACCAATACTCGTGAATGGATAATACGTCATGGAGTCTTCTATAAGTATAAACTTGATAGAAAAGGGGATATCATGAGGGCTAACATTATGGTCAAACATTGAGTTGTAAATAGCTCATGGAATGAAGATATAATTAATTACTTATTCAATGCATTAGATCTACTTGCAATTTACCATGTAAGCATCAACACTAGTCGCTAAACAAGTGTGGATACTTCTTGAAAATTGTGTACCATGTCTGTAAGTGACCCTCATGGTTTCTATTCTCAAATTTTTAAATAAATGGATTTCATCTTTTAAAGTTGCATTGATGGCCGCTGAAACCTAATGAACCCCTATATTTTTCACAAACATGATACATTATTGTTGAATCTTAATCTTTCTTTGTCATGCATGAGTATCCCTATGTAAGTTTACTTTTGTTATGATCATTCCAACATGAATGTCATTCTTATTTTTACCTTTCATCCTCTATGTTCACTCTTGAAATCTTTGTTTATTTCAAACACAAATTCGTATTTTCATTCACATTTGGAACACTCTTGGACTGGTACTCATAGATTTTCCATCACACCATATCTGGTTCTTGATTTTAATATTTGAGATGGACCATTCCATTTCAATGTCAATCCAAATGCTGGTAGCTTCCTTGGAACAGGAAAGGTTTGAAATTTGGTTATTCATTTTAAATACTAATGTTTAAGAATTCATCCCAAATATATTTCTTACTCTATCACTTATGTGGTATCCATCCTCAGGTGCTTGGATATATTAGAAAGTATGGCTTTGAAGCAGTTGTCTTCCCAAAATCTCAGATTTTAGGTCATAATAGAAGGCCTTAGGCTCCAAATAAATCTAATTATAGTTGAGTAATGATCAAAAACTTCATACCTTTAGTCAGTAATATTTTTTAGATTGGACCATCAACTTGGACATTTATTCTAATGTGATAATTGAGTTAACAATGACATCACTATGACATCTGTCACTTAGATATTAACTTCAATATCCTTTTGTCCCATTAAAAAAATTACACAGGGGAAAGAACCTAGGGATTGAGCTATAATCGACCCTTTTTAACTGATAGTTGTAATACAAGATTACTCTAAGCTTGCATCCTCGGGTCACTAAAACACTTCCTGTTTCGATGAACTGGTGTAAACAATGGATGACCTTATGCACATCATGTGAACCATTTGTATAAATGACCCAATAGTCCTAACAATATACCATAGAGAAATGTACTGTCCCATACCTTAAGTTTTAGCATTGAGAGATGCTCACTCCTTCCATTGATAGTTGCATTTTTATCAGAGTGTAGTTTCACTTAATGAAGTGTCTTCCCTAAATAAGGATTTAAAGAGGATTATATATCTATATGAAATGCTGGTCAATGCTAATAGCTTCATACAAACAGGAGAATAAGAACACATCCATTGACATGACACTAAAATGAAGCCTAGAGAATCATGGATCACCAACACATTACTAGGCACATATAATGTTTTATACAACGATCAACCATAACCTCTTACGCATCATGTACAATGTTACGGTACTAACATATTGTAAAGATTCCACGACTTATAACATGTGATGATTTCCTATTAAGTAATTGAGAGCTAATGATTGTAACATACATTAATAAGAGGTCATTATTTTAATCACCATTATATTTTATCTAATGTCTCAAACATGGTGGAGTAACATTTATATTGATATATTTCACGATGACACACGTTTTTCATAAAAATATTAGTATCCATATATTAGCTATATCTACAGGATAGAATAAAACATTACAATGACTTCGTAAAACACAATAAAGTGTGTGCACGTAGTTTATATGTACAGACAATGTTAGGTTTGTGGAGCATAGTAGAAATTCCTTGTGTGAAGAGAGTTGAGAGACTAGAGACTAGAGAGTACTGTAGACTTTTCATGTATCCTCACTGAGAGAGTTTGAGGGCCAGAGCTGAGCAAGCCCCCAGTCACAAAAAGTTCGGGGGCACAGCCAAGTCGGTAAAAATAATAGGTGTATTCATATGATCGCAATTACAATTTTTTGGCACTTTAAAAAAAACACATTAATCCTCCACCATCATCAGGATAACGTGCTTTTCTCATATGGACCGAGTTATCTTTGAGGTCATAGAGTATATGGGACGGGTCTTGATACCAACTGGTTTTGATACCCACGATTTGTGGGACCCAACTGATTAAGACCAAAATGTCTATTTATGATTTGTCTTATGAATCTGATAGAGGTACAAGTTACAAATGTATTGTAGATGTGTTTTGACTTCGGTTGTGAACTCCAAATAGACATTGTTGACGCCATAGCACCAAACGAACCTGGGTATTGTATTGAGACAGTGGTAGGCTTGTAATAAAATCTGAGCAAGACATTCTTGGTGGATGTAGCCCAAATCGGTTCAATTGACGTTACACACACTGTATAACTTTGTGTTGTGGTACAAAACCATGACCCAAAAAATAATTTCCCATCACCCATGGCCACCTTCCACATTACCACTATTATGTTTTTGGAGCCTATTTTCATGTTAGAGTTTGGTACACCTTCCATGTGTTACACTCGGGTATTTTTACGGCGGTCCCGCTCACCGGTGAGCATGTCAGGGGGGTTCGGGGGCGAAGCCCCCGAAGCAAATTTTCATGGGTGGTTCATTAACCCATGGGTAATGGGTAGCCGTTATGGGCTATTTTTGGCCCATGGTTTTTCGGTACCCATTGTTTTGATGAAACCACGGTCTTTTTCCCATGGTTTTGATACCCACGGTTTTTGCCCATGGTTTTGATACCCATGGTTTTTGTATCAAACTGCTTAAGCAGTTGTCTATTTATATGGTCTTATGCATATGATAGATAGTACAAAGCAAATGTATTACAGATGTGTTTTGAATTCGGGTGTGAATTTTGTAGAGTTTGTTGAGCATAGCTCCAAATGGATCTGGGTATTGTATTGAGAGAGTGGTAGGCTTGTAATAAAATCTGAGAAAGTGATTCTTGGTGGATGTAGCCCAAATTGGGTGAACCACGTTAAATATTGTCTCTTTGTGTTGTGTTATTTTATTCTGCAATTTTATTTGAGATCTATTAATATTTTTTGCATATTAGTTTTTATTGTTGCGATTCTGTGAGGGATTATTCCGCATATTTTATCCCTTATTTCCTAACAATTGGTATCAGATCCTGGTTTGGTTTGCTGAAGTGTTGAATTGTAGGGAAAGTTTTATCTTGAGTGGGAGCTATGGCAGATGATGGAAGATCTAGGGTTGATAAATTCAATAGGTAGAATTTTAGTCTTTGGAAGATGCAGATGGAAGATTACCTTTATCAAAAGGATCTTTATATTCCATTGTCTGAGAAGGTGAACAAACCCTTGAGCATGACGGATGCGGAATGGGATTTGCTAGATAGGAAGGCACTTGGGACAATCCGGATGTGTCTTGCATCTTCGGTATTATTTAATGTTTCAAAGGAAAAGACTACAAAAGAACTGATGGATGCATTAGGGAAGTTGTATGAAAAAACCCTCTGCCTCTAATAAGATATTTTTAATGAAAAAGTTGTTTAATATGAAGATGTCTGAGAATGGTTTAGTAGCAGATCATTTAAATGATTTTAATACGGTTGTAAATATGCTAGCTTCAGTTATAATAGAATTTGATGAAGAAGTTAGGGCTTTATTAGTTCTGTGCTCTTTACCTGAGAGTTGGAATAGCCTGGTAATGGTGGTAAGCAACTCGGTTCCAACTAACTCAAAGTTGAAGTTTGAGGATGTTGTAGGGGTGATTCTAAGTGAGGAAATGTGAAGAAAAAGCTCTGGGGAATCTTCTACTTCAGGGAATGCTTTGACAGTGGAAACTAGAGGGAGACAAAAGAATAGAGGAAGCCATGGAAAATCAAAGGATCGGGCAAGGTCAAAATCCAAAAGCAAGATAGTATGCTGGCACTATGGAAAGTCTGGGCATGCAAAGAAGGACTATTGGGAGCTTCGGGATAAGAAGAAACAACAGGAAGAAAACAAGGAGGAAAATGTGGCAACGGGTAATGTATGTCAGGATGCTTTGATTCTTTCTTTGCACAATATTACTGAATCTTGGGTTTTAGATTCAGGGGCTTCTTTCCATGCTACTCCACATAGGCATTATTTTGTTGATTATGTTCAAGGAGATTTTGGGCATGTTTTTCTTGGTGATGATGAGCCTTGCAACATAGTTGGAAAAGGTTCTGTTCATGTTAAGATGTAGAATGGGAATACATGGATTTTGAAGGATGTCATACATTTTCCTACATTAAGATGAAATTTGATATTGATGGGGCAGTTGAGAAATGATGGTTGTACTTTGATATTAATAGCCAACTCTTGGAAGGTTATCAAGGGTGATCTTTTGTTTACAATAGGTAAGAAGGTTGGAACCTTGTATTTAACCACTTATAGCACTAATGTTTGTAATCTTGTGGCTTCAGAAGTAGATACAACATTGTGGCACTATAGGCTTGGTCATATGAGCCATAAGGGCATGGAGATCATAAAGAAGGATTTACCCAGATATACAGAAATAAGTTTGGAGTTCTGTGAGGACTGCATATATGGGAAATAGAAGAGAGTAAGGTTTCTCAAGGTTGGACCTACAAAGAAAGAGAGTAAGTTAGAGTTGGTGCATTCTGATGTGTGGGGGCCAGCTCAGGTATCATCTCTTGGGGGTTCAAGTTATTATGTTACTTTTATTGATGATGCAACAAGGAAAGTTTGGGTTTATTGTATTAGAAACAAATCTGATGTATTTGACACTTTTGTTAAATGGAAAGCCTTGGTAGAGAATGAAACAGGTCTTAAGCTAAAATTTCTCAGGTCAGATAATGGAGGGGAGTATTGCAACAATGAATTTGATGATTATTGTTCTAAGAATGGAATCCGCAGGAAAAAGATGGTTCCAGGAACTCCGCAATAGAATGGGGTGTCAGAAAGGATGAACAGAACAATAATGGAATGTGCTAGGAGCATGAGGTTACATGCAAGACTGCCTCTTTATTTTTGGGTAGAAGCGGTGAGCACAGCTGTGTACTTGATAAATAGAGGACCCTCAAGTGCCTTGGATGGAGGCATACCTGAGGAGGCTTGGTATGGTAAGAAAGTTGATTATTCATTTCTTAGAGTCTTTGGATGTGAGGTGTTTGTCCATATAGACAAGGATGATAGGACCAAGCTAGAGGCTAAATCAGAAAAATGTACTTTCATTGGTTATGGTGGTGATGACTTTGGATATAAATGTTGAAGTATTAAGGACAAGAAAATCATTTGATCTAGGGATGTGGTCTTTAATGAGAAAGTCATGTATAAGCAGTAGTTGCAGGAAAACAGGGAAGAATCCAAGAAAGAATATGCATTGGTAGAGGATCTTCTGGATGGGAAAGTGACACATGAATTAGTTCAGGAACCTACTCAACAGGAACCCCAAACTCCTATATTGAGGAGGTCTTCTAGGGTAAGAAGAGAACCTGAACATTTTTCTCCTTCTCTTTATTATTTATTACTCACTGATAGTGGAGAGCCAGAGAGCTTTGATGAAGCAATGCAGGTAGATGCCAGTAAGAAGTGGGAGCAAGCCATGGATGAGGAGCATCAGGAGCTCTCATGGAGAACCAGACATGGGATTTGGTGAAGCTACCCGAAGGAAAAAAGAGCATTGCAGAATAAGTGGGTGTTCAGAGTTAAAGAGGAAGGAGGAAAGAAAAGATACAAGGCCTGGTTGGTGGTCAAGGGGTTTGCACAGAAAAAAGGTATAGATTTTGATGAGATTTTTTCTCCTGTAGTAAAAATGACTTCTATTAGAACTGTTCTTGGAATAAGGTCCAAATTTGCAGTAGAAGACTTTCACTTAGAACAGCTTAGATGTAAAGACTTGACATTTCTCCATGGTGATTTGGAGGAGGATATGATATATGTAGCAGCCAGAGGGATATGAGGTCAAAGGTAAAGAGGAGATGGTGTGCAAACTGAAGAAGAGCTTGTATGGCTTGAAACAAGCTCCATGTCAATGGTATAAGAAATTTGATAGCTTCATGATGGAGCAAGGTTATATTAGATGTCATTCTGACCATTGCGTGTATATAAAGAAATTTGAGGATGGAAGTTATATTATCCTGTGTTTGTATGTGGATGACATGTTGGTTGTAGGTAAAAACATGCAGGAAATAAAAGTACTCAAGAAACAAACTAAGTGAATCCTTTGCTATATGAAGGATTTGGGGGCAACCAACAAATCCTTGGTATGAGGATATCTCGGGATAGGAAGGAATCGGAAGATGACTTTATCTCAGGAAGAGTACATTAAGAAGGTCTTGGAGAGGTTTAATATGCAGGATGCTAAACCATTGGGACTCCTTTGGCAGGCCATTTCAAGTTATCAAAGGAGAGTGTCCCAAGACAGAGAAGGAAAGAAACTAGATGTCCAAGGTACCTTACTCATTCAGTAAAGGGTAGTTTGATGTATGCCATGGTGTGCACCAGGCCTGATCTTGCCCATGTTGGGAGATGGTGAGTAGATTTATGAGTGATCCAGGTGGAAATGAGGCATTGGCAGGGGTAGTTTAGTGGATCCTTCAGTATTTGAGAGGGACCATGGGGAAAATTTTGTGCTACAGTGGATCAGACACCACTTTGTGTGGTTATGTAGATTCAGATATGGCTGGAGATGTAGACAGTAGAGGAGCATGAACAGGTTATGTTTACACTCATAGGTGGGACAGAATCCAATAGAAGCTGTTACAGATTTCACTACTACAAAGCTGGTGGCTTTGTCAAAAATGGAGGAAGTATTCTTGCTGAAATAGGCAAGAAAAGAAATGATTTTTACAACAATTGCTTGAGGATTGGGGCATAAGTAGGAGGAAGGAAAGTTGCAAGTGATTTCAAAGTGATATACACCTAGCTAAGAACTCTATTTTCCACTCTAATGACAAATTTATATACAATTAAGGTACCTTTTTCATCAGGACATGCTTTGGAGGAAGAGAAGTTGAAGTTGGAGAAGATTCATAGAGTCAAATAATCCTACAGACATGATGACCAAGGTGGTCACAAGGGAAAAAATTTATGCATTTGTGTTCAACTTTGGTTGGTCTTCACAGAAACTAGGGAAGGGTTCGAAGCTTGCTCAGAGGAAAACTATCTCCAAGTGGGATATTCTTTAGGTTTGCTGGAGCTTTTTCATGTTAGGTGTTTAAAAGTACATGAAGAGACTATACACTGAGCATATTTTTACTTTTATGTTGGTATTCGAAGGATAGGCATTTTTAAAGCCCCCGAAAGTTTTTTGGCCTTATGCCCAGTTTTTAAAATGCAGCTGATTTTTGAGCCTCATGGTTCCACTCAAATTTGATGAATGGTTTTTTGCCCATGGTTTTAATATGTAAGTAAGCTGGCCCATGGTTTTGATACCCACGGTTTTGTAATCTAATACTTAAGTAATTGTTATTTATATGGTTTTGTGCATATGGATAATGGATGTTTGCCAAATTGCAGATGTGCTTTGAATTTGGGTGTGAATTCTGTAGAGTTTGTTGAGCATAGCTCCAAACACATCTGGGTATTGTATTGAGAGAGCGGTGGCTTGTAATAAAATTTGAGCAAGTGATTCTTGGTGGATGTAGCCCAAATTGGGTGAACCACATTAAATATTGTCTCTTTGTTGTGTTATTTTTCTGCAATTTTATTTTCTGTAATATTTTTACATCTTCTCATATTATTTCTGACATGTTGTGTGATTCTGCATATTAGTTTCTACTGTTGTGATTCTTATTGGGGATTATTCCACATATTTTATCCCTTATTTCCTAACAATTGGTATCAGAGCCTTTTTGGTTTGCTGAAGTGTTGAATCGCAGGGAAAGTTTTAGTTTGAGTGGGAGCTATGGCAGATGATGGAAGATCAAGGGTTGATAAATTCAACGGGCAGAATTTCAGTCTTTGGAAGATGCAAATGGAAGATTACCTTTATCAGAAGGATCTTTATACTTCAGCTATCTGAGAAGGTGAACAAACCCTTGAGCATGACAGATCTGGAATGGGATTTTCTGGATAGGAAGGCACTTGGGACAATCCCATGAACTTGCATCTTCAATATTATTTAATGTTTCAAAGGAAAAGACTACAAAAGAACTAATGGATTCATTAGGGAAGTTGTTTGAAAAACCCTCTGCCTCTAATAAGATATTTTTAATGAAAAAGTTGTTTAATATGAAGATGTCTGAGAATGGTTCAGTAGCAGATCATTTAAATGATTTTAATACGGTTGTAAATATGCTAGCTTCGGTTACAATAGAATTTGATGAAGAAGTTAGGGCTTTATTAATTCTATGCTCTTTACCTGAGATTGGAATAGCCTTATAATGGCGGTAAGCAACTCAGTTCCAGCTAACTCAAAGTTGAAGTTTGAGGATGTTGTAGGGGTGATTCTAAGCAAGGAAATGTGAAGAAAAAGCTCTAGGAATCTTCTACTTCAGGGAATGCTTTGACAGTGGAAACTAGAGGGAGACAGAAGAATAGAGGAAGCCATGGAAAATCAAATGATCAGGCAAGGTCAAAATCCAAAAGCAAGATAGTATGCTAGCACTGTGGAAAGTTTGGGCATGCAAAGAAGGATTGTTGGGAGCTTCACAAGAAGAAACAACAAGAAGAAAACAAAGGAGGCAAATGTGGCAACGGGTAATGTATGTCAGGATGCTTTGATTCTTTCTTTGCACAATATTACTGAATCTTGGGTTTTAGATTCAGGGGCTTCTTTCCATGCTACTCCACATAGGCATTACTTTGTTGATTATGTTCAAGGAGATTTTGGGCATGTTTTTCTTGGTGATGATGAGCCTTGCAGCATAGTTGGAAAAGGTTTTGTTCAGGTTAAGATGCAGAATGGGAATACTTGGTTATTGAAGGATGTCAGACATGTGCCTACATTAAGATGAAATTTGATATCAGTGGGGTAGTTGGGAAGTGATGGTTGTACTGTGATATTTACAGCGGACTCTTGGAAGGTTACCAAGGGTGCTCTTGTGGTGGCAAGAGGTAAGAGGGTTGAAATCTTGTATTTAACCACTGATAGCACTAATGTTTTTAATCTTTTGGCCTAGATGTAGATACAACGTTATGGCACTATAGGCTCGGTCATATGAGCCATAAGGGCATGGAGATCATAAAGAAAGGATTTTTCCTAGATATACAAAAAATAGGTTTAGATTTCTGTGAGGACTGCATATATGGGAAACAGAAGCGAGTAAGGTTTCTCAAGGTTGGACCTACAAAGAAAGAGAGTAAGTTAGAGTTGGTGCATTCTGATGTGTGGGGGCCAACTCAGGTATCATCTCTTGGGGGTTCAAGTTATTATGTTACTTTTATTGATGATGCAACAAGGAAAGTTTGGGTTTATTGTATTAGAAACAAATCTGATGTATTTGACACTTTTGTTAAATGGAAAGCCTTGGTAGAGAATGAAACAGGTCTTAAGCTAAAATGTCTCAGGTCAGATAATGGAGGGGAGTATTGTAGCAATGAATTTAATGATTACTGTTCTAAGAATGGAATCCACAGGAAAAAGACAATTCTAAGAACTCCAAGCAGAATGGGGTGTCAGAAAGGATGAACAGAACAATAATGGAACGTGCTAGGAGCATGAGGTTACATGCAGGACTGCCTCTTTATTTTTGGGCAGAAGCGGTGAGCACAGATTGTGTACTTGATAAACAGAGGACCCTCAAGTGCCTTGGATGGAGGCATACCTAAGGAGGCTTGGTATGGTAAGAAAGTTGATTATTCATTTCTTAGAGTCTTTGGATGTGAGGTGTTTGTTCATATAGACAAGGATGATAGGACCAAGCTAGAGGCTAAATCAGAAAAATGTACTTTCATTGGTTATGGTGGTGATGACTTTGGATATAAATGTTGGAGTATTAAGGACAAGAAAATCATTTGATCTAGGGATGTGGTCTTTAATGAGAAATTCATGTATAAGCAATAGTTGCAAGAAAATAGGGAAGAATCCAAGAAAGAATATGCAGTGGTAGAGGATATTCCAGATGGGAAAGTGACACATGAATCAGTTCAGGAACCTACTCAACAGGAACCCCAAACTCCTATATTGAGGAGGTCTTCTAGGGTAAGAAGAGAACCTGAACATTTTTCTCCTTCTCTTTATTATTTATTACTCACTGATAGTGGAGAGCCAGAGAGCTTTGATGAAGCAATGCAGGTAGATGCCAGGAAGAAGTGGGAGCAAGCCATGGATGAGGAGCATCAGGCTCTCATGGAGAACCAGACATGGGATTTGGTGAAGCTACCTGAAGGAAAAAGAGCATTACAGAACAAGTGGGTGTTCAGAGTCAAAGAGGAAGAAGGAGGCAAGAAAAGATACAAGGCCCAGTTGGTGGTCAAGGGGTTTGCACAGAAAAAAGGTATAGATTTTGATGATATTTTTTCTCCTGTAGTAAAAATGACTTCTATTAGAACTGTTCTAGGAATAGTTGCAGTAGAAGACTTGCACTTAGAACAGTTTGATGTAAAGACTACATTTCTCCATGGTGATTTGGAGGAGGAACTATATATGCAACAACCAGAGGGCTATGAGGTCAAAGGTAAAGAGGAGATGGTGTGCAAACTGAAGAAGAGCTTGTATGGCTTGAAACAAGCTCCACGTCAATGGTATAAGAAATTTGATAGCTTCATGATGGAGCAAGGTTATATTAGATGTCATTCTAACCATTGCATGTATACAAAGAAATTTGAGGATGGAAGTTATATTATCCTGTGTCTGTATGTGGATGACATGTTGGTTGTAGGTAAAAACATGCAGGAAATAAAAGTACTCAAGAAGCAGCTAAGTGAATCCTTTGCTATGAAGGATTTGGGGGCAGCCAAACAAATCCTTGGTATGAGGATATCTCGGGATAGGAAGGAACGGAAGCTGACTTTATCTCAGGAAGAGTACATTAAGAAGGTCTTGGAGAGGTTTAATATGCAGGATGCTAAACCGGTTGGGACTCCTTTGGCAGGCCATTTCAAGTTATCAAAGGAGCAGTGTCCCAAGACAGAGTAGGAGAGAAACCAGATGTCCAAGGTACCTTACTCATCAGTGTTGGTAGTTTGATGTATGCCATGGTGTGCACTAGGCCTGATATTGCCCATGCAGTGGGAGCAGTGAGTAGATTTATGAGTGATCCAGGTAGAGATCACTGGCAGGAAGTAAAGTGGATCCTTCAGTATTTGAGAGGGACCATGGGGATAGTTTTGTGCTACAATGGATCAGACACCACTTTGTGTGGTTATGTAGATTCAGATATGGCTGGAGATGTAGACATAGCAGGAGGAGCACAACAGGTTATGTTTACACTGTAGGTGGGACAATAGTAAGCTGGATTTCACGACTACAGAAGTTGGTGGCTTTGTCAACCACAGAGGCTTGGTATGTTGCTGCCACAGAGGCAAGCAAGGAAATGATTTGGTTACAACAATTACTTGAGGAGTTGGGGCATAAGCAGGAGGAAGGAAAGTTGCATAGTGATAGTCAGAGTGTTATACACCTAGCTAAGAACTCTGCTTTCCACTCTAGGATGAAGCATATACAGTTAAGGTACCATTTCATTAGGACAACTTTGGAGGAAGAGAAGTTGAAGCTGGAGAAGATTCATACCAGTCAGAATCCTGCAGACATGATGACCAAGGTGGTCACAAGGGAAAAACTGAAGCTGTGTTCAGCTTTGGTTGGTCTTCATGGAAACTAGTGAAGGGTTGAGAAGCTTGCTCAGAGGAAAACTAGTCTCCAAGTGGGAGATTGTTAGGTTGTGGAGCCTATTTTCATGTGTGAAAGTGTTGAAGATTGTACACTAAGAGTACTGTACACTTTCCATGGGCCGGGCCTCTTCGGGGGGGCGGCAACCCCTGGTAGCAGGGGTTCGGGGGCGCAGCCCTTGAATTTTTTTTTGGCCTTAAAACATGCCTGATATATCGGGAAACGTGCTTTTCTCATATGGGTGGGATTTTTGACCCATAGGTTTATGGGATGGTTTTGGCCCATGGTTTTGATACCCATGGTTTTGTAAAACTGCTTAAGCAGTTGTCTACTTATATGGTTTTATGCATATGGTAGGGTAATGTAACATTGCAGATGTGTTTTGAATTCGGGTGTGAATTCTGTAGAGTTTGTTGAGCATAGCTCCAAACAGATCTGGGTATTGTATTGAGAGAGCGGTGGCTTGTAATAAAATCTGAGCAAGTGATTCTTGGTGGACATAGCCCAAATTGGGTGAACCACGTTAAATACTGTCTCTTTGTGTTGTGTTATTTTATTCTACAATTTTATTTGAGATCTGTAATATTTTCTGCATATTAGTTTCTACTGTTGTGATTTTGTGAGGGATTATTCTGCATATTTTATCCCTTATTTCCTAACAATGGGTACATCTTATTGTGGCATTTCATTGATGAATCTAGGTTGAAAACTTACAATGTCTGGATAATTATCAGAGCTTTATAGACTGTTATTTTGTGTGTTTTAATGGACATGGGTTAAATGGAAGCAATGTACTTTCTGTTCTTTCTAACTTTTTGATTCTTGGTATGATTGAAACCCCTGAAAATATACAAAAGTTAGAGTTATCATTAAGTATTGCTTGTGCTAATGGAAAAAATATGCTTGCTTGGTTTATGAGCATCTTTCAGATGTATCCAAGACTTGTGTTTGATAGGGGAATAACCCAAATTATATGGGTGTCATTTGATATATATATATTTATTCTTATATATATATATATAACTTCCATATTCATGCTTTGAGTATTCTGTGGTGTTCATTCATTAAATATTATTTGCATAATTTTTTTTTACCGTTTTAGGTCAATCTACTCAGTTATATTGGGTATTCTGCAAAAACTTGTAATAGTTGATTCCCCCTTCTCTCTCTCTCTCTCTCTCGAGTTTGGGTTCAAACTCATAATAATTTGTTTCCAATATGGAAACATTGTGGTTGAATCCTTGAATCTTTTTGTTTGTTCCTGAGGAACTATTAGTATACACAATTAACAGAGATAGTATATGGGTGTCTGTTAGAGCGATTTAATTATGGCCTAATGCAGACATGAGTTACATGTAAGTCACTTTTATGGAATTACTGTCTAAGGGCTCTCATTGAAAAATTTGTGAGAAACATTTTTTACTGTTAGCTTTAGTTTTGATGTGATCTGTTAGTATCTTGTGGAAAGTGTGTTTTGGTTTCTTTGAGTTGGAATTAGGGTAAATGCCTTATGCACTCAAAATTTTAAGGTAAATGGAATTTACCTTGTTATTGTCGAACTTGGTTACCTTCTGCTCAACTGATGTTATCAATAATTTATTATTATTTAGCAATGTTTTTGTGTTGGTCAATGGCTTTGGGTTAGTCATCTTTGACGGATTTGGAATCATGACATTAGAAGGTTGCTGAATGTAGCACCTCTTTTCTGAATGCAAGACTGTGGTATACTGTTATGAGATATATGTATATGTGATATGGAGTTAAATTTCAAGGATATCTATTATATATTTACTCTGTTAATGGGTCAAACATTCTTTGTTATTATGAACATATTGTTTATATTTGAGTGATGGAATACTATTGATACATATATTTAACTGAGAAGAATAAATACTATTTGTTATTCATATGAATGTTACGTGGATTATATAGTATTGATAAGTTATGTTATATGATCTAAGTCAATAATGAATGGTTGATGGTAAGCTGAATGTAAACTGTCACTTGCAATTTATGTCCTTAACAATAAAATGTTGAAGGAAGTGAATAATATGTGAATGTTTTAAATATTTTGATATGTTCAAATGTTTTCCTACGTTCTAGTAAGTCATTTTGATGATTTAATAGATAATTGCAAACATTTTATTTATACACATGACTGTGAAATGGCATAAACTATAAGTAGGAAATAGATCTTATCATGCTAGTTGATTTTCGAAATACAATGACCAAGAACATTTTGCAGATGGAGTAAAATACTTTAAGTATGAAAAAGCAAGAGCTCATGCTTAGTTGAAAGAATTTATTTGGTTAGCCTCTATTTGATTGATTAATTGCTTAGCAATGTACTGAATAATGAATTAGTGCAATTAAAACATTTTTGAATCCTCTTTTATGTATCATTGTTCACTGTTTAAATTGATTAAAAGGAAAAATTAGCCTATTCTAAACTTTGATATTTTTGGCATAGATTGGAAATAAATAAGATGTATTCTTTATAAAAGAGTCTTGACTTGCATTAGAATCCATTAAACATAAAGGTTTTTTAATCTTATTGGATTACAATGATTGGATTATTATATGGAATAATATTATGTATTATTAAATGAATAAATATGATGTACTCCCCAATACATGCACATTTGGTTATTAATACAGAAGCTAAGTGGATTATGACCATACTTCTTCGATTGGCTCAAATGAATACAATACATTTATTACATAATGTACAAAAATTTCAATGTTATATATGATTGAATTATATGAATTATGGATTCTATGTTTAATAATTATATTGATCCTAGTAATGTACTACTCCAAACATTAGAACATTACTAGTGTACATTTGGATTAAATATGACTCTATGGATTAATGTAAGGATGATTTTAATCCCCATAACTAGTAAATATAATGATAATGTGAGATGAATATTCCATGTAATTGATAAACATCATGAATTCCTCGTTTAGATTTTAGGTACAAAAAGTGCTCTAATATCTTCATATTTGCTAAAACTTGCAAAATGGAATCACACTTGTCGTAATACTTTTTGTGGTTAATGAAATAAGTATGCCATTTATAATGTATGGGTCACGACAAGCCAACTACTGGATGGCTACTATACAATGGGATTCATTGAATGACACATGTAACAAAAAGTAACACTATCATACAACAAGTATCCCAAGTTGTCCCTCATGCTCCATTTATTAAAGTTGTGATTAATCTATAAGAATTAGAGTTATGATAAGTTGCAAAGGTTGTTTTCCTATTGTGAATACCTTGAGAAAATTATGTTGTCTAGGGGGAGAAATAGGTTGCTAACAATGATTTAAGTCATCGTATATGAACTCTTTCTATCCCTTTATTCTTCAAGGAGCTAAGTTGGCATAGGACATGCAAACGACCAAGAATGAACAAGTTTGCACCTTCTTTAACTTGTAATTAAATTAATTTCTAATTGTAAGGGTGATTCAATTATGATAACGAGTGCCAAGTGAGCTATGGTGATGGGACATGGTTCATTGTGCAGATGGACATGCACATGGAAAATAGGTCTCTTATGGACAAATGCATGGGTGATATGTAAATTTGGCTAAAGTAGTGATGGTAGTACTGTATATTTCACCTGGTTCTAATCTAAGTGTGACATAGTGGGATTCGATTGACTGAAACCCCATTTTGTGAAAATTTGAACAAACACTTGAAAGATAAATTCTGAGAATTTTATAATAAGTATACTTTCCCTTCTTCAAAGAGTAAA
The DNA here is from genome assembly GCA_019776745.2 of Taxus chinensis. NCBI lineage: Eukaryota > Viridiplantae > Streptophyta > Pinopsida > Cupressales > Taxaceae > Taxus > Taxus chinensis. The sequence continues at coordinate 12,791 of JAHRHJ020000036.1, read as the reverse complement.
TAGGGATATGTATTCGAGTAGGATCTAGGTGTACCTACAATAAATGCATTTTTAAGATGGGATGTTTTTATCTATGAGAATTGGTTTCAGTATTTGATGCTTAAATGGTAGGATCCTAGAATGATTAGTTTGTACATTGGGAATAGAAATCATTATAGACATATCTGTCTGATTGGGAGAATTTATGAGGTAGATATTAAGATTTAATGAAGCCATGTTGGCAAACTCATTAGATCTGATGAAAGTGGTTACATCAGGATACCAAACCTGAATTTTTTGGAGCTGAGATTTTCCCCTCAGGCATGGTTCATCTCTCCTCATCTCTCATAATTTTGTTCTTTAGTTTTTCTTTTGCAATAAATGAAAAATTTATAACCGAAGGATTTTCATATATTATACTGTATAAAATAAACTTGTTTTAAAAAAATAGTAAAACCTTATATCATAACTTACAGGATCCAATATTGCTTGGTAGACAACAAACCTGAACCCTCACTTCGTTATGATATAGAAAACGCCACAACCAAACTAGATTACTAAATTAACCTTTTTTATTGAATGGTTGAAGTTGAGTTCCATGTAAATGATTTGACCACTCCCTTGTTTAAATAGATAAATTACAATTTTCTGGGACTTGCAAAGTAACCTTCGTAACTCTAGAAAAGGAGATTGTTAAGTTTCCTTCATGTACCTTGTTATGTGAGGTGTCACTTCAATCCTTGGATTGACCCCGAATGAACATTTGTGACCTTTTTGATGCCCTTCTAGGAGCCTTGTTACACCATTTTGTAGTGTAGGAAGTTGTTAAATCTAAAAGTTGGGTTTCATTTTGAACCACCATTTGAAAGTTGGATAGAGAAATTATTATCCACCTTTGAAAACCTCTAGTACTTTTACTAAACAATTACATGAGAACATTATTTTTGGGAAAAAAAAATTTCTTGATAGTTTGGCAAAGGCATTTTGTAGGCCTCTGGTCGTAGTTTGACTAGGTCAAACTAGACCAATTATGACTGGTGGCTCTAGAAAACATGTTGTCGTTTGATAACCGTTTGCTAATTCTCAGTCCTGTCAACTCTTGTGAATTCTCCATATATAGAGGAACTTGTAGGAAGTTTCTCATTTCATATTCATCCAATGGATGTCTATTTTGGATGTGGTTTTCTGAGCCCTTGAGCTAACTTTTATTCAATTGTAACTAGGTCAATTACGACTAATGGCCCCGAAAAACTAGCCACCAAACACAAAACCATTCGCTAGTTCCAAATTCTTGTCAGTTCCTATGAACTCTTGGTATATAAGTGGATACATAGAAATTTAACCGTGGTGTGTTTTCTCATCGAAGACAACGTTTGAATGTGGTTTCTTAGCCTCTGAGCCTGATTTGAACGTTTTTGTAGCTAGCAGAAAATGTAAAAAGAAAGTTGTAGGACCCTCGTCGGGTTGCCAAACCACCGTGGAAACTTTTGACACATGTAAATAACTGTTTGAAAACTCTATAGTGTAACTTGTGTGAAATAGAACTTTTGACAAAATGGTGTTTCTCTCTCTTCCTTTCTCTTTCTCTCTCCTTGGATTACAAATGAAGTGAAATGAAATGTAATGAATACATGTCTCTAAACCTTTTCTTTCGATTGCAAATTGTAATTATTATTATATGTAAATGGGAAACTAAAAAATGTTAATTATGTTAGATTAGGGTGGATGCCATGCCAGTGATTTATCACTGATTTCATGCTCACATGGTTTTGCAGGATGCAAGAAAGATGGCGAAAAAGTGATGTGTAATTCATTATTTATTATTGTAATTTATATAGGTCATTGTAAAATGAATAAATGTATAATGTAGTCTCTTGTTACAGAAAAGTTATATTTGAAATTTGCTAATATGTATGAGATGCTAGTTTTAGGGATATCTTAGGAAATGTGCATTTAATCATAGGTTCAATTTGATTCATAGTTGTGTATGGTAAAAAGGTTTGATATATATATGGTAAATGAATTTGAAGTTAATATATTGTAGTGCATTTTTCAGTGTTCAATAAATGATTAATTAATTACTGTGTTGTATTCTTACCTTGTAAATGTAATAAAGAAATTTAATCGAAACACTCAACCCTAGTATAAGATCTGTGCATAACATGTCTTCATGTGTGATCCCTTTTACCATAGAAGAGATTGAAATCATAGAATGAACTTAAAATTTACACTCGATGGAACCTCCTAGTTTAGGTAAATAAGAGCCCAAGAATGGGTTTATCATCTTAGTCAGTATGTTTAGTGACATCATCATAAACCTGATAGATAGGAGCGACACAATCAAACTTTATCTGGAGTAAGTAGAGCTAACTCTTCCTTCGTATCCTAGTGGACTACCTTGTCTTCCGAAGATAGATTTAGAATTAAATTTCTTCATCGAATGAAATGCTTGTGGTATCCAGATGACATCATGGAGCTAGTGCAATAGTTGTATTATTACTTAAAAAATTTGTTAGTGACCTCTTTATTTCCTCTCAACTAAATGTCTTATCTTTGGCTAGTGACAATATAGTGCCTTGATCTTTTATGGAGGGTTTATAGGATAAATATGTTTTTGAACCTTAATCTAATCTATAACTGGGCATAAAGACCTGAGTGAAAATTGGAATTAAACTAAACCTTAGTTGATTAGGAGGTTAACTTGTGGGTAGAAAATTATAAGTAACTCTTTGCAAATGAAATTGATTTGAAAGATGTTGACTTTAGAGAACCCAGGAAAATGAAATCTTGTCCCATAATCCCTTGTTATGCCCTTTTATGACATTAAGAATAAAATAGAAATTTCACATGCGGAATCGTGAAATGTAAAACATGGGATCTTACCTTGAACACAAATCACTTGTGGTTCATGTGTAGTTTATGATGCTTCCAAGCATGTATTTCTTCAAGATGTCAGCAAGTACTTTCGTAACTCTTTTGTTATAAAGCGATGGTAATAATGAGACCATAATGCGATGTAAAAGTAAAGCATATAAGAGTAAAAAAAATGAGATTTGAGGTTAGGAATAATGCCACTCTTGGAGTCCTTATAACTCAATTAAATATTTTCATGTGTTACAAAGAATATGAGTTTCCCCTTGGTGAGATCAAACTTCGAGAAAACAAAAGATATATATATATATAATCTAATATATATATATATAATCTAAATACAATTTCTTTCTTGTTTTGGGAATGTTGAATCGGGAAATAAAGATACCGTGATCAAATAATGTTTATAGGGAAAAGGTATCTTGAATCTAAACCAGCCCCCCTTAAATCCTAATATTGCTTTCTGGACATTAAGTTAGATTCACTTGAGTTGCAAGGGTAAAATGTAGACATTGAATAAATGTTTGAGAAGCATATTCTTAACATAAGAACAAGATAATTAAGTACTTTGTATGCAATTTGAATTATGCCAAATAAGTATGTAAGTTATGGAAATTTCTGTAAAGGATAAAAAGCCAACTTAAAATGGTCGAACTGTAAATTAAATGTGGAATGAACTTAAGAATTTGTAGCTGGAAAAAGGAGGAAATTATCCTTGCTCAATAATGTTCTTGGAATGTTAATCATAACTAAGATGCAATTAATGAAATGATGTGTTGTGGGTTTGCCAATCCTTGAGTCCTTTTCTTGTGGTTGGGTCATTGCTAGTATTCATTCATTGGGAAAAGTGTGGCATCGACATGTCTATGGTGTTGTCATGTGTCTATGTGAGTCGATGACTTGTAAGTGTCGTATGCATCTTTGAGTTTTCTTTACTTGGAGCCCTTGTGGCGTTGTGTAGTGAGCAATGTAAGTAAAAAAAAAATTATCCTGGTATTTTTATTGTTGTTCTTGTGTGTGAAAAATTTAAGGGAACAAAATAAATTAGTTTCATTTCACAAGAAAGTGCAACTAAAAGCATACTTTTTTCTTTCAAAATAGAGTCTAACACATTATAATGTTTTGGAAATAAAAGTATATCAACTACTTTGGAAATGGGAGTATATCAACCTACAACATTATAACATTTTGGAAATGAAAGTATTTTGGAAATTAATAAATGAATATATCCATTCCATCTTCATTCAAATATCCCTTTCTTCAAAACAATATAATCTTGATAATTTTCTTCCACAACACTACACATATGATATTTTAATTTTCTAAATCCACACACTCTTAAAGGAGTTTACAAGATAGAAATATTTCCAAAGAGTACAACAACTTTCTCACAAATTTACAATTTTACAATGCATCCCCTCAAAATGGGAAGTATGAATTTGAAAATAAATTACAACAAGGCTATACCACAACAAATTTTTCAAGTCTTCAAAGAGTATGTCTTCTCCACAAAGGTAGCTTCCAACTTTGGCTCTCTTCAACTTCACAAAGGAATCACAAAACAAGGAAGGGGGAGTAGGCAACACTCTCCACCCAACCTTAAATCCATTAAGGGAAGAATCCATTCCCTTAATGGCCCCCCAAGCCCCAACCAAGGAACCATGAAGGGCATTGAGCAACATTGACAACTATCACAAAGAGGCTTCTCAACAAAACACACATACAAGACAAGAAACTCCACCAAGATCACATAACCAACAAGTTTACACATACACATCAAAACAAAGGTTTGAGGATCAAACCAAGTAGAGAAAGGGTTATGGGAGACCACCTCCTTATGCCTCCCAAGTGAAGTGGGAGTCTTACCCTAAGCCTCCAAGTGCACAAAAATAATCACACAATTCCTTATCTCTCCCTTGCAACAAGCAACAAATCCATGAATCCCTTTTCTCTCCCCATAGGCAAGACTACCATTCACACTCCCACCAATTTTCATGCCTCACATAAACTCCCTTTTCCCTCCCCAATGGTCCCATAAGCCCTTCTCAACACACCCAACTAAGGCCAACTACTCAACCAACCCACACAACACCATCACAAGACAAAAATACTTTTAACAAGCACAACATTTCTTACAAAAAAATAAGTAACATAATAATAAAAGTGTGGAGAGCCTACCTCTCTATAAAGATCCTACACAAGCCTCTTCAAATCAAAGCCAAGAAATTTCCAAGCTCCAAAACCTCCAAAATCCAAAAGTGCACAAGAAGCAAAATGAGCAAGTAACCCCATTCCAACCAAAAATCACAAATAAATAGAATTGGGAAGTGAGGATGATGAGGTGGCTCCATGTAGGATGTCACTTCATCATCCCCCATCCTCACACTCAAGTCAAAACACACCAAGACCAAGAAACATCAATGCACAAGCAAGGACTATGACAACCCACATGGCTCAAAACTTGCACACCATGCTTTCAAGGGACAAAAATAAATTTGGGAAGAAAGAAAGTGCAATGATTTTCTTCTCCTACACTCAAAAATGGACAAAGAAGTCAAAATTGAGATTCCCAACCCATAGGTAAGGTTGTTGGGCCAAATTAAGAGGCATGGGACAAGTCTTTCTTGTCCCACAAGTCTCCAAAAGTGCCCCCAAGTCAAAATCCGAATTTTGAACTTGGGGTGGAGTAAAACACTCCCAAATCAACATAAATTCATCTTACACAAGGACTACAAGATCACATCATCACTATTAGTCACATCTCTACTTTGGTTAAACTAAACAAGAAGGGTTAAGTCTAATAAACACACATTTACACATGCTAATAAAGTGACAATTTTTCTAAATTTAAATACACAAAACATAAATAAACACATACAAAAATTAAAGAAAGGGACACAATTCACCCCATGGCCACATATGTGAAATCACCCCCCCTATGGGAGACTTCCAAACAAGACATGCAAAACACACACTAAACAACATTACACAAGTTGTCAATTTTGGCCTTGTTGCTCAATGCTCGACATCCTTCCGTGGTTGGTCCCCTATCCCCTTCGATGTTTGTGATAAAAGTCCTGCACACAAAAAATACCTCTCTGGCCTTTCAGGCAGTATTAACAACATCGATCATTACATATCATATATATATATATATATATATATATATATATATATATATATATATATATATATATATATATATACTCCAAATTCATCATTCAACATTTAACAATTCTATTATCCATCAATATGCCAAAATCTAACCCTAACATCCATGAGATTACAATTATATTCCAACATCTCAAAAACATAACATGTCAGTGTAAAATCCACATCCTGAAAATCAACATGCATCTAACTGTCTAACATCACTATCTAGTGCATCATGATAAAACATAAACATCATAGTGTCAATAATCCAAATATCAGTAAAATCTATCATCTATTGATCAATGTATCAAAATCAAATGTCTGAACATCAGTCCAATAGTATCAATATCAAGATAAACAATGTCGAAGAGGAGTGGGCACTCGTTTTCCCCAAATCTGATCTCCCAATTGAAAGTTATGGCCTTTGTAAGTTTTTCTTCATTTTGGCCACAAACAAAATAAAATCTAACTGTTCAAAAAATTGGTAAATATTTCCTTAGCGGACCCACGGGCCTGAAATTTCCCTTTTGTTTTCCTTCGTGGCCACGTACATCTGGAATAAGGGTAAGTGCATGAAGTTGGTGGACAATTCCAGTGGACATGAAAACCTGAAATTCATGTACTGTGATCACGGTTTTAAAAACCGCAATCGTAGACTGTTTTCTATAGGTTTAGGAATTTTTGAACCTAAAACCATGATCGCGGTCCTCTGAGATAAAAATAATAGACCCACGACTTCTCATTTTCTCCCATTTTCCCCTGTGAACCATGATTTATCCTCCACTGTTGGCACTCGATCTTTGAATACCCTCTGCAAATTGCTCTTTGGAGTTTTGGATCATGAAATTTTCAACGATGCTGCCAAGACGAAGAGGTAAGCCCTTGATTTTGATAAAATTTCTTGCATTTTAGATTATTTTTTGTGATTATCATGGGTTTTTTAATTTTTTGTTTATGTATACCATTTGTTTGTTTTTTAAGTTGTTCAGAAAGCTCAAAATCCTTACAAACCATCCAAATATTCCTCAAAACCCTCCAAACATTCCTCAAACCCTCCTCAAATGTATATCCACCTCATGTGGCTCCTTCTGTCCCCATGAAACCAACAGGGATACAAGTTGATATCGTTGGAAGAATCCGACAAAATAAAATTGCCATTGAGAACTTTATTCAAAAAATAAGACAAAATCATGCCACAAATCCATCTCGCATGACTTTACCCAACACATTGGAAACATTGATTGGTGAATTTGACTCTGAAACCAACCAAATAGACAAATAGAATACCTTTAGAGTTGATTATAGGTAGTGGTATGTGGATAAAATATCCCATGGATCCGTAAAAGACAAAAAAATTGTAAAATACCGCATTTGTGCATTATTTATCGACCTGAGAACCAATGCCCCTCGTACTTACTTGCAAACGGTTCCCAATCCATTGGTTCCATGACGACCGAATCAAGAACAATTTTTGGGACCGATGGTGGATGGTTTTTTATTATCCACCATGCAACAAAAATGAGGTTCCTCTCTATTTTTTAAATAAATTATATTGCGAGTTCGTGCTTAATGAGGTCCCAAATTATTTTGAATTTTTTGAGTTTTATGGGCGAGGAGGTGGCTCTACATAGAGTAGACCTAGTGCACGCATTGGTCAACCAAGGATCCCCCATGCCCCAAAACCCCCACTGCCTTTAGTTATCCATCCTACAATGAAGGAGGTTGTGGAGATTGACACACTACATGCATTAAGGGAGCTCATTAACACTTTAACCTAACATAGTGACCATATTGCATCTGGTGATGTTGGTGGAGGTGCCAGTTCTAGTGCACCACACCACTGTGGATCATGTGGTCTATATGCACTATGGGTGAGACATCATTTAATGGATCACATGATTTATTTTGTCTACATGAGATGATGGAAAATATTTTTGGAAGTGGTGCAAATGATCTTAGTCTTTCACAAGTAAATGTCAAATAAATATACTATATATACAATAGTTTATTTCATTTGAGATTTTAATATATATGTATTTGATTACGTCATGTACATACATGGAAAACCTAATATTTTTTTATTTTAAACAACAAGAGCTAGTGAAGGACACATTTGGTGTTGACATGCTAGCTACTGCAACTGGGCGTGTTATAGACGTAACTTTCAAGTTACTTACATTTAAAATTTCATTTGATTGCACTTTTATTATTAAATACACATTTTTAATGTCCATGTATAATGTTTCACGTGTACATGTACATATTAATATGTTTATTTTTTTATATGCAGGAGCTTGACGGGTCATCATTTGCTTTGGGTACTGAGGCTACTGGAATGTCTCATGTAAATTTTACGAACGTTAGTTTCTCTTTACACTTTGTTTCTAATTGTGGAATTCTCTAGTAGTTTACAATCCCATAACTATAGACAATACATTTTGATCATAACATTAAGCTTTTATAATGCAAGGGTTAAGTTTAACACTCTCCTAGATATACAAACTATCCTTTTATCATGATCATGGACACTTACCTCTATGCTAGACATGTTTCTAGAGAACTCCATCTCTAATTATTTTGTCCATCATCCCTTGCCTCTGAGGATCTATTTTAGCTTCTTCAGATGTATGCATAACTGACCTTGCCAACATTGTTAGTTATATGCATGTTCTTTATCAACCGTCTTCTCTTTAAAAAACAAAGAGACATGACAATATGGGATAATTTACCTAAATTTTTAAATATATCATGGGTCCATTGGTTCGTATTTATCACCAATACTCCCTATGCAAATATATACACCCAATCTCATATTATATATCTGTTATCCATCAAGTTTCTCTATATTTGAATTCTCATGTACACAAAGGATATAGCTTGGTGACCTGCCTAGAACCAATTTTGATATACTAGAAATACATTCCACATATTTAATGAATTGATTCTTGAATATCTCTAATAACCCTTTTTTTGACTTAATACTGTCATGTACAGTCAAATTTCATTCAACTGATGGAATTTTATTTATTCCTACACCCATAAGATCATTCAAACATCTCATTCATACCTAATATCACCTTCATACCTAGTCTAAGATCATGATTTATCAAATTATAATGAGAAGCTTGACTTTTGCCTTCATTTTTGTACATTGTACTTTTACTAGGTTGCTTGAAATAATTGTTATCTAGATAACTTTCACTACACTGTATTAATCACCACAAACTTTTGGGGTCTTATAATTCATGTACAAATAAAGGCATAATTTGAAATTTCTAGCAAGATTCACCCTCACAATAAAAATTTACACAAATCCCTAGATAGAGCCTGAGAGCCTACAATTTGATCTAAAAATCAAATATAGAAATTTCAAGACACATAAAAATTACATGACTATGATCTACATCACCTGTAGGACCTTTCCATATTAATAGTTAAGAGATATTATGTTATCCTTCTCTAATAAATCATAAGGTGTTTATACTATTGGTTCGTTCATGTACACTTGCAATCTTACATAACTCCCTATTTTAGGCCTTATTGCTACTAGTCCTCTTCTCATGCTAATACTCATTGCTAGGTAGTTTTAAATTAATATTGATCTAAACATTTTTTGTATAGGTTATGACTGACAGAGAGACTCCTCCCTATATGTAGAATGTGGAGGCTGCTGTAGATATTGCCATAGCATCTGTAGATCCACTAACTTAGGTATAATTTTTCAAATGTTAAATTTTGGAGGATTTTTTTCTTATTACTTATCTACAATATCAAATTTTGTATATGAAATATTTAATTTGAACTATTTATTTGTATGTATTCTACCCCTCGTGAGTCTATCGTTGACCCTACAACGCGTTGACGATAAATTGATAGGGATCATAATATTGCGGTAAGGTTTCACATGCATTATAAATTCTAATCTTCTAAATTTTGAATGTATTTTAAAAATTTGGGTGTTAAAAACTCGATGTTTATGAATGTGTAGGCTAGGTTACATGCCTGCTTAGAGATGCCTAGGGCCACATGGATGAAATCCATAGTGGCATATCCATCCACTACATCCACAGGTCATGGACATGCTTCTTTTAACAGGGCAAAGAGATGGAAGATGTTTCATGATTAGATTCATAGGACCTGGATGTATAGATATATATGCCATTTTGTCCTAGTTCACGATTATTCATAGTCCATGTATATAGTCTTATGTGACCGGATGCGGTCTTATATATATGACACAATTAGTTTGATATATTATGAATTTATATTTTTAGAGACACGTGGTACACTTAGTTTGATACATTATATCCATATTGGTTTTCATAACTATATTACTTTTATGTTTGATTTCATTTCATTGCACATGATATTGTTCTATGTATGTTTTCATAACCATATTAGTTCTATATTTGATTTGATTTGATGGCCTTGATTATGTGACCACTATCCATATGATATATATGAGATATATGATAAATGATGTTATGTTATTGTTATGATATATGATAAATGATGTTATGTTGTATAATGGTTTTGAAGGTTCTTGGGTGCAAGATCATTTTTTTTCAAGAGATTCAAGCGTGAAATTATATCAATTTTCTTATTTTAAGCACGTGGTTAACACACTCCAAAGTGTCTTTAGGGCCATTAATGCTGGATCTATCTACCTCAACAACAAGATCAGATTCAATCTACTCTATCGTTTCCTCCTCCTTCAAGGTGCCGAACCAGTGGTTGATGTAGTCAAGGTAGATTTGGGGGAAAATTTTATAGGAGGCATTAATAGCAGTGGTTGAGCTTCGTTCTGCTTTCCCCACTTCTCTCTCTTTCTTTCTTCTCTATGATTGAATCTATAAATATAGGATCAGGACTCATTGTAAATGGTTAGACATTCTTCTATTTTACAGACTCACTTTTCCTTCCGGAAAAGGAACATAATCAGTCCCTTCCTTTGGTCGAGGATCACTTAAAGTCCAGAATTTATTTTTCGTTTCTCTGTCCATGTGAAAATATTTGTAACTTCGGCGTAAAATCAGGTTTTTTCCCTTCCTTCCGTTTTTCCACAATCACGTTTTGTTTTCCCTGTCAATTTTTATCCCAATATCTATGGAAACGTGATTGGATGCGGCTCGGAGGATCATATTTGGGCCTTATATCATTTCCAAATTCTCTGTCTTGAAAGAAAGATTCATTTCCAGGCACAAATGGTGATTTCCCTACATTTTATGATTTGACAGGTGTATTTTCACCATCAAATTTATATCTTAGCATCTGTGGAAATGTGGCCCTTTCTGGTTGGATGTGGCTTGGTGGGGCAATTTGAAACTCTAAGGCCTGCTTTAACTCAAAACTTGTCCACTTGGAGGGTCGGTGCTCATCCAAAAATTTTCCTTTTGGTTTGACCTTGGAGTTGCGTCAGGGAGACACGTGGAGGTTTCCGTTGCCTTACCCAGAATTAGACATTTTTTCATGCGACTGATGTAGCTTTAACAGACTATGGACACGTGGAGGGCCGACGCTCATTTGAGGATCTGCCTCAGGGTCCCACCTTAACAGTTGCGCCAAGGGGACACGTGGTGAGCCCACGCTTGTTCAGGGTCTCCACTTTTGGGGACCATCTCAAAGTTACGTCGGGGAGACATGTGGAGGCTTCCGCCAGCTCCGCTCTATACTTAAATTTTTCAAAGCAATTTTCTAAGGCCTGGGACACGTGGAAGGACCATGCTTGTTTGGTGACCATCCCCTAAATTTTATTTTGAAGAAGCAATAGGAGGACACTTGGAGGCTTCTGCTCACTCTTCCCTTGCTTGGACTTTTCAACGGCCAAGGAAAACTGTCTCGGACCCTAGACACATGGCGCCTTCCGCTGATCCTTCAAATTTTTTAACAACTCTGTCAGACTGAGACACATGGTGAGCCCGCGCTTGTTTGGGGTCTATACTTTTGAGGACCATACCAAAGGTGTGCCAAGGTAACACGTGGAGGCTTCCGCTGGCTCCTTTTTTACTAAGACTTTTTCAAAGGCCAAAAGGCATTTTTCTTGGGCCCAAGGCACATGGAAGGCCTGCGCTTGTTTGGAAACTTGTCACTGTACCTCACCTTTGAAGTTGCACCAAGAAAACATGTGGGTGGCTCTAATCTAGAGTTGAGAAGGGGAAAAATCAACGGTTGTTGTGTATTTCACCTGTTTTTTCGCCATTTTTGCTCAAAGACTCCTGGAGATGCGAATACACACTGTTTTTCATCATTTTTGATGAAATTCCTTGTCATTTTTGTCTACAAAGTGCCATTGAATGGATTTGGAACTTAATTTGTGAGTCCAAGGATTATTAAGGTTTATATTTTGAAATTGGAATTTCTTGGACACTTGCAAAAACGTGAATTACCAGAGAAGATGGATGTGGGGTAGAGTTACAAAGGAAATAGAGGAAAAAGGATGAAATGATGGAGGTTACAGGTGTAAAAGATGAAAAAGGTGTTGCCTCGAGAGTGAAAAGGATTACCTGTCAAATCCAGCTGTAAAGAACCTCCAGAGAATGATTAAAATGGGGATTTCTCACATGACAGAATCAAAATGATTAAAATGACTATCAAAAAGGTTGTGGCATGGCATCCTAGTCATTAGTCAAGGGCCTGAGAAACGTGATCAGTTCATAATTGGTCCACATGGCAACTTTCAGATGTGAATTTGTTAAACGTCAATTTCTAAGGCAAATTGGTAACAAGCAAAGGTCCCTCGAATATTTTTCCTTTTTGGGATGAGTGAGAGAGTAAAATGTATAAATGCA